>CM076582.1:7225500-7625851 GCA_034641835.2 Pinus albicaulis | reverse complement strand
CGAAGGGAAATAAACAGTAATATAAAGCACACAAACAAGGTACACAGCATCTAAAGACAAATCAAAAGACAAAATACACAATATGGAGAACGCTGAGCCATTTTATTAATACTGAGAAATAAGGAAAGTACAAAGGTGATCAGAATGATGGCACCTCGACTTGCTTAGGGCAAGTGTAGAAATACTCTCAGAACAATGTATGGAATGGTTGCTTCCTCTATCAACTGCGTAATCTCCAAGCTGCTGGAAAATGTTGTCATGCTACTGCAACTGCTGGAATGAAATGAATCTTTGGGGTTGTTCCCCAACTCGAAAAATGTTGAAACTCTGGAAATGGCCTCCTCTCCCAATACCCAGAAAAGCCCAGAGAGCTTTTCGAGAATGGCTGACCCCGGAAAATACCTCCTTTGAGGCACTACGCTATCCCTCAAGGGAAAACACTGACCCTGAAGGCAACACTACAAAATATGGGCTCTCCCTCTGCAAAATGCCTCCAATAGGTAAGGGCTGATCCCTTCCCTAATCCTCCGGTCTGAATCCACCCAAACCACCTTAATCTGGAACTCTCCCCAACTAGAACTGCGTCCTCCCTCTGCAAGACTGCGTTGTCCCTCCAAGGAATGCTCCTCAATGACTGAAGCTCTGATCTCTCCCTGCAAAATACGGTAGGAATCCTCACCCGAGCAAGCACTCGAAGTCTTCCGGGGCTGAGGTTGGGATCTCCGCACGGAGCCACCCAGTGTACTAAACAGTACGTGTAGACTAGCTAAACAGCAAGCGTGCTCAATGTCTAGAGACAATCTCCAAAATGCATAATCAACAATGAGAGAAATGAGGTAGCCTCTCCTCTATTTATCTTGGGTGAGCCTCCCTCTCTCCTTGGCCCCACCATGCTAACGCTGTCCCTCTTTGGCCCACGATGCCAACTCATCTGCGCTGGCTGGGCCCACGTTGTCCAAGTGTGTCCCCCTCCCTCTATTGTCTCTTTGCCCCCCTTGGCCCACCTTGACCATACGTTGTATTTCCTAGGGGAGTTTAAGGAGTGTGCTTTATCCTAAGTGAGTCACACTCCCACTTTATTTATATTTTAACTATATAAGGCAAAATTGATCAAAATTAATATTTCCAATTAGCTATAGATAATTGGGAATATTACAGTCTCCCCCGGCAAAACGTTGCTTGTCCTCAAGCAACTGTAATGATGGATGTTGTAAGATCTGCTCACCCTCCCAAGTGGCATCCTCATCCGGAAAATTCCTCCATCTCACTAGGAACTCCCGGACTGTCCTGCTCCTCAGTTGTCTCTCCCTGGTGTCAATAATGGCCTCCGACTGCAACACCAAGTGCCCCTCATCATCTGTAGGTGAAAGCTCCTCTGTCATTGTCACCTGTTGTCCCAGTGCCTTCTTCAGGCATGATATGTGAAAAATATTATGAATCCTACTGCCCTGGGGCAGCTCCAACTCATAAGCAACCTGCCCTACTCTGCGTATCACCCTGTATGGACCGTAGAAGCGTGGCTTGAGCTTCTCAGCCCCCTTCTGCTTCAACGTGGACTGCCGGTACGGCTGCAAGCGAAGGTAGACCAAATCCCCTACCTCAAAATGCCTCTCTACCCAGCCCTTGTCTGCATACAGCTTTTGCTGGTTCTGTGTACTGTAGCCATGTTGTCCTTGAGAGCTCGGAGGATGTCCTGACTCTCTTGGATCCAATCCTTGGATCTAGGAGCCTTGCTGGCACCAAACATCATGTCAACAAAAGATAGAGCATGATATCCATACAATGCATAAAATGGAGACATACCGATAGACATGTGATGAGTGTTGTTGTAGCAGTACTCCCCTAAGTGCAGCCACTTCAACCAGGCCCGCTGCTGCCCACTGACATAGTTGCGCAAGTAGCCCTCCAGCCACTTGTTCACTATCTTGGTTTGTCCGTCCATCTGAGGATGGTAGCTAGTGCTCGGTGTCAACTCTGTGCCCACCAAGCGAAAGAGCTCCTGCCAAAATCCGCCCATGAAGCGGCTGTCCCTGTCACTGACGATGGTCTTTGGAAGACCATGCAACCTGAAAATGTCTCGAAAGAATAGCTCTGCCACTTGTGCTGTTGTGTAATGTGCGGATATAGCAAAGAAGTGAGCATACTTCGTCAGTCAATCAACGACTACGAATATGCAGTCCTTACCCTGCACCGTGGGCAACCCTGTGATGAAGTCCATCGAAATGCTTTCCCATTTCCCCTCTGGTATGGGAAGGGGCTGCAATAAACCTGCCGGATGGTTCATCTCCCCTTTGTTGCGCTGGCAAACCTCGCACTCCCTAACATGCTGGAGAATGTCCTCCTTGAGACCCTTCCAAGAGAACCTCTCTCTGATGGCCCTGTAGGTTTTGGTGAACCCCTGATGGCCTGATAGTGGTGAATCATGAGAAGCCTGCAATATCTTCTTCTTGAGCTGAGAGCCCTCAGTCAAGAAGATCCTGTCCCTGTAATAGATGATCTCATCCATCACCTTGTACCTGTCATCCGCCACCTGCCCATCCAAGATCTCACAGGCAAAACGGTCCTTGGAGTACTCTACCAACAATCGAGCCCTCCAATCCGTGTCCATGCTCATCAGGGACAACGCGGCTGGTCTACGTGAGAGTGCATCAGCTACCACGTTGTTCTTCCCTTTGACATATTCAATGTCAAAATTGTAAGCCTGGATCTTACTGACCCACTTCTGCTGCCTCTCCTGCAACTGCTTCTGCTCTAAGAAAAATCTGAGGCTGTTGTGGTTTGTCCTCACCCTGAACCTATTGCCCACCAGGTATTGCCAGAATTTGGCCAAGGCATGCATGATGGCCAACATCTCCTTGTCGTATATGGCATACAACCGCTCATGTGGTAAGAGCTTCCGGCTCTCAAAAGCTATGGGGTGGCCTCCCTGCATCAAAACCACGCCTATCCCCTCTCCCGACGCATCACACTCCAAAACAAATGGCTGCGTGAAGTTGGCAATGCTAACACCGTACAGCTGCTCATCACCTCCTTGAGCCTGTCAAAATCCCTCTGTGCTATATCCGTCCAACTGAATGCCCCCTTTTTGGTTAGATCTATAAGGGGTGCAGCAAGTTGGGAAAATCCCTTGACGAACTTCCTGCAGTAGGCGCAGATACCCACAAACCCTTGGAGTTCCGTCACATTCTTCGGCTCTGGCCAATCCCTGATGGCCCTGATCTTCTCCTCGTGGACCCTCACTCCGTCCACTCCGATGATGTGCCCCAAATAGATCATCTCAGTCAACCTGAATTCGCACTTGGAGAGCTTAGCATAGAACTGTTGCTCCTCCAAAATACGCAATACTGCCTCTATGTACTGGAGATGCTCCTCCCATGTCCTGCTGTATATCAATATGTCGTCAAAGAACACCAACACACATTTCCTCAGATGACTGCGGAAAATGTGGTTCATACACGACTGGAAGGTGGCCGGTGCATTGGTTAGCCCAAAGGGCATCACCAAAAACTCAAAATGGCCATAGTGACATCTGAAAGCGGTCTTGGGAATGTCCTGCTCCCTCACGCAAATCTGGTGGTACCCGGATCTCAAGTCAATCTTCGAGAAGAACTGTGCTCCTCTCAACTCATCCATCAGCTCGTCAATCCGTGGGATAGAGTACCTGTTCTTCATCGTCTTCTTGTTCAGGGCCCTATAGTCAATGCACATCCTCAATGTGTCGTCCTTCTTCTTCACCAGAACTACTAAAGAAGCGAAAGGACTGGTGCTAGGCCGAATGTGTCCTAGAGCTAGCAACTCATGGATAGCCCGCTCGATCTCGTCCCGATAAGCCTTGGAGTGCCTATAGGGTGTGGTGATGACAGCCTGTATGCCCTGCTCCAACTCAATAGTGTGCTCAAATCCCCGATCCGGTGGCTGTCCTAGCGGTATCTCCCCAAATACCGTAGCATACCTGTCAAGGATGGTCTGCACCTCTGGGTGTACGGTCTGCCCCTAGATCCTACCTCTGAAGCACGCAGCTCCACTGCCCACTCTATATCCCCCTTCCAGAAGTCTGCCTCCATCCGGTGAGCTGAGACTGTCTGAGGTGGATACTTATGCATGCCCTGTATCTTCTCGTGCTTCCCTGTCTTCTTATCATCCCACTCCATCTCCAAGGCCTCCCAGTCCGTGGTGACCTTGCCTAACGTGAGTAGCCACTGCACTCCCAATATCACGTTGGTGTCCGAAATGTTCACCATGAAGAAGTGGTCGGTCAGTGTGTAAGTGCCCATCGTCACTGCCAATGCCGAGACATACCTGGCACACTGCATGGTTTGGTCCCCTGGAACCAACACTGAAAACCCGTCAAAATGCCTCTCCGCTCTACCATCTGTGCATCAATGAAGTTGTGGGTTGCCCCACTGTCTACTAGTACTGACACTCGTTGCCCTCGCACCGTACCTCGGACACGTAGTGTCAAATACTTGGGGACTCCTCGCAAGGCTGCAAGGGCTCCTCCGGTAGGTGCGAAAGATGCACCCCCTGCTCCTGGTGGTAGGGGCGGCAGATGATCCTCCCTCTGCGCTACATGGCTCCCTCCTGCACCTATGTCATTGTACTCATCCTCTTCTCCACTGCTCTCGGAGAAGACCTCAATATAATGTGCCTTGGCCCACGCGCACACCCTGTCCCGGTGCCCATGGCTCCTCGGTAGGTGAAACATGCAGCCTCTTCCTCCTCGCATCCCTCCCCGGTCTCATCATCTACCTCGGTCCCCTCTCGCTTCCCGGTTCTCCTTTGGAGGCGGAACCCCCACGTCCCTTCCCCTTGGGCCGGAAAGTCATTCTCTCGAGGGTAAGGCGCTCCGGTTCGAGGTAAAGCATCCCTCGTAAATCTCGGTCCCGCTAACCGCATCATGAAGTGTGGCCGGCCTAGTGGACCTGACTCAATCCCCGAAGAGGCTCCCGCTAACTCCCGTCGATAAACATGTAGATCATCCGTGCCGCTGATAAACTGCACCATCAATGAGAGTCTCGAGAAATCCGAGATGTATGTGTCCGAACTCCCGGCTCGCTTGAGCTTCGTCAGCTCAACAAAATGCTCCTTCGGATCCCTCCGATCAAACCTCTCTATCAACCTCCATGAACTCCCGCGTGAAGCCGGTCACCGTTGAGTGCCCGAGTGTAGCCATCCCGTGAAACCACCAATCTTGGGCCTCGCCATTTAGATGCAGCGCTACCACCTTGATGGCCTCCATCTCCGCCATCCGGTTGAGCCGGAACATATATCCAGCTTCTCTACCCATGCCTTTGCCGAACTATTTGATGAACCGTCAAAAGTTGGCAAGTGAAACCCACCCTACGCATGTCGATGCATATCTCCGTCCCCGAGAATGTCTGCTCCCCCCGTGATGATGGTGGGGTCTACTCGTCCCGCTTGAGCAAGACAAAATCGTGAAATGTGAGTGCATCTCTCGAACTCTTGTCCATAGGCCTAGTACTCAGCAAAGTAATCACCCATGTGGGCCGGCTCTACTATCGTACTCCCACCCCTATATCCGCTGCCATAAAAGTGGGCATCGTGGAGCGTGGGGGTGTATGGGATGCCACATGCCGTGCTGCGCAGCGTGCCACCGCAAATGATGGGACGCACCCGATCCCTCTCCAATGTGGAAACCTCTCGGGTTTCACGCCGTTTGGACTCGCCGCCGTGAATCGCCGCCCCCATCTCCTCTATCCGCCCAGGACAGATCCCGTACTTACTTGATGAGCATGTCCCCAAACTCCTTCGCGGCATCTTCTCTCCTTTGCCATCGGTTCCTCCTCCCGCTTCCGCATCCACTACCGGAGCACAATCACCCTCTCGTAGGTGATTTGCAACCTACGCTCTCGCATCACGGTACTTCCTACCCCCGTAGCAAATATATGGCTTCTCTTCCGTGTCATAAACAACTTGCTCCACACGCCGAGCTAGGTCTATGAGCTTTCGATACCACCGTAATATCCCGAAGGGAAATAAACAAGAATATAAAGCACACAAACAAGGTAATACGTAGCTAGAGACAAACCATGAGACACAATACACAATATGGAGAACGCCGAGCCATTTTATTAATACTCGAGAAATAAGAAAGAAGTACAAAGGTGATCGTAATGATGGCACCTCGACTCGCACAACGCAAGTGTAGAAATACTCTCGCAACAATGTGGAATGGTTGCTCCCTCTATCAACCGCGTAGTCTCCAAGTCGCCGGAAATGTCATCTATGCCGCCGCAACCGTCGGAATGAAACAAGTCTTTGGGGTCGCTCCCTCAACTCGAAAAATGTTGAAACTCCGGGAACGACCTCTACTCCTCAATACCCGAAAAGCCCGCAGAGCTTTTCAAGAATGGTCGACCCTCGAAAATACCTCCTTTGAGGCACTACGCTATCCCTCAAGGGAAAACGCCGACCCCGAGGGCAACACCGGCAAAATACTCGCCTCCTCTCTCGCAAAATGTCTCCAATAGGTAAGGGTTGATCCCTTCCCTAATCCTCCGATCCGAATCCACCGAAATAACCTCAATCCGAACTTCCCCAACTAGAATCGCGTCCCTCCCTCTCCAAGATCGCGCAGCCTCTCCAAGAAATGCTCCTCAATGGTCGAAGCTTCGATCTCTCCCCGCAAAATATGGTAGGACTCCTCACCCGAGCAAGCACTCAAAGTCTCCTGGGCCGAGGTTGGGATCTCCACATGAAGACACCCGTGTACCGAATAGTACGTGCAAACTAGCTAAACAACAAGCGTGCTCAATATCTAGAGACAAACTCCAAAATGCATAATCATCAATCGTAGAAATGAGGTAGCCTCCCTCTATTTATCTTTGGTGCAGCCTCCCTCTCTCCTTGGCCCCCACCACGTTCACGTTGTCTCTCTTTGGCCCACGTTGCCAACTCATCTACGCCGGCTAGGCCCACACCGCCTACGTGTGTCACCCCTTCACCACAACGTTATGTCTCCTAGGTGACTTTAGGGAGTGTGTTTTATTCTAAGTGAGTCACATTACTTTATTTATATTTTAACTATATACTGACAAAATTAATCAAAATTAATATTTCCAATTAGCTATCGCTAATTGGGAATATTACATTGATTCAAAATATGTAAACAATTTTCCACAATCATAAGAAACATCCATATCAACTCGGTGAATCGAATCATTTGCATAGCCTCTATGTTGTCTAGTAGAGCTTCTTGGTCCCGTCTTTCCAACCTCATCAAGACTAACACTTTCAAGTGTCTTTGTCACTCATTTGGAGGACCTTTCCGAGATAGCCTAGGTTGTTCAAAGCTTGGATCGAGATGGGGTTGAATCAAGATTTAGCCTTCTAATTCTCTCAATCACATCACTCAAAGTGTCTTCTTGATCAATGGCTGGAGTTCATGAGGGGGAGAGAGTGCTTCAGGAGGAGAGTCCACATACTAATCCAAAATGGGGATCCCCCCTTCAAAATGTGGAATCTCATTATCAAATTCATGAAAAGACTTTGCATGCCCAAATTTGGGCAAGCGAGCAAGTTGCCACTCAACAACATTGTAAGTCTTAGAAGATTCAAGAAAAATCACATCTCTAGATAATATAAACTTCTTGTTTGCTTCATTATAGAGACAATATGCTTTGGAGGTATTCGAGTACCCCAAGAAGATACATTTCCGACTCCTTGCACCAAGTTTGTTTCTCTCGTTCCTTAGGTATCAAGGCATAGCAGGTGGAACCAAAAACCCCGAGATGCCTCACCAAAGGAATGTGGCCATACCACATTTCATAGGGAGTCTTGTTTTTTGAGAGCATGAGATGAACACCTATTCTTAATATGCACTACACATAGACTCGCATCAACCCAAAACATCGCCTTTACATTTTTTTAAAAACGTCATTGCATGTACCGTATTTAAGATTGTCTTGTTCATTCTTTCACTACATAGTTCTATTGAGGATTATAAGGCATTGTTCTTTGATGTTTGATCCCATGTCAGCGAAGATAGTTCTCAAATCCATTTCAAGCATATTCTTTTCCATTATCAAGACAAATAGAGCCAATATGAGATTGTGTATTATTTTCAATCCATGCATAAAAGTTTTTGAAAGTTTCAAAAGCTTCAAATTTGTTCTTCAATAGATATACCCAACACATTTTGGTGTAGTCATCATATATTTAATACCATTTGCAAAAGGAACATGCATAGAACCACACAAGTCGAATGAATCAGCTTCAAGCTTTCTATGTGCTCTTGAATGAGAATCATGAAAAGATTGTTTGTTGTGCTTTCCTAAGATACAATCATCACATTGCTTAAGTTTCCTAGGAATGTTTGGCAAACCAAATAACACCATTTCTCTTTAATAAACGCAAACTATCATAGTTCAAATGTCCAACTCTAGCATGCCATAAGAGACTCGTATGGTAATGTACCTTCATCAAATTGAGAACTCGATGCAAAATTTTGTGCACGAGCGGAGGTTCCTTGCAACTTCAAAAGTCTTTCTTCTTCTATCCCAATCATGACAACTTACAAGTGAGTTGTCCGATGCTTTTTCTCGACCTCAACCTTTCCATCAAACATGTGGATGGAGTGTCCTCATTGGCGGGATGTGAACCAAAGACAACAAGTTTCTTCGCAACTCCCTGGGAGGCGGAGAACATCATGTAGAAGAAAGTCCGAGAGATCAGTGCGCTTGAGCCTAACGGTGCCAAGCCTTGATGGCCCGAGTTTTGACTTGTCCGCAAAGTAGACCGCTCCATCAACATTGTCGCTGAATTCTTCAAAGAAATCTCTTCGAAAATTCATGTGGCAAGTTTCTCCTAAATCAAGCAACCATGCATCTTTCCACCAAGTAAGTGAAGCATTAAACAAGTCTTTAGTTACTCCGATATGGTGATTTTCTTTTCTTTTCATCCCTTCCCCGTTTGATCCCGTCCCAAGAGAGCTTGCATGAGGAAGCATCATGTCCATTTCTCGCCGCACCTTATATAATGAAGATCAAGTTTTCCTCCTTGGTAATGTTTGCCCCCCCCGCCTCTATTATTCTTCCTTCCACGTCCTCTTTGGCCACCTTCTTCCTCGAGAAGAATCATGCGCATGATTCTTCTCTTTCTATGCAAGGCACACAGCCTTCTTCGAAGATCGAGCAACTATCTTCTTCTTCCCAAAAGCTTCCTCTCTTTTCAAAGAACTTCTCAACAAGAGAGTCAAAGGAAATCTCCTTAAGTTTTCCACTCGCTTGTAATGACTCAAGGTAATGGGAATAAGTGGGATACAAGTGCTCTGACAAAAGTTGTGAGAGGAACATCCATTTTATAACCGATATCTTCTATATCATGCATAGTGGCTCTTATTTCGTAGACTAAGGCAAGGGGATCATCATCTTTTAATTCAAGATTGAACAATTTGATCATTAATTGGACTACTTCAAGCTCGTAGTGCGAGTCATATAAATATTTCAACTTCTTTAAGGCTTCAAAGGCATTTGTAAATGGTGTAATATGATGACTCACCTCTTCATTGACTAATGCCGTCAATCAAGGCATAGGCCTTACTATTCTTGTTCTCCCATATGGTGAGCTCTTTGTCCGAAGTGGGGTTTTCGTGAGGGTTGCCAACTTCCCCTTCACAAACTCTCTTTCCACAACTCATCGAAAATGAGGGTATGCTTTATCTTCCCGGACCATTCATGGTAATTCTCTTTGCTAGAGAGAAATACTCCAACTATGGAGATGAGTGAATGCATTCTCGCAAAACTTCTAGAGCTGGACCTTGAATAGAAAAAAATTCTTGCTAAAAAAATCTCTTCACCGAGACCCGTCTTCCATGCATCTTCTTCAAAAAAATTAATCAAAATAAACCAACATATGACATCATATATTTGAATGGTTCAATATATATGAATGGTTTTAAATGTGTAACAAGAAACTCAACACCATTTCAACGCTCCATCAATTTCATCCCAATTCACCCAACACATATACTAATCGAACCTTATGGTGTTATGGATATGACATACCACAAATAAACGGTCTTCAAAAGTATTTATTCCATCACATACGGTCTTCAAAAAACTATTCAACGCACATATGCCCAGTATTCAATTCATGCACCAAATGATACACCTGCTCTTCAACGCAAAGCATTCAATTTTCCATTACCAAACGCAACCCCTCAAAAAAATTCAACGCACAAGGGGAATATATCCATAGCATACCATTACACTATCTTAAAAATATATATATACCATCACATACTATTTGCAACACAGAGACCTCACATACCATACGCACATTATGCAAAGCTCAATGTACAACACAATATGACATACCAGTTGATCGTTTCATCGCACCTTATGCAAAGCTCAATGTACAAGATAATATAACATACCAAAGGATCGTTTCATCGCACCATATGTTGTCATACCAAGAACTCAACGCACCATACGCCACAATTCACGACCATAATCAATGTTTCTTCAACGTTGAGGGTTCAACAAGGCTTCAATGCTCAACGTAGAGGAGAAATACAACACAGTAGGGTTCAATTTTGCTTCAACACTCAACGCAAAGGAGCAATACACGTTACTTCAATACTTAATGAATCGTTATCACAGAGTTTCAATGCACAATGCATAGGGACAAAGGATCGTATACATTCAACGTACAAAATATTGTATGCATTCAGAGGTTAGAGCAAGGAAAATAACAGTGAGTTACATAGCATAAAACTAAATTGGGACTTGTAGCTTTGATACCATGTCGAGTCGAGTTTGAGTAACTCCACGAAATTGTAATTTGCATTAAGAAAATCATGAATATATACAAGGAGAGGGAGACAATTGGAATTCATATTTCAATGTCTCTTCCTCTTCTTTCTTTTCCTATTTACAATTTTTTACAAGAATTTTCTAATCCCAAAGATTAGGTGTCAACAGATATATGTAAGTGATAGAATCTAATTGAAATGGTACAATCCTACCAATCCCGAAAATTGTTAAGTCTACCGAATTTTGAATGGAATATGAAATTCTACTTTTTTCCCTATGAAGTCCTGAAGAAGTTGAAACCACTCTCAAATATCCTAAAACAATTAATGGTAGTGTTAAAAATTTAAGAAAGGGGATGTAAAAAGAAAGATAAGTGAATTTAAAATTTTAACATTACCATTAATTGCCACCAATTTTGGTGCAAACCGAGAGTGAGACCCCCTTTTTAAAGAAAATTTTCTAGTCTTAGAGTTTTCTAAAAAGTCTCATTAAATAATAATTAACCCTCAATTAGGCATTAAAACCAAAATTGTGGGTCCCAACAATCAAATTAAGGCAAAATTAGACGATTTTTTTTGGAAATATGCTATACAAACGTTGAAACGCACTTGAAACGTGTTTCACGTGTGGGAAATGTCACCACAAAATCTAGCAAGCCTAGTTCAAAGCCTCACTAGGTAACTTAAGTCTTATGGCAACAAGAGAACAACCACCAATGTCATCTCTGTGGCGCCTCTCCAGCTTGTTTACTAGTGGATATAACCCCCACAAGGGAGCCTTCCCTACAAAATCACCAACAAGATATTCAACTAAGGAAGTCTCAAAGGTTATATGAGGTCTAATTATTGGAGGGAAAGGTGTCAAACAAACCTTGAAAAAGGTTGAGATAAGAGTTACTAAAGTTTAAGTACACTTTCCTAAGACTTTTATGATTTGGAAGAAGGCTATTGTAAGTTAGGGTTTTTATGATATGCAGATTTAGGGCATACAATGGCATATAACAAGTTGAGAAATAGCCTATAAAGGATAAAATCAATAAAGGGACAAAGGCTATCAAAGAGGCAAACAAGGGTTCTAGGTACACAATGAAGTTTTTTAGGGCTAAAAATGCATATGAGAGCAATAATTATATAGGTGCCAGCCCTAATTTTTGGGTGACAACATGCAATTAATGCTAGATTATGCCTTTTTATATTTATTAAATGCAATCCCTATCAATAGGGAAACAACAAATAGACATAAATTTGCTATAAAAATGCAAATTAAGCTATCCCTAGCAATAGTTACCATGAATTAAAGAGAAAAAATAAGAAATTGAGATGATCGCCACCAACAAGTCTATTACCTTCCCTCAATTGGGCAATGGAGTCAATAATGACAAGTTTAAAAAATCGAGGGCCTTGGAGGAGGAGGGTGGATAACTAAAAAATCCTCTCTTAGAAACCCTAGCGACTTCTTTAAAGTGGACATTTAATATCAAAAGATGCATATACAAAGTTCCTTTGATGGATTCTTGAAAGAAAAACTTTGCATAACATATGAAACAAGATTTCATGAAAGATTTTGCACTTTTTTAATATGCCATAATAGAAACCCTAATTTCATAAAATTGCATGCAAAATGGAAGAAAATTGACAATAAACTTACACCATTCAATCAAGAATCACTTCATCAATCCAAGATAGTCTCCTCATGCAAAAATATCCCTCCCGAGATAATTTGCTCCCTTACTCATCCATAATGACTAAGAGAAAGGACAAGATAGCTTGTGTGCACTTCTTAAGAGAGAGAAGTTTGTGGAAAACTAAGTCACTTTTCATAATTTTACAAGTAAAAGCCCTAAAAGTTTGCTTAAGCATTCGACTTAGGCCTAAAGGTCACTAGCCAACCTTAAGATAGCTTTAAAACATAATAAATACATCAAAATCTCCCACTCGTGTGGGAATAAATGCTCTCCATAATGACGTCAAGCTCCAAAAATGGGAAATGTCCATCAAGCAAGTACTAAAGTGGCTCATGATTGCTCCTTACTCCAAGAAAATATCAAAGTGCATGGGTGGATCTCCAAATAACATCTCCTCAACCATGACATCATCTCCAAGAAGGCTCATGTCACCCTTCAAGGGCATGTGGGATGATATAGCAAGCTCGAGGCAAGCATTGGCATCTAGGCATAATGCACTAGCCCTCCTAAGTCATCTCAATCATCTCCATCATCATCTAGATTGGAACAAGGCAATATCCATCAAACAAGGTCAAGGCTAGCCCCGGGAGGGTCCTGGGTCCATCTAGGCACATCATCAAATAAGCCAACAACTTGGCTTCCTAGTACAATGTTTCAAACATTTGGAGGTGTAGAAAGGGGGGGGGGTACAACCATGTGGAGACTCCTTCAAGCCCAATATTCATCTCAGGAGAGCAACATTGAGGCGACAAGGTCATCTCTCGCCCTTGAGACCGAGCAAAATGTCCTCTAAATGGTCTAGACTCGGATAGCCGTCAAGCCATCCTTCAAACGATCTTTGTTACATGAGTAATGAACTACTTGAAATATGCTCTTAAGATCAAGTGATATCAACATCATTAGGGACAAAAAACCATTAAAGCATCTTTGTTAATCATATTCAATGTTAGGGGCACAAGAATAGTTCACACAAGCCTTACCTTCCAATGTCCTCATAGCTCAATATTTGTAAGCAACTTACCACAAATGTGTTAGGGATGATTACGCCTTTTAGCCCTATTAGGTGCTTCTAGCCCCCCAAGGGGAAAGGATGATCCACACCCATCAATCCATATGTGCATGTGATAATGATGGTGATGAAGTGGGAAAGACTTCAAGGAAGATGATAGCTATGGTACGAGCTAGAGGAGGTCCAACATCTTTGAGTACTATAATGACAAGAAAGAGCAATCATGGAGGTATGAGTTACCCCTTTTTCTTGACTTGTTTTTTCCACCCCTCTAGTGCACCTTTTACTTTAACGAGATATCTTTCAAAATTGCATAGTTTACAAGACCAAGCATGCTTTATGCTTTTCCAATACTCCCTTAAAGATGTACTGATTTCTCACTCATCAAGGTTGGGACATTCAAAAAGTCCCTTTATGATGGAGCATGATATGTTGAGGAACTAGGTTATGACTAATGAGTGCGTAGAGCTCATGCTAAGCTTTTTTCCCACATGCTTACTATGTCTTGGATTTTTTTTGCATTTTTCTTTTTCTTTAATTGTAACTTCATATAAAAAAAAATTTCGAGTTGCGCTATGAGCCCGCACTCCAACCCTAGCAGCCTCTCCCGCACACAGACCCTTGGGCCTCCGCCGCCATGGCCCTCCCCTGAGCCTAATCCGGTGCAATTCCTTCCAGTGGGAAGGCACAACCTCTCCGACTCATGCGCACTCGATGCGGTTGCCTCCCCGCTTCGCCTCCCTAATCGTTCGGCCCCTCGCAGAACCAACTCAAAGCAATCACCAAATTTGTCAAGAAACTTGAAACTATCCCCCGAGATCATCCTACCACCAAACTCGCCTCAGAAAGCAACGATCACTTTAGCCGAGAAAGGGTTGGTTGGGCAACTCACCTGGGATTATGGCCATCTCCCAAGACCATCCAAAAATGGGTTGAACGAAACTCAGGGCACAGTTCACTCAAGGGAAAATCTCCATTCTCTTTTGTGGCAGTAGGTTACTACACCTTCCATTTCGAATCCAAGGATGACCGGACCTCATCTTTAGAAGTGGTCCTTACTTCATGGACACCGAGGTTTATATCCGAATAGATGGACGCCTCGATTTCGACCCGGAACTAGATGTCCCTAATGCAGCTCCAGCTTGGGTCAGCTACGCTCACCTTCCCCTACGATTGTTGGGGAGATGAATCAATTCGAACAATTGGGAATGTTGTCGGCAAGTACATTGATAGAAGCGAACCAAAGGACAATATGCGTGCATGCGCAAAGGATCTATGTTGAAGTAGATCTAGGAAGAGGGACTTCCGAAAGCCATCAAGCTCAAGGTCGACAACTAGACGCATATTCAACAACTGGGACTACGAGCAAATTCCATTCAAGTGCAAGGTATGTCATGAGTATGGGCATTTCGCTAATAGATGCAGCAAAAATAGAAGAAAATGATAATCATGTAGAAGAAAACCAAGACCCAAAATGGGAACAAGTTAAGGAAAAAAAAGACCGCATCCAAATCTCAACTTGCACCTCCTCCGCCCCCTTCATCCGGCCCTCTCTCTCCTACCATCGAAAACCTCTTCCCAACCCTCCTCCTCCATCCCCCGAAACCTCACCTTTCCCGGGTCCCAATCCCTTTGAGCTTATATCCAATACCCTTAATCCTTCTAACCCTTCCCAACTTTTCCCCCTTCCTCCATCCCCCGCATCACCTACCCCTCTACTACCCCCCCACAGAGCTTCTTCTCCCATTCCGAGGGCATCCTCTCCAGCTCCCCCTCCCCTCTCCTTGGACCGGATCTTAACAAGAAATCAATGCAAAGAATCCCTCCTATATGTTGAACATTCAAAGAAAGCTCGGAAGAAAGTCCAATAGAGAAATAAGAGACGAGGCAGTGTTAAGGATCTCACCTTGGGAACACAAAGAACCAATGGAGAGTTACCTCGAAAAAAGGCATCAAGAATAAGGAAAAAGTCCAACAGTCCATAAAGGGAAAGGTCCCTCAACCCTCAACCATCAATAAATAATGATAGTTGTCTCTTGGAACTGCAGGGGGTTGGGCCATCCCTCCAAGATAAACCTCATAAAAGACCTCATTAAAAATGAAAAACTAGACATCCTCCTTATCCAAGAGACAAAAATCAGCAGCCAAGGGATGGACAAAGATCATAGCAAAATCAAAAAAATTATGAAGGAAAAGCTATTTCAGCAAATGGAGCATCAGGAGGAATTTGCACTCTATGGCAAAAAGGAAAATGGCTATCAGCAGAACTCAACAATGAAAGCCCATTGGCTCAACACAAATCTGGAAAAATGCAGCAAATGAGAAAAAAATCAGCATATATAACATATATTCTCCAAACCATTATAAGGACAAAGAAATTTGTTGGAAGACTCTAAATGAAACTACAATGGAAGATCAAGAAGAGAACCTTATCTTAGGAGGAGATTTTAATCTCATTCTTAAGCCGGAGGAAAAAAGAGGAGGCATTTTTTCAGCTGATCCAAATAGAGATGTCCTTGAAGGAATCATTGAGCACTACAACCTTTTGGACATCCCTCCCAAAAACAGAAATATATTTGGGATAATAGGAGACTAAGGAAGACTAATATCAAAGAGAAGTTGGACAGAATTCTCATTATGGACAATATGGTGGCCAGCTACAACAAAGTCTCATAAAAAATCATTCCATCAACAGACTTCAAACCACAAACCGGTCTCCATTGAACTTGGAACCGCTGAAAACTTTTGACCTCTTCCGTTCAAATACAATCAGCTATGGAGCAGCCATGAAGAGGTAAAACAAGAGGTCGAAAAAATTTGGAAACAGAAAAATCAATGGTTCTCCTAGTTACATATGGGAAACGAAACTAAAAGCCACCGAGTAAGATTGAAAGATTGGGCTAAGGCCAACTATAAGGAACCGCATAGAGAGAAAGAAGAATTGCAGAAAAGAATTAACAAAAATTCAAGAGGAAATGGAAAAACATGGATAACACAAATAAAGCCAAGCAAAGGAGAAAGAGATTCATTGGAAAATTTACAGGAATATCGTACAAGAGGAAGAAACTTGGAGGTCGAAGTCAAGGCAGCTATGGATACAAGTCGGAGACAAAAACACCGCCTTCTTTCATAATTCAGCAAAACCAAGAATGAAGGAGGGAATGAAGTAAAGGGGCAAGAAGACATTAAAAAAAGAGGTCTTCCCAGCACTTTAAAAACTCTTCTAATAGTTGTAGACACATAGCAAGTCCTGAGGAATTCTTAATGCATATTCCAAAATTAAGAGATGAGGAAACAAATAAAAACCTCTCTAGCGATGTCACTGAAAAAAGAAGTTATGACGCTTGTATGGGACCCTACACCCCGAAAAAGGCACTGGGTCCGTATGGTTTCCCTATCTCATTCTACCGCACCTTCTAGCAAACAATAAAAAAAGGATCTTTTAAAAAATTATCAAATATGTCATCAAAAGGTGGAAGGATTCACTAATTCTACCTTTCTAGCCCTCATTCCGAAAGACCCTCGTACTTCCACTCTCAATAGATTCCGACCAATCTCCCTCTCGCAACGCCTCCTATAAAATCATTTCCAAAAATCCCTAGCCGGAAAAACTCAAACCTCTTCTCCACTCCCTCATCTCGTAAAATCGTGAGGTTTTTTCCCGAACCGTGAAATTGTTGAAAATATCATACTTGTCCAAGAGGCCCTTCATTCAAGTTTCTCTCAAAATGAACAAGGCTTTATATTAAAAATGGACATGGCCAACGCTTTTGATAGAGTCAATCTCAATTACCTTGTCGTTGTCCTAAATAGATTTGGCTTCTCCGAAGACTTCATTGACACAATCAAAGCATGCACTACAGACCATGGATAGCTCCTCTTGTTAACGGTAGACCTTGTGAGTATTTCCAAAGCTCTAGGGGTCTCCGACAAGGCCGCCCTTGTCTCCTTTTCTCTACATTCTAATGGTCGACTCTCTTAGCAGAAAATTGGAACACAAAGCAGAAGAAACTCTTCCTTGACAAAGCCTCACCATAAGCAGAGGAACCAAAAGAATTAACCATTCTTTATTTGCAGCACGACACCCTTCTCAAGGGTGGTGCATCTTGCATATTTGCCGAAGATTCAAAACCATCCTAGACAATTTCATGGATGTCTCTGGGAGGGTCGACTAACAATGGGAAAAGTTGTATTTATAGTCGGAACACCCTCCAAGAACTCTCCAACAAATGTCTCAAATTCGGAAATTCCCTTCCAAAATAATTGGAGCTACTTCCAATATCTCGAGCTACCTATCACCAAGAAAAATCTAAAGACCGAAATATGGAGCAAATATGTAGAAAAGATGAAAAATAAAATCCAAGCATGGGGGGATGATATGGTTAAATCAAGCGTGGAGAATCATTCTCATCAAATCAATACTTTCATCTCGCGCTTTATATCGCCTTGCATTAATAGCAAGCACCAACAAGCATTCACAAGAAAATTGAGATCATCATCGAGAGTTTCTTATGGCAGGGAGGTAAATCTAAATCGAAAAAGTCCAGCCTTGTCAATTGGAATCAAGTTACGACCCATTACAAAAATGGAGGCCTATCCATTAAAACTCCTAGAACTATGAACCCGGCTCGGGGAACAAAGATTGCCAGGGAGGTTCCTCACCGGAGAAAAACTCAGTGGAAAGCAACCTTAGAGGCAAAATATCTCAATGCTCCTAGAATTTCCATACCGGAAAGAAGCCCTCCCATAAGACCATGCTTTCAAATCTAGAAACTCATCTCCAACACAATTTCTGATCAAGGAAAACATCTCAACAAGGCCCGGAAATGGAGGAAGAATCAACCTATGGACAGATAGCATAATGGGAAACCCTCCCATAGGCAAAGAATCCGGATATCAATGATTTAAACAAGTTGGATGACAAGGGAATGCTACACTAAATTGGGGGACATATCCAAATGGGAGAATGATGGCACTTGGAAACAATGGGAGCACCCAACTTGCCCATCGAAACTTTCCCGACCAATGGAACTCCATGATTTATCTCTTATTGGGAGTCGCTCCTATAGCCAAAAATACACAAGACGCTTACTTCTAGATTCCTACAAGAGGAGAGTATACAGAGTTAAGTCGAGATACGAAAAGATCCAAGAACATCGAAGCAACAAGAATGGCAATATTGGAAGTATGCTCGGAAGGTGGAAATCCTCCCAAAAATAAAGATTTTCTTATGGACCCTTCTCCACAAAGCAAATCTCTCATAGTGGAGAATTTTAAAAAAAAGGGGGAATCTATGGTCCCTCTCAATGCCCTATTTGCTTGCAGTGTCGAAGAGACCATTCAACATCTCTTCCTAGAGTGCCCTTTCTCTAGAGAGTGTTCGCAGTGTTGTCGCACATAATGTCTAGGCACCGCGACAACGACTCGTATCGGGGTTGTCACCCCGATCCCCAATCTCTCTATTTAAGTTGTCTCCTTGCGGACTAAGGGGGGGTAGACCCTAACGAAAAAGAAGAAGGAGAACCGATTGGAAACCAATCAATTCGTGAGACATAGTCAAACGACTAAGTACTCTGTTAAGATTTTACAGATTCAATTAGATTAAAAGTTTAAGACAAGTGCCTTGTGGAGTCAAATTATCCCGTTGTGAAATTAAGATCAAGTAGCCGATAGATCATCGCTCGCTAAAATGGACAACTTATCCACGCTATGAAAATACCAATCGACCACGATAATATTCAATTCTTCAATTAAATGCTCAATTTATCAAATTGGAAGATAAGCCCTTTTCAACAATGTGATTTAACCTTCGATTAGACACTTTCAATATCATGCATCAACAATATTCGATCTAGGAAATAAAAACATGCAATTTATCATCACTTGAAATATTCTCAAAGTTGATTAAGCAATTAATATCAATTTCAAGCAATTTAAAACCACAATTAGAGCTAGTTAAACGATCATCAATCCCAGCTAAGCATGAAAAATACTTCGAACCAAATGCAATCTTTAAAAAATTTTAGATTTCGAAAAAGATATTACCATGAGAGAACCATCGAATTTAAATGCTAGACATTTCCAATAATTCCGAATTAAAATGATATTCTTGACAATCCCAATCCAGAAATTTAAATTTAGTCTATAGTCAAACTTAGGATATTAAAAATTAAATGTGTTAACTATAGGAATTTTTCCGCAATAAAATGTCTCCGCAAAATAGCTCAAAACCCCCCAAATGTCCCAATTTTTTTTATTTTCCAAATATTTATATACGTAAAAGATTAAAATTTAACTATAAACAAAAGAAAGTTAAATGTTTTGGGTTTTTTAGCTTTGTTTTCAAATGAACAAAATAAAAGTTAAAACCATTTGAATTTTTTGAATTTTTAAATAAAAAATTTTGAAATGTTAATTTTTTTTATTTTTTAAGATTTTTTTAAATTTTAAAACAACCAAAAAAAAGTGCAAACTTTACAAATGAAATAAAAAATGAAATTTCAAACCGTATAAAATCAAATCTCACTAAATCTAAAAAAATAATAGATAAAAATAAATAAATAAATAAATAAAAATCGAATGTTATGAATCAAAGTCAATTTTTTTTAATTATTATTATTATTATTATTATTATTATTTTAATCAAAAGTCAAACTTAAAAATCAAAATCAAAATACATATAAAAAAAAGGGCTAAAGTTAAATGTCATGCATATTTTTTTTGCTTGTCAGGCAGTCGTAGTAAGAAAATGGAATGGAGCGTCGACAAGTCGAAGGAAATGTCAGGGAATGCTATCGCAGGAGAGGGTCGAATGGAGGAAGGATTTGAAAGCAACGTAAGGGGGAAGCATATGCCGTAGGGGAAGCCGACAAGAAAGCATGAGGCAAGGGCGATGGGATCGCGAGCGTAAGGGACGAACGAGTCGCCGTGAGAGGCAAAAGTGACGAGGGCAAAGGAGAGGAAAATGCGAGGACAGTGGAGGAAGATGGCATCCACAGAGGAAGAAGGGAAGAAGCAAGAGAGTCAGCAAATGGCACGCAGGAAATGGTAGCGTGGAATGGACGTGGGTGGAAACCGCAGGGAATGAGGGAAAGTTTTGTGTAGATCCATGAAGAGAAGGCCGAAAGGCAACGATTGGAGCTAGCAGATGGAGGACTACACGAGGTATGTGGCTAGCAAGGAGGGAGCACGCGAATGAGTGAAAGAAAAAAGGGAGCGTGGAAAATGCACAAGGATAGCGTGAAGGGATCATGAAAGTGCAGAGGAAATGATGGATCGATGGCAAGGAGGGGGTGAGCAAGACTTGCGAAAATGGCGACGATGGGCGTGGTTCACGCAGTAGATGCAAGGCACGCAGAGGAGACGCAGAGATGAAGAGCAGCATCAACAGACCCTCCGGTGCATAAAAATCTTTAAAAATTTCCTTGCCCGTAAATCAACAAACTCGTATTTAAACTTCGTATTTTAAATAAATAAATACACCTACAATTTGTATTCCGAGGCAAGATCCCTCCCGAATCCGCAAACGAAATCGATTTCGAGGCCGCATCTTACCCTCCAAGGCCTAGATCCGGCTCAAATCTTAAAAAAAATTCTGAAAATCTCCATGAAAACACGCACAAAACTAGAAACAAGAGACCCAAAAACCCAATATATGCACAAAAATGAAAACCCCAAAACCCCGTGAGTTAAAAATAACGATATTTACAAATCTACAATGCTATTTTACGGATCAAAGCCCTCATGGCTAGATTTAAAACCATTTAGCACAATAAAAAAAGAGAAGTTAAGAAAGAGGCACAAGCTCAATAAAGAACCCCGCAAAAATGAAACTTAAGATAAACCCAGTGGAATTAGATCCAAAGGGCTCTTCGAAATCTTATCTCCTTGAGAGTCAACTGTCCAAACTTGAGGACTTCCCTAAACGCCCAATTCTAAATCCGAAGATTTCAAGACACTTAAAGTTAAATTGTTAAATTAATAGAGAAATAAGATAAAACATGAAATTTTTCAAAAGCTAGAGATAACTCGCTAACTCGATCCAATTAATATTCTTACCCTAAATCCAAAGGTAAATTTTTGTAGATGTTCTATGCTTGAAGCAACTTTACTTTTCTTACAAAGCAATCACACAAATGGTTAAGTAAAATGCTCGATAGAACATATAAGTGGATCTTATAGAAGACAAACCGTAAAAGAAAAATGTGATGGTGCGTCATGTGGTCAACAGATGCTTCAACCAAAGAAAAGTCTCCTTGGTCGACCAACCTGCATGTGTCTCAACAGCTCCTCCAATCGCAAGAACCGAGTCAACCCAAGTCAACTCCAAAAAAGTCAACGCTCTCCGTAAAAGTCAACACAGGCAGCAAGCTAAAAGTCAACGCAAAGAACAGCTTGGTCAACCCTTTGACCTCGATTTCGTGCCAAAGTGTACGCCTCTCTAAATCGAACTCTCCAACAATTTTCAGCCTCTTTCGGACCATGCGTTGACCAAAGTCAATGTCGGTCAAACTTCCAACAGAAACCCTAGCCACAAATTCGTCCTTCGACCCTCACCAGTACGTATTCGCTCCTCCTTCTTCTTCACACGTGTGGGCCGAACTTGTCCTCCAAGGAGCTCGTACTAAATCGATGAGAGAAGAAGATGTGTGTTGAGTTGTGGTGAAATGCTCTCCAACTTTGGCTCGTATTTATATCCATCATTGGGGTGTGTGACACATCTCGTCGGGGGTGTGAAACCTTAAGGCCGACTCACACATATAATTTATTATAAATAATAAATTCAAAATAAATGTTCTCGCTCATCGGATTAAGATATATTTTATATGGATTTTACACCTCTCTCGAAAGAGGAATCCAACAAAAATACTAGCCACTTAATCCGAGCATCACAACATGGAGTTTGGACCTAGTTGTCCAAATTTAACACTCCCTCTCAACTAGGGAGAACTCCATCCATCGCTGCAATCAAACATCGTGCGTCATCCCGCCGTAACTTGTCAGTGCCGGCTCTCTTTATTTCGGGAACGTATGGGTCGATGACAAAGACATCATCCCCCGACCGACATAATCGCACCCGCAGGTTCGAAACCTCTATCACACTCACAAAGAGTCTCCCAACCAACCCGAAGTTGGTTCATCCGACCCGAAGTCAATCAAAGGTCCCGTATCTCACTCACCTTGATCCCGCATCAAGTGGTTGGACCGTGCCATCCTAGATAGAGAGTACGGCAATCTTCGATGCGTCCATCGCATTTGCTAATAGTCTCTAGCTTTTCCCACCTCATTGGCCAAATGAGAGGTACTTCCCATGAGCCCCGAACTCAATGGGTAGGATGCATACGGGTACAGTATAAATGAGAGGCGAACCAAACTCAATAATCACAATGGTAGGGGCAAGCATTATGAGTGCTTATAGCTCCGAGAAGCTATCCCCAAAGCCCCCTGCAGCTCCCTGCAGCTCATCGTCCAACAGACCCACATCATAGGGTCGTTCCACGACACCAAGACTCTCACGAAGGTTAGGAACTCTGACCTTCCCCTGTGGGCTTAGTGAGAATATCCGCGACCCTCGCTCACCGCTCCCCTATATGATCGAGCCTACTGGGCGCTCCCACCGTACCATATCCCGTATAAAGTGGTACCCGATATCAATATGCTTGGATCTGTCGTGGAACACAGGATTCTCACCATACGAATCCCACTCGGTTATCACGTAGTATCACAAAGGGTATCTAGCACATGTCCAAACAAACTCACTAAAGAGCTTACGCAACCAAACCGCTTCACAATGAGCCATACTTGCAAAGAATGTATTCGGCCTCGCCGGTGCTCAAAGCCACCGACTTCTGCTCTCCGCTCATCCATGAGATCGAAGAAGAACCAAGATTGAAGCAACATCCCGATGTCCTCTTACGATCCACCACACGCTGCCACTTCAATCGGCAGATCAAGATATCCACTGAGTGTCACACCCTAGACAGAGTATCTCACCTGATGGTTTATCGTGCCCCGAAGATATCTCGAAGATTCTTGGCACCAACCTGAAAATGATGAGGCTCAACCATCCGTTGACTCAAAGTGTTCACCGCAAAACATATATCCGCGTCTGGGTGTTCACTAAGAACATCAAAGCTCCTATGAGTTGACGATACTCGTAGGATTGGCCAAGATAGGCTCAAAGAATAGCCTGCCACTCAACTTCTTAAAGTTGAGTTCCATCGGTGTCGACACCTGACTTACAATCCACCATTCCAAATCTTTCCGTGGCTTCACAATGTATTTTCCTTGAGAAAGGAAAATCTCTCCGTGTCTCCTCGCTGCACCTCCGTGCCTAGGAAGTAGTGCATCGGCCCCTAGGTCCTTCATCTCAAACTCGCTAGACGAGCTCCCTCTTACATTGATGAATGAGAGGGTCAGCACTCGTCGAGAAGAGGTCATCCACATACAAAGCACTAGAATGAGAGGCTTCCCCCCGCACAACCTTGAAGTAAAGGTTCTGATCGCATTACTTCGAGTGAAGCCCGACTTCATCAAGTAACTATCCATCCTCTCGTACCAAGCTCGGGTGCTTGCTTTAACCCATAGAGGGCTTTCTTCAACCCCGCAGCACATGAGTGTCTCGATCCCCGAACTTCAAATCCCGCAGGTTGTTCTCCGAGTACACCTCTTCCTTTATTGCACCATGCGTAGCTGCGCCTTGACATCCATCCGATGAAGACTCCATCCTTGCGAGCGAAGCAAGGGCTAGTGATTGGATCTGATGGTGGTATATCGTCGTCATGTGTGCAAATATGTCATCATAGTCTATTCCTTCCTTTTTTGAGAGAAGCCACGGCAACAAATCTTGCCTTGAAATTTTCAACACTCCTATCGTATCCATGTTTGATCTTGAAGAGCCATTTTACGGTGACAAATGATTTGTCCTTCGATCTCTGGGACCACATCCCGTACATCATTCTTCATTATGGACTCATATTCTTCGTGCATAGCATCCTTCCAAACTTGATGCTTTACGGCTTCCCTCAAAAGATCCAGTGTTCGTATTGTACAATAGTACTCATGGCGCCTAGATACCCTTGGTATCTACACGGCTTCCTTGCTTTCGTAATGTCCCCCTTGGGGCAACATGACCCTCAAAGCATCTTCGAGGGTGTCCCCCGAGCCATGATGGTCTCTTTCCCGCTGAAGGAGATGGATCAATAGGGTCCATTGGTCCTTCAATATCGTGCATTGTCTCATCCTCGCTGTCCCTCTTGATTTCCAGTGTCTTTCTTCATGATTTTCTTCGATCTTGGAAGATCTACTACTTTCTTCAGTGGAAGCATCTTCGTCAAAAGTGACATCATGGCATATCTCTACTTCCCTTTGACCAGGTACATATACTCTATAGGCCTTAGAAGTCTCACCGTAGCCCACAAACATTCCTTTCTTCCCGTAGCATCCAACTTGCTTCTCTTTCTTTCTAGCACATGAAAAGTAAACTGACATCCAAAAATTCTAAAATGTGAGACATCAGTGTTTCTTACCGTGAAAACCTCTTCGGGAGTTTTGAGTCCAGATGTTTAAATGAGGGCATCGGCTTTTGAATATACACAAGCAGCATTTATGCAGCTTTCTCCCTACGTAAACTTTAGTAGGCTCCCGGTCACATAGCATGGCATGGGGCAGGCCTTCCACAATAGTCCTATTCTTGCGTTCAAAGAACACCATTCTCCGCTCAGAGTATATGCAATGGTAGTCTCCCTCTTAATGCCGCCCTTCTCCGCAAAAGTCTTTGAACTCATTTGACTCATATTCGAGTGCCATTGTTGGTCCTCAAAATCTTGATCTTCTTCCTGGCCATATTTTCCACCAAGGTTTTGAAGGTACAGAACCACATGAAAGCCTCATCCTTCTTCTTCAAGAAGTATATCCGTGTTTTGCGAGAGAAGTCATCGGTGAATGTTATGTAGTAAGAACATCCTCCCAGGATGTCACGAGCAACATACCGTATAGATCAAAATGGACCAATTGCAAAATATCGATGTCTTTGTGACACTTGAGGGAAAGGTCCCCTTGTATGTTTTCCTTCTAGCACGCCCCTTACATACACCTTCATGATTATTTCCAAAGTCAGCATCCCAAACCACCACCTTCCTTGCTTCGGGAAGGGCCTTGTAATGAAGGTGTCCAAATCTTCGGTGCCATAGTTCGCTTGTCGAATAGTATCACAAGTCATTGCTCCCGACTGACTTCCTCCAACCTCGGTAGAGTGTACCAACTCTAAAACCAATCGAGATAGCTTCCTTGAAGCTCTTCTTCCACATGAGCACCTTTCCATCGTAAAATGTTACATTGAACCCTTTGTCTTCCATGGTTGATACGTACACAAGCTTCTTCTTCAATTTTGGTACATAGAGTACATCTTGCAAATGTAGGACTTGTCCCTTGAGACAAGTGGAGGGTCACAGCCTGTCCCCTTTCATGGGATATGTGGCATTATCTCCAAGGATAATTTCTAGATTAGTATCCCTTTCAACCATGTCGTAGAGTGCTTCCTTGAATCCAAGTTGATGTGTCTTGAGGCACCACTATCGATTAGCCGTACATCCATAGTGTCTCAGCGTGAGATGTAGCAGAGAGAGCGATACAAGAATATACTCATTTCTTTTATCACCGACATTAGACTCCTCATACCCTGGTGTTCCTAGACCTTTTAGAAGGTTGATTGTTTCCACCAAAGTGAGCCTTCCTCTTTCCTTTGGATTTGTCGTTTCTTTGATTCCCATTCCTTCAGCTTGTTGTTGTTATCATCACTATCTGGAGAATCCTTCTTGAAGGGGCATTCTTTAGCATAGTGACTGTGCCTATGGCAAGTGAAACACTTACCTCTTCTTTTCTTGAGTCCTTGTTCTTCCTTTTGTCCTTAGGACCACCCGTAGTTCTTCTTTCGAGAATGAGCACCATAAGCAAGATTTGCCATTATCGAATTCCTTCATTCTTGTTTCTTCTTGCATACATCTAGCATGTAAGCTCATCAAAGTTAGGAATGGTATTATTATCGAGAATGGTAGTTGTGAATACTTGCCATTCATATGGGAGTCCTCCAGTGCGGTGAGAACCATCTCACGATCGCCTATTGTCTCCCCAATAGCCAGCAGATTGTTCCTTGTTTCACTCAATTTCGAAAGTAAGTTTGAACATGACTCATCCCGGCCCTTCTTCATATTCTTCAACTTATTCTTGAGGAATAGCACTTGGTTCACATTGTTTACTTTGAACATCGGATCAATTTGTCATACATCTCCTTGGATGTGCCTAGCTCGAGTATATAGGCAACTAGACTCTTGTGTATGGATTCCCCGATCATCGCCTTTGCTTTGATCTCCCCTTCTTATACTTGTTTTTTAGCAGTTGAAGCAGGGCATTGGATGGAGGTTCTTGAATCTTACTCCAGACATGATCCAAGAGATCATGGTCTTCCAATTTGAGATCTAATATCATCTTCCAGGCATGGAAGTCATCCCTTCCAAATTTCACTTGTCATTCTCCTTGAATTCAAAACTTGTGGAACCCATTTCCTCCGATGGTGATTGCTAAAGATAGGGCTTGTCTTCACCTCACTCTCCGATACCATGTAAATTTTTGTAGATGTTCTATGCTTGAAGCAACTTTACTTTTCTTACAAGAATCACACAAATGGTTAAGTAAAATGCCGATAGAACATATAAATGGATCTTATAGAAGACAAACCGTAGAAATTAGAAAAAATGTGATGGTGCGTTACTATGTGTCAACATGATGCTTCAACCAAAGAAAGTCTCCTTGGTCACCCAACCCAGAATGTGTCACAATAGTCCTCCAATCAAAGAACCGAGTCAACCCAAGTCAACTCCAAAAAAGTCAACGTTGTCCGTAAAAGTCAACGCAGTGGCATCAAGCTAAAAAGTCAACGCAAAGAACATTTTGGTCAACCCTTTGACCTCGATTTCTGTGCCAAAGTGTACTGCCTCTCTAAATCGAACTCTCCAACCATTTTCGACTCTTTCTGACCATGCGTTGACCAAAGTCAATGTCGGTCAAACTTCCACGAAAAACCCTAGCCGCAAATTGCGTCCTTCAGACTTTCGCCAGACAGATTCGTCCTCCTTCTTCTTCACACGTGTGCGCTCGAACTTGTCCTCCAAGGAGCTCGTACTAAATCGATGAGAGAAGAAGATGTGTGTTGAGTTGTGGTGAAATGCTCTCCAACTTTGGCTCGTATTTATATCCATCATTGGGGTGTGTGACACATCCGCTCGGGGGTGTGAAACCTTAAGGCCGACTCAGCACATATAATTTATTATAAATAATAAATTCAAAATAAATGTTCTCGCTTTATCGGATTAAGATATATTTTATATGGATTTTACACCTCTCCGAAAGAGGAATCCAACAAAAATACTAGCCACTTAATCTGAGCATCACAACATGGAATTTGGACCTAGTTGTCCAAATTTAACATCCAGTAACCTAAGCAAAATACATGTGCAATAGATTACTCTACAAGAGCCATTAATCAACAATCCATTAAAATAATCATGAGCAGAATATAAAGAAAAAGTTTACCATAAAATGTTGAAGAGGAACACCACCATCAAAATAAAAACCCCAAAGTCTTCGTTTGTATTATTCCAAAAAATATTACAGGAGAGCTTCAAGAGCAAGTACACGATCAAGAGATCGGATGATGAAAGACTGACAAAGACCTCTAATTTATAAGATAAAATCTCCAACGACTAGTTCAGTTGATCCATGTCAACGTAATCTCAACCGTTTAAAAGGATCTAATCATCTTTTAATCTCGTTCGTTGAAATTATAATTTTTTGAGGAAATTCGAATTTATCATTAAATTCTTTTTTAATATTTTTGAGTTAATTACCTCAAAATTTTGACTTTGACTTAACCACCAAGGCCCAAGGGTTCAAAATTTCTCGAAATTCTCAATATTCCCCTGGCATGGGACCTTTAAAAATTTATTTTTTAGGGACCCACGAATTTTTCCTTTGAAGAATTTTAAATCACCTAGGACTTAAAATTAATTAAATTTCTGGCTTAGGATTTTTAATTTAATTTGGCCGGAAAATTTAATTAATTGACTGAGAGGGGATTTAATTATTTTTCCAACCCTCTTTACATAAGATAAATACATTTGGACACATGAAGGGAGAAAACTCATTCATGATAGACCCTTAAATAGCTACCCAATTCTGCGACTCAAAACATGATCTAGTAGACCTAGCAATCTGTAATAAAATGATCTAGCCAATTAGCTAGGATCATTCCCAGATTACTTTACAAAGACTCAATAAAAAACACTAGGACTCACTTAGTATCTTGACGACAAAATTCACCCTAGCTTTGGGGTGAGGTTGGAGGGAAAAACTGTGTCGATCACTTGTGTCGAGAAATACAAATAAATCAGTGAGACAAAAACCTCCTAAGATAGAAATCGTCACCAAAATACTAAGCTTACCTAGGTTGTTACATACATGATGATCTTACATAGATCATTTACAACATAATAATGCAGAACGGGTTTACATCATTTATAAAACTATCAACTGATGATGAGATCTGAATGGCGTGAACACCTCGAACATGATGAATCCCATTTGCAAAAGTGGGGGTGTACTACTATGGGGTCGTTGACACAGAGTGGTCAACATCTAGCTCTACTTGGGGACACGTTGTTTCATCGGAGGAATGTGAGTCCAGAATCTGTATCCAAACAATACACAAAATTACATAAGTAGCGTCCATCCAAATATCATCATATAACATTAAGCACATGAAAAATAGAAGCTCTTCTATCATTTATTATTCTACTTAACATGAAAAGTAAATCTACTCTAACTACAAAATGAAATGTTGAAATAACAAGGTGTAAGGTTAGAAATACAATACAAAGGATGTCGTATGGCATCAAATGTGTTCAATATAGTGCATGTTGAGCATTTACCTGCTTTCAAGCAAGTCTGTAGGTTGCTTTTCAGATGTGCCATGCCAGATCTTGCATATTGTAGGACTTTGTCTGATCTGAATATCAAGCAGCTCTCGGCCATCAGATGCATCTAGCCAATTCTTCTTTTCTACTTTTTTCTCTTCTTCTTAGTGGGTTGTGATGTCAGCAATGAGACCACTGTAGATTTCCTGTCCTTATCTTGAAAATGTTTGTACGAAATATCTGAAGAACCTGGAGTGTGACTAATCTTATTCTGAATATACTCTGTCAATGGTGACACATTAACCCGATCCCCCTCGGTTTTCCCTTTATTCGGGTCACCTTCAATCAACCACTTTTCAATGGAAGAAATGGTCTCCTCATTATAGGATGGAGCTTGCTTCAGCAAGCTGGGAGGCCTATGATCTGTTGACAATTCTGACTTGGGTTGGATATTATGTATATGTGATCTTTCCATTTTTTCCAGCTTATTTTGAATAACAGTCATTTCCTGGGTGTGTCTTTCTTCCATTGCAATCATATGGTTTTGAATAATGGACATCTGATTAGAATGATTAACTTCCATTATCTTTAACGTGTTTTCCATGACATTTATTTCCTGTGCATGACTTGCTTCCATGGCATTTATCCTATTTTGAAGATTGATCTGGTCAACTTCCATGTTTTGACTTATTTGCGTATAATTGGGTTGCATATTCTTAATCATTTGAGTTGATTCCTTAACAGGACTTTCATGATCTTTTATAGGGATGTGATAGTCCTTACCAACAACATTAATTTGATGACTCACCCCTGCCATTCTACTATCTATGATTCTTTTGACAACATGGCAAGTAACCTCTTCATGAAGAGCATTACAGGGTCTACAAAAAGGCGGAGCTTCATCCACATGATTTGGCGGTCTCTGCTCATTAGATGGGCCTCTCTTCTGCAAAGCATTATTATTTCTAGGTTGGAATTTTTGTGCTTGAGATCCTTCCATTTGGACCAACCTAGCCTGTAAGACACTTATTTGTTCAGAATGATTAGATATTAATTTTTCCTGATCAAGTTCCATGCTTTCAAGTTTTTGCATCAATTTATGCATAAGGTCTTCATCAAATTCTTTAATTTCTTTTCCCTTAGATTCTGTCGAAAACCTATCAAAATCTGGAGTTTTGGACATTCCAGATGCTTTCTTATCCTTTTCAATCTCCTCAGCTAAAACCTAGGCAGCCTTATAATCATTAACTTTAGCTCGCCTCAACTCATAAGAAGTATCAACAAAGGCATCAATATAACAATCAAAAAGGAACCTGGCAAGAGGTCTATAATCTTGAGGTAATTCTTTAATAATACCGTTAAACCTCTTATTAAATTCCCCTACTGTTTTATTTTCTTTTTTCTCTATGAAGTTGATATCTCTTACCAGATGTTTATCTTCCCTTTTATCACCAAAATTACCCTTAAAGGCAACTATAATTGATTCAAAAGTATTAAATGAATTATTAGGTTTTTCAGTAAACCATTCCATAGCATCTTGCTCAAAAGTAAAAGCTTCATCTTTACATCGTCGAAGTCGTTATCTAAAACCGCAAATTTATTCCACCAACCAGCGAAAGCAAAAAAATTAGCTTTGACACTAACCGCATTATTTCCTTGAAATGTAGGTAACCTTTCCATGCCATTGTTAGGAAGGTCATTTGGATAACCTTGGATGTTAGCAAAGTTACAAGAGGCAAACAAGTCCATGATGTCTTGCTCAAAGGGATAACCAAATGGATGTTAGAGAAATAGATCCTTGTTCAAGGAAAGTCAAGACATCCACAAGAAGCGAGCTTCTTAGCAAAAATTCTTAGAATTGGAGTCGCCACTTGAACATGAATCTAATTCTAAAACCGAAAACTTAGGTGATAGAAGCAGATGGATATCAGGGAGGGATTCTTGTCTGGGACTAAAATAGATGAATAAGTGGAGTCGCCACCCAAACAAGAAGCCAACCGAAATTTCTAGGTGCTAAAGGTGCAATGATGAAAGGATTAAAGATATGACGAAAGATAAGGTGATGAAAAGATGAAGATATGAAATGATGCCAACAAATGTGATCCCATGTGACAGGCTAATGAATGGCGAAAAAATATTAGAAGATTATAAAATGTCGTTAAGACCAAGGACAAAAAAACTCTATCCCCGGCAACGGCGCCAAAAAATGTTATCACACAGAATGTTTAGGCACCGCGACGACTCAGATTGGGGGTTGTCACCCTGATCCCAATCTCTCTATTTAAGTTGTCTCCTTGCAGACTAAGGGGGGTAGACCCTAACGAAAAAGAAGAAGGAGAACTGATTGGAAACCAACCAATTTAGGAGACACAGTCAAACGACCAGGTACTTGTTAAGATTTAACGAGATTTTACAGATTCAATTAGATTAAAAGTTTCAGACCAGTGCCTTGTGTAGTCAAATTATCCCATTGTGAAATTAAAATCAAGTAGCTGATAGATAACTGCTTCTAAAATGGACAACTTATCCTGCTATGAAAATACCAATCGACCACGATAATATTCAATTCTTCAATTAAATGCTCAATTTATCAAACTGAAAGATAAGCCCTTTTCAACAATGTGATTTAACCTTCGATTAGACACTTTCAATATCATGCATCAACAATATTCGATCTAGGAAATAAAAACATGCAATTTATCATCACTTAAAATATTCTCAAATTTGACTAAGCAATTAATATCAATTTCAAGCATTTAAAACCATAATTAGAGCTAGTTAAACAATCATCAATCCCAGCTAAGCATGAAAAATACTTCGAACCAAATGCAATCTTTAAAAAATTTAGATTCCGAAAAGATATTACCATGAGAGGACTATCGAATTTAAATGCTAGACATTTCCAATAATTCCGAATTAAAATGATATTCTTGACAATCCCAATCCAGAAATTTAAATCTATAGTCAAACTTAGGATATTAAAAATTAAATGTGTTAACTATAGGAATTTTTCTACAATAAAATGTCTTTGCAAAATAGCTCAAAAACCCCAAATGTCCCAATTTTTTTATTTTCCAAATATTTATATACAGAAAAGATTAAAATTTAACTTTCTTCTGTTTATAGTTAAACTTTAATCCTTTTTGTATATAAAAATTTAGAAAATCAAAAAATTGGGACATTTGGGGTTTTTGAGCTATTTTGCAGAGATATTTTATTGCGGAAAAATTCCTATAATTAACACATTTAATTTTTAATATCCTAAGTTTGAGTATAGACTAAATTTAAATTTCTGGATTGGGATTGCCAAGAACATCATTTTAATTCGGAATTATTGGAAACATCTAGCATTTAAATTCGATGGTCCTCTCATGGTAATATCTTTTCGGAATCTAAATTTTTTAAAGATTGCATTTGGTTCGAAGTATTTTTCATGCTTAGTTGGGATTGATGATCGTTTAACTAGCTCTGATTGTGGTCTTAAATTGCTTGAAATTGATATTAATTGCTTAGTCAACTTTAAGAATATATCAAGTGATGATAAATTGCATGTTTTTATTTCCTAGATCAAATACTGTTGATGCATGATATTGAAAGTGTCTAATCAAAGGTTAAATCGCATTGTTGAAAAGGGCTTATCTTCCAGTTTGATAAATTGAGCATTTAATTGAAGAATTGAATATTATCGTGGTCGATTGGTATTTTCATAGCAGGATAAGTTGTCCATTTTAGCAGCAATTATCTATCAGCTACTTGATCTTAACTTCACAACGGGATAATTTGACTCCACAAGGCACTGGTCTTAAACTTCTAATCTAATTGAATCTGTAAAATCTCGTTAAATCTTAACAAGTACTTGGTTGTTTGACTGTGTCTCCTAAATTGGTTGGTTTCCAATCAGTTTTCCTTCTTCTTTTTCGTTAGGGTCTACCCCCCTTAGTCTGCAAGGAGACAACTTAAATAGAGAGATTGGGGATCAGGGTGACAGCCCCCGATCTGAGTCATTGTTGTGGTGCCTAGACATTTTGTGCGACAACAGGGAGAAAATAGTGTCCCTTATCGATGCAAACCTGAATTACAGACTCCCCTTAAACCAATTCATAAGCAAATGGAGGAGCAGTTAACCCCACTCTTTTAAAAACAAAACCACAATTCAAAGGTTCTGGGTCAACCTCCTCTCCTTTCTATGCTGGCAAATCTGCCTTGCTAGGAATGAGAAAGTTTTCAAAAACAAAAATTCAACAGTGAACACAGTGACCTCCAAGGTTTGGGGGCAAAAAACAGAGTTTCTTTCAACTAAAGGGCTATATGGAATAGATATGAACCAATTGCAGCATGATGAAAGAAACTGGATCAGTTTTGCTCTCAACAAGATCGCAATCTGCCAAATGGTAAAAGTCACAAAGGCTCACCTAGCCTGGAAACTAAGAAAGGACGAGGAAGAGTTCCAAAGGTGGATCAATTCCCTCAACAGGCCCTATCTCTTTTTTGACAGAGCCTCAAAGAAAAATCTGGGCAAAGCGGGAGCAGGTGGAGTAATATCCCTCAGAGACAATTCCTGTCATATCCAATACAATTGGGGGATGGGGACAATGTCAAACAACAAAGCGGAGGCATATGGCCTACTTCTGGGCATGAAAATTCTAAGAGACAGGAAAATTCGCAATGCAATAACTCTAAGAGACTCCTCCATCATCTTCCATGCAATGGTGAGTGGTACTTTCCCAAAAAACGCAGCCCTCTACCAAATCTTGCTCATAGCCAAACAATTTGAAAATCAGATTGGAAAGACAGATTACTATCATATCCTGAGAAGAAATAACAAGCAAGCAAACATTCAGGCCAACGAAGGAGTTCATAGAAACACTGGTCAGGCTAAAATAGATGGGCATACCACCCTCCTCCCTATCCCATGATGGCTTCTCTCTCTCCCTTTTCCACGATGCATTACCATCCTTACATAGGACAACACCTTTGCAGTCATGATATGACTCAATGCTCTGACTTCTCTTACAATAATACCCTCGAATCTCTCTTTCGCAATCCTTCAAAGATATTTCGCATCCCTTCACAGAGTACCCAATCTCATATATTCAGCATCCTTCCCGTGAACCTTCAGCATTGCATCTTTCCTCTTTTATTATATATGCTGCTTGATCTGATATTCTCCTCATCTATATCTTTTGAATGGTATCCTGTGCAACCTCTCTCCTAGCTGCTCGGCCCCTCCTCGCTCCTGCTTTCAAGCCCGACCCTGCTCTCAAACTTGGCCCCTCCTAGCCCCTATTTGGTCCTCCACAGTAATCCCTCTCTCAATCGTGGGCGCTTTTGCCTCCCACAGTCTATCTGGGCACTGGCTCTCTATCTATCACTTTTGCGCTCTCACACTGTCTTCAGCTCTCATCCACCTTTTCACATCCTCCCCCCTCCCCCTTTAGTTCCTCTCCACTTGGGAAAATTCATCATCTCATCCTCCATACCTACCATCAGAAACTCTCTCATCAGTTCCAAAAAAGAAGGCAGCAACACATCCAAAAAAGAAGGCAGCAACGCAGTCAACAGAGAAGATAGCAACGCGTTCAACATAGAAGGCTCCACTGCTGATAAATACAAAACAATAACATCTTCAACTCAAAAAGAAGGCAACAACTCAGCAGTTCTTCCCACCCTCAAGCTCATGGACTCTTCTGAAGATAAAAATCATCCCTGCTCATTCTGCAAATCACATAGAGTGGTGATTGAAAACTTGAGGAATCAAATACAACAAGATAAAGTGCACACTAAAGCGGAAATGGCTCTCCTCCGCAAGCAATGGAACACATGCAACAAGGAATTAATGGAGGTGAAAAATTGTTGTAACCATATGGAAGGGACAATCAATTTTCTACAAGAAGCCATCACCAGAAGATTAGAACAAGGATCCAACTCTATGGACCAAGGAAATGGCCATAGAGACAGCAAGAACACAGTGAACAAATGATCTCTCTCCTTATTAGGCTTTCTATGTCTTGTTCTCAGGTCAATAGGCGATAATCTAGTTTAAATATGAAAGCGAAATGTATACTCTTATTAGAATAGTTTGTAAGGCAATATAGCACAAGTGCAATAGTATCCACTTCATAAAGGCTAGATAGAAGCAGTAGCAACAGCAGTACTCTAGGAGCAACGCAATGCACCCCCAAGAGATAATCCTATCTTGTAAGCTGTGTTGTGTAATTTTGTATCAAGGAAGCTTCCTTCCTCTCCTCTTTTTTTGATAATATATCATAACCGAATTTGTGTGAAAAAATTAAAAAATTAAAAAAAAAAATAATAATAAATAAATAAATAAAATAAAATAAAATTGTAACTTCATATGCTTTTATTATTCTTTTAGTTGTGTTAACCTCTTAGGGCGAATTTCCAGGCCCTAACTTAAAGATGAGGATATAAGGTCACAATTCTAATGAAAAATGACAATCAAACAAAGAAAGGATGTGATAATAAGGGAAATGTGGAATGTGGTAGGTATTTATTACCTTGGGCACGCTACTTCAATCAGTGCCTCTTATTAGTGCCCCGCTTGAAGGGAGGATCTTAGGGGAGGTCACACTAGACTAGGGGCGAAGGATAACCTCCCAGGTGAAGCATGGGAACAAGGGTACAAACAAGAGCAGTCAATCTTCCAGCTTGGCCTGTGATCCAAACTATTGTGCTCGAATGTTAAATTATGCAACGTTGGACAGCTCATTTGATGGAGATAATTATTACATTGAATTCCTCTTTTCGAGAGGACCAAAAGATCACTCAAATCCTAAGTCACCTGATACAGGGATACTGGGATTCGAGAATCAGAATCGAGATACAGTGACCCCCGGAACAGGACACTTCTAGGATACAATACGTTATATATTATTTTATTAAAAAAAATAAAAAAAAATAAAAAAAATATATATATATATATATATATATTAAAAATATATATATTTTTTAAATATATATATATATATATATATTAAAAATTAGATATTTTTTACACAAATTCATACAAATTCATTGATTCAAACATAGATTTAAGATCTTAAATACTCATACATGATACATTGAAATTTGATACATTGATACATCATACAATTATCAAATTTACTCAAAAAGACAAGATAGTAAGATACTGTAGTTTTCTCATTAAGTCATTAGAATCAAAATGTGTTACATAAGTACAATGTCAATGGCAACTAGAAATAGAAAATACAAAAAAACTACAGTCTCCAAGAATACAAGCCTGAAGCCTCAATGAGTCAGAGTCAATGAGTCATCAATCCTCATCATCATAATCAGCAACACCGTCCTTGTCCCGATCATCATGCTCACCACTACTCTCCTCTGGCTCTAATGCATCCTCCTCCTCTGTCATCTCTGCATCTGCTGGTGTGGAGGATGACGCCTCTACTCTATCATCAAATGTGACAGGCCCTAGCACTGGCGCATTGAGATCCAAGTTGGTCAATGCCAACTCAACACTGTTGTCCAGACCCATGCAAACACTGTTGTCCAGAAACATGCAAACACTAACAGCAACTAAATGCAAAATATAGAGGGACAGTGCACTTACCGGATGCTCGAATCTCTTTGAAAAAACTCCCTTTCTCCTTACTAACCCTTTCCTCTTACAAACCCCTGCTCCTTGCTCACTTCACAAACACAAATCGGTGAGAAAGAATGAGCGAAATCGTTGTTTTATAACCCAAAATCGCACTTTTTACACAAAGCGAATCCGGCTGTATGGGATACGGCCGTATCTGTACAGGGTACGGTTGGGATTCGTCGTACCCTGTACGGATACGGCCGTATCCCGTGAATCGGGTACGAATCCTGGAGTATCGTATCCGATATGCCAGATTCGGCATTCGAGGGCCCTGGGGGACAAAACCAGTTTCTTAGCTCAAATCGGACAAGGACATGTGGAAATTGTCAAGGTCGGCTTGAACATGATGTAGGCTCATGAAGCCCAATCAACATGTCTTTTCACCCTCGTCGATTCATATAAATACAAGAGACCTTCATCCTCATTTGGCACTTCATCGCCTCACATCACATCTTCTCTCTCCTATTCCTATTGGTTCGTACAGCTCAGATTTGAAGGATTTCTCTCTCTCATGCAGAGGACAGGTGCCTATTTCTGATTGGGCCGAGTTGCAGGAGTTGCAGTACTGTGGCAGGACGTTGACCAGTGTTGACCAGAGTGAAGTTGACCTCCTTTGACTGTGTTCTTGGGTGGAAAACTTCAAACTCTCAAATCCGCATTAGAGGGCACACAAAACGAGGAATTTTGAGCAGTTTGACTGATGTTGACTTCCAGGATTGACAGCAGAAAATTGCAGACTGTGACAGCAGACTTTCTCTCTCTTTTGACCGAGTTTGACTGAGTTTTTGAGGATTGTTTTGGGCTGAATTTGACCATCTTTCAAGGCCACATTTGACTGCCTTTGATCGAGCTGTTGAAGGGTTGTTTTGACCATGGAATGTTGGCTGGTTAGGGCACATACTGCTGTTGTTGATTGTTGTTGACTGGGACAGATTTGCACTTGAGTTGACTCTTGTTATCTCTCTCTATTTTGGATAGTGTATTGGATATTGGATATTGAAATTGGATATTGGATGATGTACTCTTTCTCTGCTGAACATTTGAAGACAATCTTATAGAAGAAGATTTGCAACGGTTTTCCCCATGGTGGGTTTTGCCTTGGTCACTGACCAAATTTGTGTCTCTTGTCTCATGGCCGTCTTTCATTGTGGATTTGTTTAATTGTACTATCTACTATTGCTCTGCTGTCATTGGATTATTGAAGAAGAAAATTGTTAAATTGGATGCTATTGAATAATGCTGAAGTAATAGTTGCAGCATAGAACAAATTGATGAAAAATTAACACCAAAAACATTAAATGAAAGCACATGGTTACAAAAATGGTTAAGGTAACTTCTGATAGATGATCCACCTTACTTCAAGAAACATATCAAATGGGAGAGAGCACTGACTGAAGCATAGGTGAAGAGCTCAAATGTAAGGCTATATATGGTCCATCACAGGGCTGATGGCTGGCTGGCTAACATATGATGAGAACAAATTTCTCCTATGGGTTACCCACTTTTGGTGGGTTATAACTTATGGGTTACCCTAGTTGCTGCCTATGCTCTTCAGAGGCAATCTGATTCTCCACCAATGAGCTGCCTAGATGATGCATTCTTGAGTAGAGTGTAGATCCATCAGCTTGAAACGCTGATGTGTCAAGTACTTCGACTGCCTCCAATGTTCCAGCTTCCATTGCTTGGAGTGATCCATTGAATTTCGACCTACCTACTTGTTTCACGGCCTTAGGCCACTTGAGACTCTTCATTCACTTATAAGTAAATAGATTGGAATATTATATACATTCGTCTGTTAAGATGAAAACAGCCGAACAAATTATTGGTTTTTCGCACCGCTATCCTAAGGCAATAAGGGAAAAGAATAGATTTCGATGTGAATCCGATCCTAAAACCCACCCTGGCATACAGAAGACCAAACGGCAACTATCTTGGAAAGCACAATCAAATCAGACTGAAACGTGTTTCATGCATGTGTGATTGGTAGAAGGGGCTGGCATTTCCTACAACATAGGCAGGCAACCAAGGAAGATGCATTCTTGAGCAGCATGCAGCTCGAAACAGCAATTCTGTGCAATCATACAAACGCATGGACATCTGTACAAACAATATCATATGGATTTGTATAATCATATAGAATGTGTACAGCAGTGCTGTATAACAGAAAATTGTTGTTGCTGATTTTTTTCAGTAGCTGTACCTCTCAAACAGCTTGTAGACGCTCGCTTCAGGGTGTCTTTTTGGTATCCATGTATGCTGCTTTTCTTGGGCAGTGTATGAAAGTTTTCTTTTAAGCCTTTCTCAAAACAACAGAATGCTGATTTGAAGGAGTAATTAATTATGTGTGTGAGAAATTAATTTTAATGCTCTATTGTGTGACTAATGCTATGATGCTATGGTCGGAAATTTAATTCATCATTAATTAAATGTAACTATCTAATTGTTTGATTGAGAACATAAGGAAACTAGTTGTGAAATTTTAACATATCAGCTATATTTAAATTAATTCAATATATGACTCAACAGAAATTGAAAGTATAATAACTTGCTGAGAATTGTTAGCCATCAACTAGCAAGAAAACTCTGACTGGTGAATAAATATCATACATTTTCACAAATGAATACTTTATGAATGTGATCCACAATAAAACCAAAGCTATGTATATTATTACTGTGTATGCAGGGTAAGTCGAACTTTTACCCCAAACAATTTACTCAAACAAAGAATAAATTCTAGAATAAGCTATATCAAATCTTGGTAGTTTATGTAAAGGTCTAGAGATAACACCATTGCCGACCTTGGTGGGTAGTGAATTCAGTCATTAAATTTTAATTCAAGCATAAGTTTGACGACCCAAAAAAAAAAAAACGACCAATAGCTCACCTTTTCAGCAGCATCTTGAACGGATGGAGGAGGTTCCTTGTCTTTCTTGACTCCAAAAACTCTCCTCATCTTTTCTGATATGATAAATACGACTGAATTCCCACAATCTAAAACTCGGTTCCGAATCCTTATCAGCGACTTCCAATCTCTTCTGTTTTTTACTGTTTTATGATCTCACGGGACCTGCCAGGGAATAACCCCTTGATTGCGCCACCTCCCGCGCCAGAAATCGATGACAGGAAAAACTAATCTTTGTAGGCTAAAGCAGCTAAGGCTTGCAGCATGTATTTACGAAACATTAACCAGGTCTATGCGCAGCCATTAATAGCCGCCCAAAGGGCCGGTCTCATATAAGTTCGTTGATCAAGCGTAGAAAGGCCTATATCGCCAGCAGAGGAGTCAAGTGCTTCGCGCCTCAATTGTGTGAGGGAAAAGAAGCCCTATAACATTCCGACCCTGACGGGAAGGGAAGAATTCCAGAATGTGTTGGAGTGCACTGCAGACAAAGCATGTGAATTATCATTGGTTATTAGCAATAGGATTAGATATATCATAACATTAAATTTATTAAGGTGGAGAGCTGGATAGAGATTAATTATTATTATTATTATTTTTGTCGTACACATTTCTAATTAAAATTTATCTAAATTGATTATAAGTATTGATTAATTAGTTTAAATTCATTTAAATTCTATATCTATCAAAAATAGCAATAAAATTAAATTTATCTTAACTCCAGATTTATTAATGTCGAGAAAAAGATCAAAGGGATTCATCCATTTGTATACTTCCTGTTTGGTAGATCCGAGTTAGGTTAGATCTAAAAAAGATTTGGTCCCTCCACATTCAATTGGTAGTTCTTAAAATAAATCTATATCAATTTCTAAATAATAAAATACAAATAACTACTTTTCTTTAAATAATCTATTACAATTTGAATTTCTCCTCTTCTTCTTTTTTGGAAAAAATTGGTAAACAAATTATCATGACTCATTTGTTAACGAGTTAAGATGGATTTAGGCATGCAATATTAATTTTTAATTAATAAATTTCAAATAACTACTTTTCTTTGTATTTTTAAAGTAATTTATTATAACTTTAAATTCTCTTTTTCTTCTTTTTCAAGAATTAGGTAAACCGTTTATTATAACTTATTTGTTAATAGGTAAAAATAATTGTTATTTGTGTAAGAAATTCTTTCGGTGAAAATCACATGTAGGAATTTTTGCCGACGCGTTTCGAACTAGCCAGTGTGGCCTACATGCGATTTTCACCAAAAGAATTTCTTACACATTTTATGGATCACAGAAGCAAAATTCCCAATAATTGTTATTTGTTATTGTTCTTGATAATGAAAACTAACCATCACTATTTTTCATGAAAACCACATCAATTTAAATAATTTACTAATAGTTTACAAAAAGTAGAATTTCACATATTAAATTTATTAAGGGTCTACGTTTTTTTTTTTAATAATTAGATAAGTTATCTAATTATTTCAAAAATTAACTTATCTAATTATTTCAAAAAAAACATAAACTCTTAATAAATTTAATATGTGAAATTCTATTTTTGTAAACTATTAGTAAATTATTTAAATTGATGTGGTTTATATATATATATATATATATATATATATATATATATAAAATATATTTTTTAATTAATAATAACTATAACAAAACTAATATATCCTTATATTATTTAAATGATCTCCTCACCTCTCTTTTCAACAATTAAAATAAATTTTGAAAACACAAACAACTTCTTTTATTTATATATATATATATATATAATTAAAATATATTTTTTAATTAATAATAACTATAACAAAACTAATATATCCTTATATTATTAAAATGATCTCCTCACCTCTCTTTTCAACCATTAAAATAAATTTTGAAAACACAAACAACTACTTTTATTTATATTTTACAAGCAATTTTAATCTTAATGAATCAACCACTTCAACCAAAAACACTCTAGTCGAATGTAAATAATATTAAGAATATAAAGAACATGAAAACCTTAAAAATTTTGCACACCATTCTCTGCAACAAATTATTGACCTCTTTTAAGTAGAAATAAAATTGAATTAGAAGTTATGTTGAGTTATAGTGCAATATTTATTAATGTAATGAAGACTATGTGTAATGATAATTGCTATCATTGTGAAAATTATCTACAAGTCAAAATCTTTTGAATTCCAATAATAAAAATTATTGGCAATCGTATGTTGGAGCCCTGAAGGAAAGTGTGTTACCCTAATGGATTGTTGATTTGAAACCTGTGGATACTTTGCTACTGTAGGGGAAGACATATTGCTAGACTTAAACACATTATCCTGCTTGGGTGTTCTAGTGACTTCAAATTCACCTTTATTTTTCAGATGCTTCGTTTTATTTGAATTTGACTTGTGACATTCTTTACCTGACAAGGAATCGGGATCATCATTGGTATTATATTCATCCAACACGGACAATGGATATCCCACTAATATATATGCTTTTATGTTGCTCAGATCCTATGGAATTGATAGTATTAAATTTAGACTACTATACACTTATCATTGTAATCAGGTGAGGAGTAAAACCATGATGTTACATACCCAAATACTCCTACAACATCATTGCAGATGGTGTTTGAGGCTCATTTAGCTAGGTTGAAATCTAATAACTATTTACAAATTCCAAAAGTTAAACCCAACTTGTTCATACAAATTTCCACAATAGCAACAATAATACATAAGCTTTCAAATGATCCAAAAATCCATTAACAATACAAAACTACTACTTGTGAGCATTCATGTACTTGGTGTAGGTTTTAACCCTGTACAGAAATTATATGCAAATGAATCTTAAAGACAGAATATAAACAATAGCAAGAGCATAAAACATAAAACAAATATACATATAGATTTTCCCCTGGATCCCAAATCGAGACTACCAACTTGATTTTTCATTATATTCCTTTTAGTGTTACAACACATATATATACATGCCAAAGCATGCATAAACCCCAATCCATTCACCCTGGATTAGCATATAACCATAGTTCCCTTGACCAGATCTACAAAATACCAGGGGCCGAAAACCATCATGTCCCGAAACCATGTGCAAACTCATGCACAAAACCATGGGTGAGTCCACCCACCAAAAAATAGGGTCCAAAAAAAAATTTCCCAAGGCGCTGTCGCCCCCCTGCTACGCTTGGCACAACATACATGGGAGGCTACCGCACCCCCTGTGACCCCCCCGCGCGTGCGACTAATCGTGGAAAGAATATAGCACATACCCAACACTTGGGGTTTAAACTTCAAAGTCATCAAAAAGAAGAATATTGGAAGGATTTTACATCCCTGTGAATGGCAGGTTGACTACAACCATCATGCAAGTAATCTAATACTTCAACAAATCCAACGACCACTTTCAATTTTTCATTTTATGGAATGATTGGTTTACCCTTTCTGTTGTATTGTACAAAATGTGAGTAGCAAATTTGATTTCTAAAAATATAAAAATTTCCCTACAAAACCACTAAGATTGACTTTGATAGGGCATATTGCATACCATGAAGTTTCTCCTCAAGGTTCCCTCTTGATAGAAAGTTATAAACAGGAAGGCCATATATATAGTAACCAATTAGGACAATAATATTTCGTGTTACAAGGAAGTAATAGTCTCAACTTTAAGTAGCTCTTCTTTTTCTTCAAGCGAAAAACCCAATAGCTTTTCCAATAACATTTCCTATAAGACAAGAATGGGGAAATTTTTTAATATTGAAACAGTTTAAGGGAATATAAAACATATTAGCTAAACAACTACATTAGGAGAAAATAAAAAACTTTGAGGTTGCCAATTCCAACACATCATATGTGAACTACTTGCATGTTTTACTTTCTAGAAGACATTTTAACCTCTCTATCAAGGAGTTTTTTTTGTCTTTGACCCAAAACCATCAATGATGACTCTATTGAATTTATTTCCATTGAGTTTCAAAATTCACCACCAATCATAGAACTCTCATCAGTTATCTCTCTTTTTTCTCCTTTCACTTGTTCACACCTATCAGGCAAATGTAGTGCCCACTCAACCACAAACAATTTTCAGGCTCTAGTTTGAGAACTCAGAGTATTACCTTGGAAATAGCCCTATTCAAGACTGGCCATCCAGGAGATGATTCTGCCTTGAATTCTGGTTATGAAGTAACTTTCTTATGTTCAACTTGTGTGGGAAACATAAATGAGCCTCTCGCGTCTTCTTTTCCCAATGAGATATGCCCCTCATGGAGAGGTTACATACTTCCATAGATCAAGTTTTCAATTGTAAGCATCCTGGAATAAGTAGAAAATCATCCTTTGCGAGCGAATCAACTTACTTGTTCACCTCTCTTGAAGTAGAAAATTAGTCTTTGTTAGCAAATCATATTACTTGTTCAATTCTCTATCAAGGACCAAATATAACAGGTAGATCGCAGCGAGAGAACATTTCAAATGCAATATCCCAGTCCGCAACAAATTTTTTGTTTAATCATGATAAGATTAAGTTAATGTAGTTTTTAGATGTTTTTTGGGATCATTTAGATATTGCATTAAACATTTACATGTTGAAGCATTAGCATTCTAATAATATTTAATTTAGTAATAATGTGTTCACTTTATAAATTAGTGATGTGACCAATATAATGCAACATTTGAATGTTGAGGGTAGGGTTAGATGGTTTTTCGACCATAACCACTTGAGGATGTTATAAATTGCACTAAGATATGTTGTAAAGGACTAAGAGAGATTTATTAACTGCAACAGTGGGTGATGGAGCATATTGTCTTTTGTTAAAGATATTAGCATACCAATCTGCAGAAACAAACATTTTATTCCTATATAATTGACAATTGAGAATCGATTGACACTCGTAGCAAAAGTGGTGATGGTACAACAAAAAATATATTTGATATTTATGAATGTCGTCGTGAGGGCATGATCATAAATGGATTTGGTGATGCCCATATTCTTCTCTTTTCCTCCTTAACAACGTCAAATTTTTTGATATCCTCCAATATTATATCAATGTAGAGAAAAAAAATAATATGGATCATCTCTTCATTATCAAAGTGCCACATAATCAACACCTTAGTAGTTATGTATTAAAGAAAATGCTCCACACTTATCTTCATGTTGAATTTATCCAAAAAATTACACAAAATGGAGCATCCTCAAAAAAAAATATTAACAAATGCATCAACAAATTTAATAAATATTTTGCTCTCGGACACAAGGAAAAAAGTTTAAAAGGGTCTTGTCCCTCCCATCAGCACAAACGTTCAACATAACAATGAAGGTGGTATTTTTCCAGGATTTCGTAAACTTCAATCTAGGGATATAATCTTCTTTTTTATTTGAATGATTTCCCCCCTTTAATTGATTGTAACTTGTAAGTACAAGCTTTTTATCTAAAGCCAACAATTGCAGCAACATCAAACATTGTCTGGTAAAAGGGGTTATTTTTGGCAATGTAAAGGGCATGTCACCTGACAAGAGATGCCTACACACAATCATGTCCACTTCTTCATTTTCCTATTCTCAACAACATAATGAATGAAAGGTTGTGCTCCGATTTTTGTCCTTTGAACAAAGAAGAGTGATGTGGCAACAGGAGCGGGAACATGGTCTGTAGAAGCAGCATAAACATGTCAACTTACTAGAGTTGAAATGAAACCATGGACAAGATGCAATTTCACAAATAAATAAAAATCTTTGTAATTGTAATGTCAAAAAATAGAAAAGGAGCTCTCTTTGTTTTCAAGAGAACCCATTAGGATGGATATCATAACATAACCATTCTAATTAATAATATAATGCTAAATTGATGGTATATTTGTCATTTCTAACTAATTGATTAGTTGCTTCACCATAGGGGATGGATTTGATAGAGAAGTTTGTGGTGGTTGCCACATTTCTAATAATAACAAGCAGCGAATGTTAAATCTTACTGGAATTAATTGTATCTGCAAATATCTAATAATAATGAGCAGTAAACATCAAATATTACTGGAATGAATTGTATCTGCAAAGATAAAATTCAATGGTTGGAAGAAAATGTATTTGCAAAGATATGAAATGTCAATTATAGATTAATTTAGACTAATTACCATCCTTGCGTGATTTCAAAATGTGTGCTTTTAGTGGAACCGGATAAAAGAAAATTCCAGAAGGGGCTCTAGATTTCTTTAAAAGGGATCCTAAAAGTGGACATTTCTGAATTGGAGAAATATCTTCTTTTCTCAACAGAAAGGCATGCTACAAAATGTTCTCTCACCTACTAAAAGACAAACCTATTTGGGCCATTGTTGAAGGAAGATTTCATGTTCAACCCCAAAAAAGATAAGTGATATTCATAGGCCATGGAGATAGAAAAAAAAAAAATTGGGGACCAAAATTTATTACAATAGGTCCAGTCAATAGATGTGACTACCATCTAACAATATCACCTAATGATGATTTATATTTGTACTCGAATATGGAGAAGCATATGTCTTGGAATTCCTTAGCTTGATTTGCACAGGAATTCATTCCAATGTTCCACCCACATTGGCTTGCCTCGGTTGTGTGCAATTGTTGGAAAACTTGCCCTGCTCGTTTCCCATTTATAAGAATGCATCAAAGGCTGTTGTGGTCCATGATTTTTGTTGGCCTGTGACCTCACATAACATGGAGAAGTGGTCCTTATAAGGAAAACACAGGGCAGAGGCAGAGAAGCAGTTACTATTAGTGAAGACAAAGGCATCATAGAATTAGTTAAAACAAAAAAACAATAAGGGTAGAGTCCTGAACGAGATTGGGTCAATTTGTGCATGCATTTAGGTCGAGTCATGAACGCGGGGCAATTATTCCATGAACAAATAAGAAATGATCGAGTGCACCCAAAGAGAAAAGGTCAGTAAACCACAATAGGGGAGTGGTGAGGACCATTGGATCTAAGCAATGATCAACGACAGAGATTCAAATCGCAATCGTAGATCTCAAGTTTTTTTTTCAGGATGGGCGCAAGGGTAAATGTTAAAATGAGTGAAATGCGATTTGCGATGAGGCGGGACATGATCACCTGTGGTGCGTATATAAGCCTTGCATGTTGCCCACACTTTTCAACCCACAAGTTTCTAACCTTACCTCTTAAGACTTTACGCCAAACCTTGTTTTTCGTCGATGCGATGAAGCAGGACCCATCCAACCTTTATACATCACCCAAATCCGCATGCAAACCCTTGTATTTTTCATTTTCCTTACCTTTTTCCTCTTCACACTTTGTAGCGTTTAGTGCATCGCATTTCTCATTTCGCACAATTTATAACTCACCGCTTAAGTGCCCGCAAAGTATTTTGTGTAAGTTGCGATGTGGTTGGCCCCACCATAGCAACTCCGCCCCCCCACTTATGGCCGCTTACAATATGTTTCATATAATATGAAACCTCATACACTTACCACATAACCATTTTCCGCATTATAACTCTGCCAATGCAATGGGCTCCACCCTCCACGTCACCTCCTTTCTCCCCGCGCTTCGCACTTCGCGGATTTAAGAGTTTACCTCCGCGCTTATAAACTAAAACTTAAATATTGCGATCTGCGAGCTGCAGTCAGGTCCCACTTTCCCTCCACGTCACTTCCCGCCTTCCCACGCTTCTCACTTCGCACCATTTAGATTTGATCTCTACTACTTCATGTTAAAGTTTGTGATTTGCGATGTGGTCGGATACCACTTTCCCTCCACGTCACTTCTCGCCTTCCCACGGTTCGCACTTCACACCATTTAGATTTTATCTCTAATGATTCATGTTAAAATTTTGCGATTTGCGATGCGGGCGGGTCCCACCATGCCTTTCGACATTTCCATCCGGTCTTCGCACATCCCATCACCACTAATCCCTTTGCATCTCTCTGTCACCTTTGCTTAACCCTAATGCATATGATGGTCCTTAACACATTTTAGACCCCCACCCCCCCCCCCCCCCCCCACCCCTACCGAATCAAACCATCACATGGGGGGGGGGTGGTGGTCTGAAATAGGCGGTATCTATTACCACTCACTCCTCCACGTGCCTTCCTCTCATCATTTCGCACGCCCCTTCTCCGATACCGCTTACCACTTAAGCCCCCCTCCAAAATCCGGTTTCCAGTTTTCAAACAAGAGTTTTTGGTAAAGCACGCCGTTACGATTTATTCAGTCCCTCCAAGAGCTCCCCACTAAAGAGTTCAGCACGCACAACACAACTGACCATTCTGCACGGGAAGTGGAAATCATGAGAGTTAAGGAGTTGAGGATGCCGAATAACAGATGGAATTTTTCTACTGCAGGAGTGATTGCTTGATGTACGCTATGATAGTTTCTTAGGATATTTTGGTTTCACCTGTGTGGGTCAATCATGACAGAATATTTGATTGTAAACCCTGTAGGAGAACTCTATATGTAGTGAGTTCTAAGATGAAATAAAGGTTTTGGAATTTTGAAGAAATCTGCTGTAGTTTTGTATGATTGTGCTCCCTGTGCTCTGAGACACATATTTAGGAGAGTTGTTTAAACTTAATGTGATATAGAGCTGTTATTTGGATTCCAGATGGTGCAATGAGTAGTATGTATCTGTTTCCTTCTGTTATTAGTAATCTCCTTTTTTATGTGTAATCATCTTTCATGTTCTGTTGCTTTGAAGGTTTTGTGTAAGGTAGTTGTCGGTGGTCTGCAATTTTATTCATGAATTCGTGTCTGTATAATGCTCAGGTGTTAATGTTCATGTATTAAGCTTGCTGCACTCCCTTAATTCACGCTCCACGAACCTCTGTTGCTGTCCATACCTCATTCATATCCATTTCCTTTGAGTTCACGGGGGCATATCCTTAATCCTCTTAAGCCTGTCTCTTGTGGGTTCCTTCTCCATTCTTTCTCAACATCTTTGCATATTTTTAAGGTTTTTGCTCATTGTTTTATACTTGGCCCATTTAAAAGCCATCTAGCCTCACAGTCTCCCAAGCCCTCTCACAGTTTGGGGAATTCACGTGAATCAAGCTCAAATGGTCTTCTCTATTCTTGAATCACTAAAACCGTTATTCTCTTCACCCATTTTCTGTCAGAGGAATTTATACAATTGTTCATATTTAACCTCTAACCTTAATATGTCATAGGCACTGGTCTTTCGCAAGTCAAGGTTGTCTCTAGGAGCGACAACATATTTTTGGTGTCATTGCCGGGGAAACGAATGAAGAAATATTTTCCCTAGGATACGACATTATCTTCACCCTTCAATTAGGTGAGCATGAAGGGTTGAGAGTTGCACATTCCTCACCTTGGCGACTCCACTATAAAATAGTCCTAATCAGAAGTAATCATTGCTTTCATTAGGCCTCACACTAGATTCAGATCCACCATCTACCTCCACCTCTAAATCAGATGTTGTGTTGAGTTTCCTTTTGAACGAGTATGCCCCCTTGGCCCTCCCTCAACCTCTAAATGATATGTCGCAAGACTATCTAGAGCGGTTGCCTCAGTTCACCGAGGAAGATAGTACTTTTGTGCAGAAACATGTTGAAAAATTATGCGCTTTTGCTGAGAATGTAAATGTAGAGCACTGATGTGGTATTAAGGATTTTCGTCCAATCCTTGGAGGGAGAAGCCCGAAAATGGTTAAAGTATCTAGCCAACAACACAGTCCACACTTGGGAAGAAATGGAAAAATTCTTCACATTGAAATGCGGAGAAAAGAGGGACCATGGATATGTCCTCACAGAGTTCAATGTTCTCAAGAAGAGACACAATGAGGATGTAACGTAATTTATAAAGAGGTTCAATAAGCTCTATAATAACCTCCCCGGTGAAATAAAGCCTCCCCAAGCAGCTGCTAAGGTGGTTTTCGTAGGAGCTTTCTAGCCTAATTTTGGGTTCACCTTAAGAGAAAGAATATCCATATCTCTGGATCAGATCCAAACCGATGCATTGGAGGTAGAAGCAAACTTTGCTTCTACTGGTAAATTCAAAGGGAAGGCAGAACATGAAGCTAAAAGAAATAAGGGGGAGGAGCTTCTACCTCAAACCAGAAGAGGGAATCGCAGGAGTATAGACTTGACAAAATGAATAAGCTGATCAAGAACCTATCAAATAAGCTGGTTAAGCTTGAATCAGAGGCTCAGAATCCCCCTCCTCGTTCCAACCAAATGATTTCTAACCGGGGGTTTAATCCTCAATATCAGAGGCCCCCTCTGCAGTTGTTACAACAGGCCGATAAAGTCACAGACAGCCAAGAAGATCAATTCCTCGCCTACTATGATGATGAGGAGGGTGAACCCATCCTGAAAGGGGAACAATAAGAAGAAGAAGAAGAAGAAGTCCCTCCAGAGGATCAAGAGATTGACAGTTACTACAGACAATTCGTGGATTTCATGCAGGCTCAATTCCACAAGAAGTATGACCTCAGGTCCTCCAAAAAGAGAACCCGAGGGCAAGAACAAAATGAAGAGTCGATATCAAGAGAACAAACCCCTCCTAGTCCCGCTAGTAAAAGGGAGAAGTTGTTAGAAGATTCAACCCCTCATGAGGCCAATGCATCCACTTCCACAAAGCAAGGATCTGATCCTCCCAAGGATAAGAAGACCACATCTATACTCTTGAAACTGCCCGACTCTCCTAAAGAGCAGTTCGAAGAAGCCATTACAGAAAAAGGGCCCACTCCCTTCAATCTCCAAGAAGAACAACCCATGTTGGTTTTTGGACCGAATGTAGAAAACCAATTTCTAGCATGTGTTGAAGAAAAGGGAGGTGAGCTGAAGTATTTCCCAGAGGAAAACACTAAAAATCAACAGTAGTCTAGTGATCCGGAAATAGAGGCAACAAAGCTTAATTGTCTAGATCCACAAGAGCACCTTCAGCCAGTAGTGTTGTATTCAGAGATTTAACACCAATCAAGTGTGCCCAGTGAAAGCCAAGAAAGTTTGCCAAAAAAAGACCGATCAGGTTTGTTGATTGAAGATCACTCAAATATTATTTCTGAATGTGCATACCTTCATAAAAGTTTTTCATCATTAAGTTCTTCATGGGATGTTGAGGAAACACAATATGTTGTTATTAATCGAGATCCTTTACCCGAGATGATCAAGAGTTTGTAGCTCCCCTGCAAGCCTCTGTATGACAAAGGAAATTATGAAGAGAACACAAAGCAGTTGATTATAATGGAAAAGGAGAGGAAACAAGAGTCATCATTGCCGCCTGAAGACAACTAGCGGCAACGCACAAGCAAAGCAGCAGTTTGGATTGAGGTTTATTTTCTTGTTACAAATCCTTCATAAAAACTCATGTTGCATGTTTACCATGATCCTTTGGGTAGTATATTGCAGCCATCAGGGAAGGAAGATTTTGCCAAGTTCATCAATGGATCCATGAAATTCAGTGGAAGAGATAAGTTGTTCTCTACCTACAGGAATGGGATGCCAATTTTAGTTAAGCACTCATTTGCTTCACTGGTTAAATTGGACGTTTGATTATTATTTGATGGTATAATTTTTTATCATAATAGGTGTAGGTAGGAGTGCTAATAAGCTCAGTATTATGAGCATCTTTCCAGTTTTAGCATAGTTCAGATTTCAGTATTCAAGATTTGTAGGGTGTGGCAGTGATTTCCGTTTTGATAGGTGGTAGTGCACAACTCAGTTGTAGTTTCGATTCAGGCTTACAATATGCATTTGCGACCCCATGAGCCCAATAAAGCACAGGCATTCAGGTCTACAGGTTCTCAACGCACTTAGAACATCACATTGTCCCCAGATGGAGCCAATTGTTGGCCTGTGACCTCACATAACATGGAGAAGTGGTCCCTATAAGGAAAACACAGGGCAGAGGCAGAGAAGCAATTACTATTAGTGAAGACAAAAGTAGCAGAGAAACAGTGAAGACAGAAAAAGAACAAGGGCAGAGTCTTGAATGAGATTGGGTCAATTCGTGCATGCGTTCAGGTCGAGTCGTGAATGCTAAAGCAGGTAAAGTCGTGAAGGCGAGGCAAGTATTCCATGAACAAATAAGAAATTACCGGGCGCACACAAAGAGACAAGGTCGGCAAACCATAGCTGGGGAGCAGTGAGGACCGTTGGATCTAAGCAACGATCAACGACGGAGATTCAAATCGCAATCGCAGTTCACAAGTTTTTTTCAGGATGGGTGCAAGGGTAAATGTTAAAATGAGCGAAATATGATTTGCAATGAGGTGGGACCCATTCACACATGGCGCGCATATAAGCCTTGCATGTTGCCCACACTTCGCAGCCCGTAGGTTTCTAACCTTACCTCTTAAGACTTACGCCAAACCTTGTTTTTTGCTGATGCGATGAAGCATGACCCATCCAATTTTTATACATCACCCAAATCGGCATGCAAACCCTTGTATTCCGCATTTTCCTTACCTTTTGCCTCTTTGCACTTGGTAGCATTTAGCGCATCGCATATTGCATTTCGCGCAATTTATAACTCACCGCTTAAGCGCCCGCAAAGTATTTTGTGTAAGTTGTGATGCAGTTGGCCCCACCATAGCAGCTTCGCCCCCCACTTCTGGCCGCTTGCAATATGTGTCGTATAATATGAAACCTCATACAGTTACCACATAACCATTTGCCGCATTATAACTCCGCCAATGAAGTGGGCTCCACCCTCCACGTCACCTCCTTTGTCCCTACGCTTCGCACTTCGCGGATTTAAGAGCTTACCTCCATGCTTATAAACTAAAACTTAAAGATTGTGATATGTGGGCTGCGGTCGGGTCCCACTTTCCCTCCACGTCACTTCCTGCCTTCCCGCGCTTCGCACTTTGCATCGTTTAGAGCTCATCTCTACTGCTTCATGTTAAAGTTTGCGATTTGCGATGTGGTCGGGTCCCACTTTCCATCCACGTCACTTCCCGCCTTCCCGCGCTTCGCTCTTCGCACCGTTTAGATTTTATCTCTATTTCTTGATGTTAAATTTTGCGATTTGCGATGTGTTCGGGTCCCACTTTCCCTCCACGTCACTTACCTCCCCCCCCTTCCCCGCACTTCGCACTTCACATCGTTTAGAGTTTAGCTCTACTACTTCATGTTAAAGTTTGCGATTTGCGATTCGGGAGGGTCCCACAATTCCCTCCACCATTTCCATCCGGTCTTTGCACATCCCATCACTGTTAAGCCCTTCGCATCTCTCTGTCACCTCCGCTTCACTCTAATGCATATGATGGTCCTTAACACATTTCGGACCCCCCACCCACGGCCTTCGAACTTTGACCATTGGGGTGGGGGGGGGGGGCGTCCGAAATAGGCGGTATACATTACCACTCACTCCTCCACGTTCCTTCCTATCATCATTTCGCACCCCCCTTCTCTGATACCGCTTACCACTTAAGCCCCCCTCCGAAATTTAGTTTCTGGATTTCAAATTCAGCAAGAGTTTTTGGTAGAGCACGCGGTTATGGTTTATTCAATCCCTCTAAGAGCTCCCCACTAAAGAGTTCAGCACGAATGACACAACCGACCGTTCTGATATGGGAATTAGAAATCATGAGAGTTAAGGAGTGGAGGATGCCGAACAACAGATGGAATTACATGATGAAGGCTAGACCGCTCGCCTGTTCTCAGCCACTTCTCACCACTCCTTTGAAGATTCTGGAATTTGGCCTCCTTGGCTAACTATTTTGTTTATTTTTACTGTTAATATAGTGATGTTTTGCAGGTAAAATCCAGATTGTACCCAATTATGTTTTAATTTTTCTGTTGCAAGAGTGATTGCTTGATGCATGCTCTGATAGTTTGTTAGGATATTTTGGTTTCACCTGTGTGGGTCGATCATGATAGAATATTCTATCGTAAACCCTGTAGGAGAAATCTATATGTAGTGAGTTCTAAGATGAAAGAAAGGTTCTGGAATTTTGAAGAAATCTGCTGTAGTTTTGTATGATTGTGCTCCCTGTGCTCTGAGACACATATTTAGGAGAGTTGTTTAAACTCAATGTGATATAGAGCTGTTATTTGGATTCCAGATGGAGCAATGAGTAGTATGTATCTGTTTCCTTCTGTTATTAGTAATCTCCTTTTTTACGTGTAATCATATTTCATGCTATGCTGCTTTGAAGGTTTTGTGTAAGGTAGTTGCCGATGGTCTGCAATTTTATTCATGAATTCGTGTTTGTATAATGCTCAGGTGTTAACACTCATGTATTAATCTTGCTGCACTCCCTTAATTCACGCTCCACGAACCTCTATATTTGTCCATACCTCATTCATATCCATTTCCTCTGAGTTCATGGGGGTTAGATTCTTAATCCTCTTAAGCTTGTCTCTTGTGGGTTCCTTCTCCGTTCTTTCTTAACGTCTCTGCATATTTTTAAGATTTCTGCTCATTGTTTTATACTTGGCCCATTTAAAATCCATCTAGCCTCACAGCCTCCCGATCCCTCTCACAATTTGGGGAATTCACATGAATCAGACTCAAATGGTCTTCTCTATTCTTGAATCATTGAAATCATTATTCTCTTGACCCATTCTCCGTCAGAGGAATTTATACAGTTGATCATATTTAACCTCTGATCTTAAGATGTCCTAAGCACTAGTCTTTCGCAACTCAAGGTTGTCTCTAAGAGCGACAACAGTTTTTATAGAAAATCTCTTAGGAAAAATTTCTACAAGATTTAACCATGCTTCCACTTTATTGGAAGATAGGAAATTTTAAGGTTTTTAAATTCTTCTTTAAAAATGATTTCGTAAAGAGAATAGGTCATTATCTTATATTATAATTCCTAGTATCAATACAAAAAGAAAAATTATACAAATACAACATAATAGGCATAAACACTCATAAAATTATACAAATACAACAGAATAGGCATAAACACTCATTTTAAGAGATATATAAAACAAGCAATGCTCTTTTAACTCAGAGAATCTATAGCTAGGTGTAGGGAGTTAAAAGACTCCAAACATGAAATTTTCGTGTTACCTGAAATTAGTTTACTGGCATAATATCCTCGTCTATATTTATATACTAGTCCTTGCCAGTTACTAACATTGTCGGTGTATTTCTAGAGTGAATAATATGAACCAGAAGTTTCTAAATGCTTCATGGGATGTGACAACCAAATGCATTGCTTTATAAAATATTGTGGCAATATTAGTTGACTAAAGGTCATGGAAAAATGATCACTTTGATTAAAATCCGTCTTAGTTTAGTGTTAATCCATTTGTCATGATTAATTCCAATGCAATGGCCATATTTACAAATTATGCTATGGTTCTTGCCTAGATATATAAATCAATAGGGGTGTGACAATGCAAGAACGTGTCCGTGGTGCAGAGATTTGGAAGAGGTAGTTGTATTCATTGAGAATCTCTCACACTGACACGTGGAAACCATACCTTTATGCATCGATTGGGCATTCTAAAGCCATAAAACGTTAGGTATCCGGCGAGTGTGCATCGCATAACCATAAAACTTTATGCGGCGAGGGCGCATTGTAAACCCCAAAACGAACATTATGCGACGTGTGCACGTTGTCACATAATTTCCATTTGCTTTGATATTTGTTTTATGTTATCAAATTATTGTGCAGGTATGACGCTGCGCTGGTGAAGCGTATAGTTGAGTACGTGGGTAAACATTGTAAAGGAAGTCAGGCTTCTTCAAATTAATGCAGTTCTAATGCATCCATAGAATGATTTTGCATCATATCCATGCGGTATATGGAGATAATCTAGTCCAACTGACGTTACTTCCGCATCCAAATTCTCTCTTTGATGTGAGGGTTACACCTTTCATATTGTTATGCTTTGTTGAACCGTTGAACTTAGAACTGTTGTGGATTGGGAGTAGAGAGGAGTCAGTTCCAAAAATTGATCTCACTTTTGTCTATTCAATTTTCGAATATTTTTTGAATCAATACAGATATTTGAGCCTAATTAATTATAAATTATATTAATATTTCAAAATATAACCAACAAGAAAGAAATAACAAAATATAATCGTTATGCTCATAACAAGATAACAAAAAAATCTGTCATAACAAGATAAGAAAATATAATCCTCATAACCATCCGTAACAGAAGAGGTTACAACAGTCTCTCATTTGTGACAATTATTTTCTTAACATTCTACGAGAAGATTAAGCTCACGATATGGAGTTCGGCTTTCATAGAGTTATCTGCTATCCTTTCTTACGTTCTTGTTTTTCTTGCAGTTCCCGTTTCCATGGAATTATCAAATTTCATAGTTGTTCGTCATTGGACAATTTAATTACATTCCCCAACATTTCGAAACATGGATTTCTTTCTTGTGATAAGACCTCATCGTCAAATTTTTAATTAACTCCATAATCAATTTTTATGTCAAGTTGGGCGACCTTTTGTTCTCGTCCAGAGAGAACCTATCTTGTTGTATAACAAAGTTGGAATTTTGCATTTTTCAAGATTTTAATATTATAATAGAATCACATACTATAAAGATACTTCAAAAATTGTCCAAAAAGTAATGGAAGTTCCTGAAATATTTTAGTAAATTCAACGAATACCACCATAAGAATATTTTTCAAATCTCTCGTAGATGCATCATCGTGAATAACAACAAACACAAACAACTGGTTGATTTTAAATATGAGAGCAGCAAAAACATCCTGAAACAGTTTAGAAAATGAAATCTGCGGAATATGCAATGGTTGTCTACCTATACAAATTATCACGAGAACTTTCGGTCAGATAATAGAATTCATGCTATGACCTTTGCTTATATCTACCAATGTAATATATATATATATATATATATATATATATATATATATTTTCTTAATTAACTCTTATTGTGGAGTAAGTGTAGAGGGTCAAATTGCATTTAAAACTTCTGCAAATGCTAAGGTTTGGTTGTTCCTCCATTGCATTACATCTGCAACAACACATTCGATAGAGGGTTTTCTAATCAAACTACCTGACAATGATATGATCCAAAAATCTGGAAAAAGGTTTCGAAATAATCCTCCAAGACAACCTAAAATTAGTATTAGAAACAAATTTTCATTTCAGGTCGTAAAAAAGGTGAACATAAAGAAAACAAATATCATAACTACAGAAGCCATAAATAACATTTCAAAATAGTGTGTAGTATTCAAATATTCTTCAATTTTATACAACACTCTGTAAATATGCTTAAACATTCTATCAGAGAACTCAATTGACAGAATGTTACAGAGGTTGAGCGTCAATGTGGATTCCAGTTGCACAAAATAGATACTACAAAATAACACTGGTTAAGGATCTCAAATTTCTTCAAATCCAGGCTTAAAGAGTTGCAATCGGGTTGCAAAGGCCATTGAAAGGTGTTATCGGAAAATTCCAATACTGAAAAAACTCGAATGCAATGTAAAAACTGAGTAAGTTAGAACCTGGCAAGTGGAGCCGAAAGAATCTCTAGATAAGAGTGTTTGGGGTTGGAAGAATAATGCCATACCCAATAGCCGTAATAACCCCGAATAAACCAAAATAACATTGCATAAAAAAGTATAAATGATAAGTTAGGGTTTGCACGACAGAATGAGGTGTTGGCCCTCGTTTTTTATCTCTTTTTGTTTAGAAAATACACCTTTTTTTGCCATATTATCCATCTAATTACCATCATATCAACCTTATACTGACCCAAAGATGCATATACGATTATTTAAGTTATGTTTTTCAATTATTAGATATTTTTGTAAAAATTGAAATTTAAGTGCATTTTTTTACAACAGCAGAAATTCCTGTAATAGCATTATGATTTGCATATGTGCAGGACACTTGGGCTTGAGTTGGATACATTTCTAGAAGGATCGGGAACTAAGAATAAGAGTACACCTATTGGCACAGTCAAACTAAGCTTTAATAGACCTGGTCAAAGGCGGTCAAACAGGACCAGTCTTTATGGAGGATCCCTAGAAACTAGGTCAAAACTCTTATTTTGTGGGATTTTCTAGATTATGATGGATTTAATAGATTAATTCGACTTGATATGACATGATAAGGATAGTTATGATTACCTGAACTATTTTAGATGAGTTTTTTATATATTTTATCTATTTAAGCCTCAAACTTTGAAGGCTTTGACAATGGAACTTGTATGACTTATTATTATTATTTTTGAGACTTGGAGACATAATTGAAGATTTGTTCTATCATATTTTGATGTTGTTACATGCTAGTTGATTGATTTAATTCTTAAGTAGTTGAACTTAACTTCAGTGTACGAGGCAAGGGTGGAGGGCCCCCACACTGAGCTAAGTGCACTTCTTATTTTATTTCGTAGCTGCAATTTTTGAATTAGTTTGCTTATGTTTAATTTGTTTATGTTGATTATTTTCAAGTATTGATGAATCTCATGACCATTCTTAACTTGCATATGAAATGAAAAACAAGTGTTTAAAGTTAAACATTCTTTCTATCAAATCAAGATTTTCAGCTAGAATCCATCTCTACATGCCTTTACATGCTTTGATTGCTGATGGATCTTAGTCTTGTTTCTATTATGCATACGAAGAGATAAACCAATATTTAAAGTTAAATACTTATTCTATCTGATTAAGAGATTAAAACTAAGATTCATATTTCCTGCTTTTCTGAATTCCTATTTTAACAATAGCATTACTGATAAATGAAATATGATGAAGGACAACCAGGACCTCTTCAGTGAAGAGCCTCTTCAATTATTTCATGTATCTTAATATATTGTTTAGTTGAGTAGTTTGATTTCTAATTCACATGGTAATATTGTTAAGAGAATGACAAACAAATCTCTTAAGTTAGGAGATTCTTCTACTTCTAATTACACATCTGAATTTAGAAATTATTTAAGTTAGATTTATATTTGTAATATGCATTTCCCTAATCATCAATAAACCATTTTCTGAATTGATCGCAACTGAAACCCATATACTTTGGGGATGCTTCTAATTTCCACTAACTCGGATTGATAATAAATACTTGCGTTATTTTACAACAATAAATTGACCCAACATTTTGGCGCCGCTGCCGGGGAAGCATATTTCAAAACGCTCAAAATAGGAAACTAAAAGTATTAAAAGACAAAAAGAATATAAAATCATCAAAAACAACAAAAACATAGTTTTTATTTCAAGTAATTTTTTCTTATGCCTAGAGATGAGATAAAAAAGGTAGATTTCTGAAACAACACCCCCCAACAACTCATTCATCCACAGGATTAACAACACTGGTTGCTGGAAAACCTACTATCGAAGAGTTAGGGGAAAAACAGAGATCAGGACAAAGATTAACTTTAGTTGAAAGACAAATCTTGTTGGCCTTAGAGGTAAAGAAAAAGCAACCACCTAAAGAACCTCCTTCCATTTGGAAACAAAAAGACACAGGAAAACCAGCTGTTGAACAACTAGAGCAACCTATCCTTGAGGGAATCAAAGTAGTTCAAGAAATACAAAGCCAACCTCCTATTGAAGCACTACAAATCTCTGAACAAGAAGTGGTTGAAGAAGGAGAAGGATCAACTAGATTAAACATGACTCCTGAACAAAAATTAGAATATGAAAGACAACAAAGGGAATGGTGAAGACAAAGAGAAGAAGAAAGAAGAATTGAAGCGGAAAGAAAGGCATAGGAAGATAGAAGAGAAGAAGCACTTCGAAGAATAGAGGAAGAAGTAAGAAGAGAAAACCAAAATCGAAGAACACAAGAAAATGAGCAAGAAGTTAACAATGATCAAGAAACTACTTTTGCCTTTCCTGTTTTTGATGCAAGAGAAATACTAGGAGAAGAAATAAAAATGAAAAATATTCCACCTTCTGTATTGCCTAATTTCTATGAAATGTCAACTGAAGATCCTGATGCATTCATGTTTGAGTTTGACATTTTGTGTAGAACATATGGATATACTGATGATACACATAAACTTCGACTTTTTCCTGCTACTTTGAAAGCTGGAGCCTTGAAATGGTTCATGGGATTAGGAGAACACACAATAGCTTCTTGGGAAGACGTGAAGAAAATATTTCTTAAAACGTATCAAGCTTACTGCAGGGCTAGAGACTCGAAAGAAGACATTTTCAGAATGTCCCAACAAGAAGATGAAAGCTTGGAAGAATATTTGGAAAGATTCCTTTACAATTTACAGAAATCCAAACACCATTCTCTTAGTTCTGATACCTTCTGCACTATTTTTCTAAAGGGTATTAGAGATGAGTATTTATACATTCTTAATGTAATGGGAAAAGGAGATATTTCTAATTTACCATTTGAAGAAATTTTTGAATTATGTCAAAAATACTCTAGGGGAAGATCCAAGAGTGGGAAAAGAGATATTTCATCTAAAGCTTCCAAATCTGCAGCAAGTGCAGTAACAAGAGCAGAGATAGGAAGTCTGTTAGAAAATTTTAAGACGGATCTCTTGAGTACTTTGGGTACACAAGTAGATGTTTTGAAAGCTAAGAAAAAGAGAGAAGAGCAAGATGAAATCTTAGAATTTTCTGTCCAAAGTGTAGACAAAAAACATCCACTCAGGGAATGTCCTTTGCAAGGTATACAAGTATGTGGACTATGCACAGAAAATCATGCAACAGAAAAATGTCCAAAGTTAAAAGAATTGCAAGGAGAAGAAGTGCAAGGAGTAGATTCTCTCTACTCTATGGCACCAAAGAGACCTTGGCAGCCAAGAATGCCTCAACAATTCCCTCAACAATATCCCAAAAATTTTCAATATCCTCAAAACACATGGAATACACCAATGCCATGGCAGGCTTGGCCACCACAACAATATCAAAACCAACCTGCACAAGGTTGGAGGGGATATGGTTATGGAAACCAGCCACCACAACATATGTATCCCCAGCAGTATCAATATCAACAACCATACCCGCCACAACCATTTCCTCAATATCAACAATTTCAACAACAACAACCAATGCCATATACATCTCAAAACCCACCAATGCTAACTCAACCGTAGCAACTTCAGCTGCCTAGTAACCAACCACCTCCTATACCAACACAATTACTAGCTCAGCCAGTAGCTAATCCAAGTAACAAGGTGGATAGACCAGCATATCATGTGGAAGAGGCAACATATTATCCTACTTATTCAATTCTTCCTGTGCAAGATGTCCACCTAAGATCTGGGAAGGTGTTACGGAAATATTCTTCTCCGATAATTGAAGAACAAATAGAACAAGGAGATCAAAGTGAACAATCTCAACCAGAAAAACAAATTTAGAAGGGTAAATCTATTATGAAACAAACTCTACCATATCTGGAGAGATTGATACAACAAAATATTCCAATATCTCTCCCTGAATTTAGTATTTTGGATGAATTGAAAAACACATATGTTAAAATTCCTTTGTTGCGGGCAATTAAAGACATTCCGATATATGCAAAAACAATAAAGGAATTATCCATTAAAAAATTTGGCAGAAGAAAGAAGGATCCACCAACAATCCAGGTAATTGCTAGTTTGGCTAGTCTCATGTCTACAAACACAACCACTGAAAAGTATGTTGATCCAAGAATTCCTATGGTTACTATTTCAATTAACAAATTTTCAGTGCCAAATACTTTAATAGACTTGGGAGCAGCTATTAATGTTATGACAACGGAGACTATGAAATATTTGAATCTAAATAACATTAGACCTACTACTACAGTATTAGAACTTGCAGACAGATCTAAAGTTGTTCCAGAAGGTATATTAGAAGATATAATTGTCTCACTGGATTCATGGGAGTATCCTGTAGACTTCTTGATTTTGCAGCCAAAAACAAGCCTGGGAGGGCATCCCTTAATTTTAGGCCGACCATGGTTAGCTACTGCAGATGCTTACATTGGATGTAGGTCAGGAAGCATGATTATTGCACATGGAGATGAAAGAAAGCATGTTACATTATATCTTCCTGCTCAATCTCCTTCTTTATTATCATGGCTTGATGAAAAAGAACCATAAGAACTTCAACTTGTTCTTAGTATTAATCAAGTTTACAATTTTAGAGAGGAGGAAGAAAATGAGGATTTATTAGATCTATTCATCCCATAACCAAATCTTTCAGAGAAGCTTAGGATAAATCAATATGAAGCTGCCAGTTATCTTTTGAATGAATGTTTTCAGGAAAATTGCACAATACAGTCACTGCAAAATACATTTGAATTTTTTTTTCCTGTAAATTCAATTACCAATTCAAATAGAAAAATCATTGAAATCAGTCCTGAGAGACATTTGAATATTGGTAACAACTTACAATCATCACAAGAGGAAAATCTGATAACATTATTGCAAAAATATTCAAAATCTTTTGCCTGGGACTATAAAGACATGCTAGGAATTCATCCAAAAACATGCATCCATCACATTTACACTGATAATGAAGTAAAACTTGTAAGGCAACCACAAAGACGGATGAACCCCATGATGAAGGAAATAGTGAAAGAAGAATTACAGAAACTATTACAAGTTGGATTTATCTATCCTTGAGATAGTCAATGGGTTTCACCCTTAGTGGTAGTACCTAAGAAAAATGGAAAATGAAGAATTTGTGTGGATTACAGAGAACTCAACAAAGCTACATTAAAAGATCACTTTCCATAACCATTTATTGATCAAGTGTTAGATTCATTAGCTGGAAAGAAGTTATTTTCATTTATGGATGGATTTACTGGATATAATCATATAAAGATAGCGTTAGAAGATCAAGACAAAACAACATTCACATGACCATGGGGAACATATGCATACAATGTATTACCCTTCGGTTTGTGTAATGCACCCACTACTTTTCAAAGAGCAGTTCTTGCTATTTTTGTTGATTTGATTCATGAGTGTGTGGAAATTTACATGGATGATTTCACCATGTATGGTACAATAGATGATGATTGTTTACAAAATCTTGAAAAAGTGTTAAAAATATGCATTGAGACAAACCTATCACTCGGTAATGAAAAATGTTTTATGATGTTAATTGAGGGAATAGTGTTGGGACACCATATCTCTTCTTCAGGGATTAAAGTGGATCCAACAAAATTTCAGGTCATTGTGAATTTAACACCACCCACAACACAAAAAGAAGTTAGAAGTTTCTTAGGTTATGCAGGTTACTATAGAAGATTTATTGAAAAGTTTAGTAAAATAGCTTTGCCATTATTCAAGTTACTTGCGAAAGATGTGGAATTCCAATGGACAGATAATTGTCAAAATGAATTTGAAAAATTAAAACAAAATTTGTCAATTGCACCCATTCTTCAAGGACCTAATTGGTCTTTGCCATTTCACATTTCAACAGATGCATCCGATACAACTATTGGAGCATCACTTGGACAAAAAGAGAATCAATTCAATTATGCTATATATTTCATCAGTAAAAATTTAACACCAGCAGAATTGAATTACACTGTTACGGAAAAAGAAATGTTAGTTGTTGTACATGGAGTAAATAAATTTCAACATTATATAATAGGTTATCAAGTTTTTATTCACATGGATCATTCTGCTATAAAATATTTAATGAACAAATCAATCACAAATGACAGAATAACTAGGTGGTTGTTATTAATGTAAGATTTTAATATTACTATACAAGATCGCCCAGGAAAATTTAACCAAGTTGCAGACTTCCTGTCAAGATTAAATTCACTTGGTGATCCAAATCTAGTATCAGACAATTTCCCAGATAAACATCTATTCTCTATAAATGTAAAAAATCCTTGGTTTGCAGATACAACTAATTATTTATCAATTTGCATCCTACCATCTCACTACACAAACAAACAGAAATGACGAATAATTAGAGAAAGTGCTAGGTATAGCTAGGTTAATGGAGATCTATTTTATACTGGCGTTGATTTAATGATTAGAAAATGTGTAAGAGAAGATGAAATAATTGACATTTTGAAAGCTTGTCAAGATGAACCAAGTGGTGGTAATTTTGCAGATAAAATGACAACATACAAAGTGTTGAAACTTGGCTACTACTGGCCATCCATCTTCAAAGACTCCAGAACTTATCTCAAAAGATGTGACAACTGCCAAAGAATTGGTAGACCAGTAGCATTAGATGAAATGACATTAAATCCACAAGTACTTATTGAACCATTTGAATATTGGGCTTTAGATTTCGTGGGACCAATCAACCTTCCATCCAATGGAAAGAAATACATACTTGTATGTACAAATTATGTAACTAAATGGGTGGAGGCCAAGGCAGTAGTACGGGCAACAGAAGAAACTGTTGTGTATTTTCTGTTTGAAGAGATATTTGTAAGATATGGAGTTCTGAGACAGATAGTAACTGACCAAGGTGCAAAATTCACATCAAAACTTGTTCGAGATCTTACGGAGAAATATAAGATCAAACACAGAAAATCAACTCCGTATCATCCTCAAGCCAATGGACAAGTGGAATCAACAAACAAATTCCTAGAGAACATTATGACGAAGACTATAAAAATGAACAGAAAGGACTAGTTAGAAAAGTCGAGAGATGCATTATGGCATATAGAATAACTTGGAAAAACAATACTGGGTTCAGTCCATATCAATTAGTGTATGGAAAAGAAGTTCTATTACCCATTGAGTTTCAAATACATACATACAAGCTAGCAGCAGAATTAGGGATGAAATTGTCTCAAGCACAACAAGAGAGGATTATGTAGTTAAACAAACTGGATGAGATATGACAACAAGCAGTTGACCATACATCTCTTATCCAAGAACAAAGGATCAAATGGCATGATCGATTCATAAAAAATAAAGTGTTTCAGAAAGGAGATTGGGCACCCTTGTTTGACTCCAAGTTCAAAGATTTCAAAGCAAAATTTACGACTCATTGGCTTGGGCCATATGAGATTGAAGAAATCTTCGACAATGGAGCTGTCAAGATCAAAAAAATTGATGAAGCATCTATTTTGTTTGTCGTCAATGGACATAGGCTTAAAATCTACAATAAGCCTATAAATAAAGAAGATTTTTTGAGCAAAAATTCGATGGATTCGAATCTAAAATTACTGGGCCAGCATAGCAATATGCCTTCCATAAATCCAACAAAAGAAGAATATAAATAAATAAATAAAACATAAAAAATAAAAAGAGTTTGGTTGTGAAAATCCAGGAAATTGGCACAATACAAACTCGAATTCATATCAGAAAACCAACTTGTTTGGCCAATATGAATTCTATTTTTTTTTTATCTTACATTACTTCAGATTTTTGCAGATATACCCTCCAAGACATTGCAGACTTGAGAACAAGTCAAAACATCAGCTTGGGGGAAGGTGTGAAATAAAAAACTATGAAAATAGTTTTCAGCAGCTGAATTGAAGACAATATGAACTACAATCATAAAGGGACCTGGTATATCATCCGACATTTACAGAAGGGACCTGAAAATTTAACATGTTAGAAGTGACCTGAGTTATATCAACTAAAGATCATATAAGATGGGACCTGAAAATGTCAAAGTTTAACCTGTAGAAGGGACCTGAACAATAATTATTCTAAATCAAATCAGATGCAAGAAGAAATAAAGTCTCTACAAAGTCTACAAGAGCCGTCGTAACAATAAGCACAATGTTGATCATCATCAACATCAAAAGGGGAGGACAAGTACAGTGAATTAAAAAAATCGCTCTTAAAATTTCTTTTTTTTTTCAAAGTACTCTAGAATTGTAAAAACTAATTTGATACTAGTTATGCATCTTTACCTACATTTCATTTACATCACCAACATTTCCTACATTTCCTATACTTTCATCTACATTTTATCATTTATGATTTTTAACCCTATTCATATTCATACCACTATCCTAACTAGCCCTATTCTATCCACATTTATATCCATATCACTATTCAAAACATTACATAACCTATTCATATCATACCATATGTATTTTCCTAAACAAAGAGAATTAGAAACAAAAGGTCAATGTTGAACCTATGGAAGACTCTTGGAAGACCTACAAAACAATAAACAAAGGTTAGTATTATCATAAACATTTAATTTTAAAAATTTGACAAATTTGACAATTTCATTAGTCAATTTTTAAAAATTAAATAAAAAAAACAAAAACCAAAGTTCAAAAGATATATAGCGCAACTATAAAAGACATATAATATTGTGTAACTATTTAGGACACATGATAGAGCGCAATTATTTTTGAATGTCAAAACAAAACGAGCGCAATCATATAAGAATATGAACTAAGGTAATCGAGCAAATGTAATGCAAACAAATGAATGCAATTACTAACCTAAGGAATGATGCAGAGATAAACTGAGTGCATGAATATGAAGGCATACGGTATGTTGTGATGAGATTGAATGAATGCAGTGGAGAGATGAAAGGAGACAACATATGATAATGAAGAATGATGGCGCACATATTGTTGGAAAGGTAAATCCTCTCTGGGGACAGAAACGATCCCTCTAGCCCTAGAGTGGGTCTAGCAACAAACGGACAAGCTAAAGTGTAAGTTCCTAATTAATGAATGAAAAGGAGGGTAGATTGACCTACATGAAGTCCAACGCTGTCGTCGCTATAGTGATGATGGCCTCTTGATCTCTGTCTCGACGAGTCACAGTCCTTCTACAACAGTGCTCGGATACCTGCACGAAGATCAACAAATAAGAGCAACATACAAGAAAATGATTTCATTCATAATCAACTAACCAGTCAAGGAAGGTTAAGCATATTGCATCAAATAAACTATATTAACACATGATGGGAACCAAACAATAGTCATGTATATATATAAATAGAAGAAAGAGTTACAACCGGAGCCTTGACGTCGCAGCCTCCTCGAGCGGGTTCAGTTGAAGCACGTCTCGAAGGATCTCGGGGAATTAGGTCGAGGTGAGGACACAAGCCTAAGATCTCTCAACAAAGGTCTCTTTCTCTATTCTATCTCTCTAGCGAAATGTTCAGGAATTCTCTTTAGCCTTTCATCTATAATTATTTAGCTAGTGCATCAATGGAAGATGTCTTTATTTATAGAGGGAGAGGAGGAGGTTGGGATCCCTACAATAGTGGAAGGGAGGCCATATCCTTTGGGAGGTTTCCCAAACAGGTGGAAACAAGAGGCCAAAGGAGGGTGGTCGTAGTTATTCAGTCGAACCACTTAGGCTGACTCACCCACGAAGTTGTTATGATGGAAAATTCACCTCTATTTTTTTTTTTAAATTCAAAAAAAGCTTAGTGCGGGTGGCTAACTGGGACAGAGCGCCAATGGGCGTGGGGCCCAATGTTAAGCTTCCTCATTGGTGCGAGGGCATAATGGTCTACCAGTGCCAAGGAAAAAAAATGTGTTTCTAATGGTCTGCTTAGGAAATTGTCAACAGAAGGAATGTTGTCCTCATGGCAAGGGATGCAATTATGGTCTTTGCAAGGCATGACACTTCTTATTAGTCACATAAATGATCCTCCAATGTGTGGGATGGATATTGCAGGGACAATGACAAAATGCTATGTAACAGAAGCCCCCTAAAGCATGAGGTTTGAGAGAGAGGGAGGGGTGAAATGCTTTATGAGAACGCATTTGAACCAAACACCGCTGTCGGAAGACCTCCAATTACAAATACAACTGATATATCTGATACACGAATATGTGGTATGGGTGCAACCATCCATAATAGAGTACATATATAAACTGAGATCTGAGGTATGGATGCAACCATCCAGCAGTAGGGATCAACAATTAGACTCGGGTATGGTTGCAACCAACCAGTCAAAAGAATCATGCATAAAGTCATGATAAACCATAATATCCCGCAACCTGGATCTTATCAGACAAAACTCAGGGTCTTGCGCTCCATCTTGACCCGAACAAATACAAATTCAAGCATGCGAATATGTGAGTTGAAGTCAAACATGCAAGAAAGTCACCTGATTACCAGCCAATGATGAAAGATGTTAACAGGCACGAGAGAAACCAGCAATAATGACAATGGCTCTCAAGGTACAACAAGTACAATCCACGGAATGTGACCAGTGATCTGGCGTCGAACACCCGTAGAATCACTCGATCGAAGGCCAATGATGTGGACCTGTCGTCGAATGCAAAGAACTTGCCATTGAGGCATGCAAGCTCAAAGGTATCGAAAGCGAGTCTCTAAGTCAACTTCCTGGATAACGAGCTAAATTCGACAGGATGTGACTTGGTCGAAGGAGGGCCATAAAGTTTCCCACATCATCGACACGAGACAGAGGAACATGATGATAGTGAACCAGGACCAAACAAAAGATCAAAGGAAGGTTGAAAACTGTAGAGGTAAACTTCTCTTGAACATATCAGCGACATGACTCTGGATTTGGCAGTATTTGACATCAAGGGTTCTGAGGTCACGATGATGTGGAAAAGAGCAGATGAGAGGCCAAAACATATTACCCAAACCCATGGAGGCAAAAATGAGGAAATGAGATGTCCCCAACCTGACACGAATGCAAATTAATGTCATGTTCAAGAGCGACATACTGCCGACATGACTAGAGATTGGTTCCATTTTTCCCACCATTTCTGGCAAGTACCTCTTTATTTTTAAACAAGCTTGAAGAGGATAGCATATGCTTGTCATATAAGTTTGTCCTTCGGAAAAATCCAACCTAGTACATTTTACGAGCCCTAGGAAGGAGGAACTCGGTAACGTCACGGTGACGGTTTCCGATGTCATTTAGGTTTAACGAGTCTGACAAAGGAAGAACTCAACATCTTTTCATGTTTAAAGAGTTTGAAAAGAAGCAGAAAAGAAAACTCTAGCAGGTCCCTTTTCGTAGGTAGTCTCATAGATCCGAAAAGGTAGAAAACAATACCTGGGAGAACCTCTTAGTCGCGATAGGCTAAGGTCTTCATTTTTCGTAAATAATTTATCCTAGCCCGAAAAAGGGGTAAACATGTACTAGGTAGATATCGTTTTGTAGCCATTTAACGAGTTCAAAACGACAAGAGTCTCGACAATCTTTTCAATTTTTAAGAGTCAGAAAAAAGCTGAAAGTTGACTCCTCCTGGAGGGATGAGTGGTATTAAGGGTAGCAACTAGTTTCGGTGATGGTGGAACTGCTCAGAACAAGTAAAGGTCAAGAGGCAGGCTAACAAGACCACTCATTGCAGCTGTTCCTCAGGGTTGGGTACAAAAATCAAGTGAAGGCATATGATCGGCCAAGTAGATGGTGACGATGGAATGAGAAAACCAAGGTTCATTTGGCAAAATAGGCTGATAAAATGGCAATCGTGAGAGGCAAAATAAGAATGGTTTCATTTTTACGCAAGCTTGAAAACAAAAGTAAACTATGCTTGGGATTGGTTTCATTTTTACACAAGCTTGAAACATGGATAAACTATGCTTGAAAAGGTGGGCATGCCCCCAGCATGGTGAATCAATTCGAGGTACATGCCCCCCCCAAGCTTCAGTCCATTTGAAAGACGAATGGAGTGAAGGTCCAATTACGAGATGAAGAGAAAGACTCGACTAGGATTTTACGAGATCTTAGCAAAGACTCGAATTGAATGAGAACGTGTTTCATTGTTTTAATGAGGTTGACACATTAAAAGAACTATCCTCATGAGATCGAATTCATCTTTTAACGAGGTTGACATAGAAGACAAAATATCCTTGTGAGCTAATTCATTTTTTAGCGAGGTTGACATAGAAGACGAACTATCCTCGAGACCTAATTCATTTTTTTAACGAGGCTGACATAGAAGACGAACTATCCTCATACGAGCTTGTTTCATTTTTTAAGGAGCTTGACACAAGAAAACAAACTCTGCTATGACAACCTTTTACCATAATGAATAAGAGGTCATGGCTTCCAAGAGGTTCGCATCTGATGGGAGAACAACGTCTTGGAAAGCGCGATCGAATTCCTCCAGTAAACGGTACTCGACGGCACAATCACTAGATGAGGGCAACGAACAAGCGACCACATAATTCACCCGTGGCGGGGAAGATACAACCGGTAGATAAATCTCTAGAAGGGATGGTGGTGGGCCAGCTGCCACCTCCAGACCAAAGAATGAAAGCTGATCAATGGTCACGATCCGACCTTCATGTGGAAAATAGATCACACGAAAGAGGGAGGAGACAAGTGAGCCCATGACATAATAGTCGCGCCCCAAGATTAAATTAAAATCCAAGGGTCCTTGGACAACCATTATGTCTATACAGACGGTTTTCCCTCACAAAGTAATAGGCAACTTCGGAAGGATCCCTAACGACTGACTCGTTCCTCTGTTAAATGGCAACAGATTATGCGTAACAGGCACAAGCGGTGGAGAGCCAAAAGCTTGCCAAGTAGTTGAAGACATATCACTAACAGACGCGCCTCCATCTATAATTGTGCTAGGTATGGCCACATCAAATGTTTGTACTGTGATCTCAAAAGTCACATAAGAAGGAAGGTGGTATCCCGCAAATCGACTCCTATCGAAGGAAGCGAAAAAACTACTTGGAGGGGGTGCCATAGAACTGAGATGGCCATCCCTTGGTGTTACCAGAGTAAGAGGATCATCCTCCTGGACCTTAGTGTAGAAATTTGAATAACTGAGATATTATTCACCAAGATTATCCTTATCACACACTATTTTAGCTTCATGCATAATACAAAATCTCTTCTACCATTGATCATCACATGCAGAAATACAATCAATTGCATGCATACATTAAAACCACAAACAATCACACATATGAACACAGTATTTAATGGGAAAGCTTAAAGCTGAAAACCCCAACTATCTGTATATTATATGTCATGGAGATCATGTAACAATCATAGTACAAAAGCTCCTCACAAGCTCTCATACACACCCTCAATTGCTACACACTATCAAGCTAGATCTAGCAAAACACATGCTCCAATCTTTTGCCACTTGATAGCCAGCCTCTATTGCGTAATTAATGCTATGGGATGGCTTCATTAAATAGATAAACCACCTGGCCTGAACTGCGCAATCCTCATGGGCTACTCCACCTATCTGTGTGTTGCAAATAGCAACAGTATAGTCACAACTGATAGCTAACCTTCTCTTTCACCTATCTCTGCACTGGTCTCCACTGAAACTGTCCATTCACTGAAGTTAACTGATGTATTATTTAGTTGATTAATGAGTTTATAATTAGTGAATAAATTAATAATTAATTCACACCTCTCACTAATTGTATCAATCAATTAAACTGAATACAAATAGCTCAACTATGTTTAGATTAGTTAAACTGAATACAACTCCACTAACTTCCTCAATCAACTCCACCAAACTCTGTCACATGAGTTCTAACTAAAGTCAACCATGCAATAGCTCCACTAAACCCTAGGAATAGCATAATTCCTTCTGTCAGCTGCATGTGCCACATCCGTGACTCGAACTGAAGTGCTCCAAGAGGATATGATAATGTTTAGAGTCCAAATATTATTAAGAGCTAATAATATTCGACATATCTATTTTTAGACTGGAAATCTAAAAATAGATTCCGCCCAGTATGTCTAAAAATAGAAGTCCATCTATTTTTCCCGACTTGACCAACCATCCACAAATAGCATCCTGCAACTCATATAACATGATCCATATGTCTAAAAATAGACATAGTCTAAAAATAGACTTTGCGCCAAAAATAGCCTGCGGGCCCACTTAGTGAAGGCAACTTCTTTCCACTAAGCTCATCATCTTGTTGCAATCTCAACACTCCCTCTCAACAAGATAAGGATTATCTTCCACCCCTATCCTACCCCTGTGGTATTCGAATTTGCTCCCGGTGAGCGCCTTCATCAAGATATCAGCATCCTGATCCTCCGTAGGAATGTATGAAAGTAACATGATCTTCTGCTGCACACAATCTCTGATATGATGATACCGGATGTCAATGTGTTTAAATCTATCATGAAATACTGGATTAACTGAGAGTTTGATGCAACTCTAATTATCACAATATATCATAGTAGGATCTACGTGTGAACCGAACAACCCGACCGTATTTTCATCCATATAGCCTCACATGCAAACAACCCCGCTACCATATACTTACCGCCGAACCGAGTGCCACCTGACTGCTTCCCGCCGTACCAAGAAACCGTCGACTCGACATCGAAAATCCCTCCGCATGTGCTCTTCTCTCGTCCGCGTCTCGGCCTACCCCAGATCCGTGAAGCCACACACAAACCTTCACCTCATCCGACCCTGTTCGTACCACAATCGATATCCCGATGTGCCTATGAGATATCTCAATACATGCTTCCCCGCCTCCAAAAGAGCTTGGTAGGCTTAACCATAGCTTGTGAAAGCTGGTTAACTGCATAGCATATGTAGGGTCGTGTATTGACCAGATACATAAGCGACCCCACCAACCGTCGATAAACAGTGGCATCCACTACCTCCGCTGAAGTAGCATCCTCCTTCCTCCAACCACCAGGAAGAGGAGTATCAACAGGCTTGCAGCCATGCATGTTGAACTTCTCCAGTATCTCCCGGGCATACTTACCCTGAGAAACAAACAGTCCATCACTACGCTGCCAAATTTCCAATCCCGGGAAATAATGAAGGAGGCCCAAGTCCTTCATCTCAAACTCTTTTGCAAGATCCTCCTTGCATGAGAGTATCAACAGCTCATCACCTGTCAAAATCAAATCATCTACATAAAGTACAATGATCGGCAACTTACCCTCCACCACAATCTGGTATAGGTTCGGATCCGCCTCACTCTTGGAGAATCCAAGTCCAGTGAAATAACTGTCTATCCGTGTGTACCAAGCACAAGGTGCTTGTTTCAACCCATACAACGCTCTCTTGAGTCTGCACACACACGACTCGCTGCTGAAGATCTCGAAACCTTCGGGCTGCTCTATGTACACCTCCTCCTCAATGACTCCGTTGAGGAACACAGTCTTCACATCCATCTGATGAATGTACCACCCCCTCTGCACTGAGAGAGCTAGGATTGTCCGTATGGAAGAATACCTTGCGACAGGTGCAAAGGTATCCTCATAATCAATCCCCTTGATCTGTGAAAAGCCTCGGGCAACAAATCTTGCCTTGTACTTCTCCACACTCCCGTCAGCTGCCTGCTTCATTTTGTAGATCCATCTCGAACCCACCACTAATTTCCCCTCCGGCCTCGGGACAATTTTCCATGCACTGTTTCCACAGCTTCCTCGAAAGAGGATGGCTCTGTCACGATACACTTGCTCATAAGAGCCATGTATCCAAGATACCTGCCGGGGATCGTCTCGTCTACGCCGTGATGTAGGTGTTCTGCCAACCTTCTCTCGCATCTTGGAGCTGCCGCCTTTCGTAGTGCGCTTCCGCCCTCTGATGGTTAGCGCTGCCTGAGTGGTCTCTTCCACTCCATGAACCTCCTCTTGTGGCTGATCCACATCTTGAGGCTCACCCTTAGGAACTAATAGCTCCTCATCTGAATGCAAGTGTGGCTCCCTCTCAAGAAAACACTTCATGGCTTTCTCCTCCTGAAATTTTATATCTCGTCGCACAACAGTCTTGCGACTGTCTGGAAAATACACATGATAGTTGTGGGGCATATCATTGTACCCCACAAATATCCCAACCTCCACAGTCGGCTCCAGCTTCTTCCTGGCATCCTTCATCACATGAATGTAAACAGGTGAACCAAAAATCCTCAAATGGGAAATATCAGACCTCTTACCAGAAAACACCTCCTCGGGTGTACTCATGCCAAGTATCCCGTGAGGACAATGGTTCTGCACATATACTGTAGTATTGCATGCCTCAGCCCACAAGTGTATGGGTAGGCCCTGATCATGCAACATCACCTGTGCAGCACCCATGATCGTTCTGTTCTTCCGCTCAGCAACCCCATTCTGTTGTGGGTTATGAGGTGCTATGAGCTCTCTTCGAATTCCTTCTGCGCTGCAAAAGTCCTTGAATTCACCAGAGATGAATTCACCACCATTGTCGCTCCAAGAGCCTTCACCGTTTCCCCGATTCTTTCTCAACCAAAGGCCTTTGGAACTCGTCATAATCCTTTGAGTATGTCTCACTCTTCTTCGCAGCGAAGAAGATCCAAAGACTTACGAGAAAAATCATCAACAAATATCACATAATACCCGTGCTTGTCAGTTTAATCTACCGAGAAAGGTCCACACACGTTCTGCAGAATCTTCCTCTCAAAGATCGTGGTGGCGCGACTATCCTTCTCAAAGCGCCATGGCACAAATTTTCCCAAGGTACATCCCTGAGACCGATCCGACCGCGCAAGAGTACCCTGTATCTACAAGAGGAAATTCTGCCGCAAGATCTTCAAAGCTCCACGGTGAAGGTGGCCCAATCTCCGGTGCCACAACTCGCCATCATCCCGGCTCACCACTCCTTCTGCCTTGCATGCCATTGCTGCGCAGCCATCTACCTGCAATTGATAAAGGTTCTTAACTCGAACCCCTATCCTTCGGGTCTCACCAGTTGCCTTACTGCACAGGAGAGCCTTTCCTTCGCTAAAGACAACATCATATCCCTTGTCTTCTAACATCACAACAGAGATAAGATTCTTCTTCAATCCTGGAACATGCATCACTTCCTTTAATCTGAAGGGTTTACCAGACTCCCTCTCAAAGGAAATGGTATCGATACCAGTCGCACTGTATCTACCATCATCGCCCATCTCGATGTGCACTCCAAGATCTTTCTCATCCAGATCAGTAAACAAATCTCGATCTCCTGTCATGTGAAAATACGCACCACTGTCTAGAAACCACACTGAACCCAACACACTTGAGACCAAGCATGCGATCAGTGAAAAATCCAGATCAAACTGTGAGGCTAAGGCCTCTCCAGCTGTAGTCCCAGAAGCCTGCTTATTTTTCTTCTTCTGTGGACAATTAGTGGCGCAATGTCCGTGTTGGTGACAGTGAAAGCACTTCACCTTGGACATGTCCTACTTCTTGCCTTTCGCACCGGAATGAGAAGCTTTCTTGCTCTTCCAATTCTTTGCTTTGGCAGCCAAAGTACAATTCTCTTCATCAGAGTTATTTGATGATGATCCGTCCCTGGTACTCTGCCTTATCTCCTCTTGCACAAGATTCGACCAAAGTCGCTCCCATCCTGGCAATTTCTCCCGACCATTGACAGAGTCCTGATAGGAATGCCAACTCTTCGGAAGCCCAAGGAGAGCCAAGATCACCAAGTCCTCATCATCTACAGTCACCCCCACACTTCCCAGCTCATCCCTACATTGGATGAACTTCGTGAGGTACTTGGGCATACTGTCGCCTTTCTCCATCTTTATGTTTCTGAGTTTATCCTTGAGCGCCAACTTCCTCTGGTCGCACTTGCTTTGGAATAAATCTGTCAAAGCTTTCCACATCAAGAATGGAGAAGATTTCCCATGAAGGTTGGATACTATGTGATCCTTCACGCCCTCCAACAGAATCCTTCGACACTTTGCTGTCTTCTTTTGCCATGCGTCAAGTACGTCAGCATCACTAGAAGTAGGTTTTGGAACTTCTGCATCTATGAACTCCTTCAACCCATTGTCATCTAGCACCGCCTCCATCCTGTCCTTCCATGCAATATAATTCAAGCTGCCCTCAAGGGCATACTCCAGTCGCAATCCGTTGAAAGACATCTCAACTTCGATACCAAGAAAACACTACTGCAAATTCGAATTCCACCAGCACAAAACTCAACTGCTTCAATGTTTTGCAATTGCTCCAATGATCAATATCGCTCTGATACCATGTAGAAATTTGAATAACTGAGATATTATTCACCGAGATTCTCTTGATCACACACTATTTTAGCTTCATGCATAATACAGAATCTCTTCTACCATTGATCATCACATGCGGAAATAAAATCAATTGCATGCATACATTAAAACCACAAACAATCACACATATGAACACAGTATTTAATGGGAAAGCTTAAAGCTAAAAACCCGAAATATTTGTATATTATATGTCATGGAGATCATGTAAAAATCATAGTACAAAATCTCCTCACAAGCTCTCATGCACACCCTCAATTGCTACACACTATCAAGCTAGATCTAGCAAAACACATGCTCCAATCTTTTTCCACTTGATAGCCAGCCTCTATTGCGTAATTAATGCTATGGGATGGCTTCATTAAATAGATAAACCACCTGGCCTGAACTGCGCAATCCTCATGGGCTACTCCACCTATCTGTGTGTTGCAAATAGCAACAGTATAGTCACAAATGATAGTTAACCTGCTCTTTCACCTATTTCTGCACTGGTCTCCACTGAAACTGTCCATGCATTGAAGTTAACTGATGTATTCTTTAGTTGATTAATGAGTTTATAATTAGTGAATTAATTAATAATTGATTCACACCACTCTCACTAATTGTATCAATCAGTTAAACTAGATACAAATAGCTCAACTATGTTTAGATTAGTTAAACTGAACACAACTCCATTAACTTCCTCAATCAACTCTACCAAACTCTTTCACATGAGTTCTAACTGAAGTATCCATGCAATAGCTCCACATAACCCTTAGGAATAGCGTAATTCCTTCTGTCAGCTCCTGTGCCACATCTGTGCACTTAACTGAAGTGCTCCAAGAGAATAAGATAATGTTTAGAGTCCAAATATTATTAAGAGCTAATAATATTCGACATATCTATTTTTAGACCGGCAATCTAAAAATAGATTCCGCCCAATATGTCTAAAAATAGAAGTCCATCTATTTTTTTCCGACTTGACCAACCATCCAAAAATAGCATCATGCAACTTATCGAACATGATCCATATGTCTAAAAATAGACATAGTCTAAAAATAGGCTTTGCGCCAAAAATAGCCTGCGGGCCCACTTAGTGAAGGCGACTTCTTTCCACTAAGCTCCTCATCTTGTTGCAATCTCAACACTTAGATATGGGAGCAGGAAGAGCAACATCTTGAGTCACAGGGATGGGAGGATCTTTCTCCAAGTCCGAGGAATCTGAAGAAACAAGAAGAACATGAGGGGGATGAGATCCACTCTCGACGGAAAAGACCTGATGATCCATAGGTGAGATCAAATCAGCTAATTCCCCCACCAAAGGTTGGTTGGGAATGGATTTGTGAATTTGAATTTCCGAAGGAATGGGATCGACCAAGGATGACTCTTGACCGATCGTCGTATCAACTAGCGAAGGACTCGAATAAAGCTTCTTATAACCAACTGAAAGGCAAGGTGTAGAAACAGTAGGGTGTCCAACACTCTCGTGGCTTCATCCATGTATGGACAAAGGTGAATGGGATGATGCCCTTCACACAACTTGCAGGGATTCATAATCTTACCATGTTTCTTACGAGTTTTATCATTAATAGTCAAAGATGTGCCACCAATATGACTTCTAGAAGCCAAAGGCAATGAAAAACTTCTGTTAGACCACGCTTCAATTACCTTGGGAATTCCAAGGCAGTATCGAAGAAGGTGGTCACCTTTACACAACATGCAAGGAAATTTGACTTTCCTTGGAAGGTTTGATGGTTTACAATGGAAGGTTTCTGAGGTGAAATAGCCACAGAGCTGGCCTGTCTCTTATCTAAATTCTTCTTCTTCTTCTTCTTCTTAGCCACATGGTTACTAAAATCTAGACTTTCACTAGGCGAAGTAGAAGAGGAGGACGAAGAAACAGGCGAAGAAGCGGAGAGGTCCACCTTAGAATCAACATGATGTTGTTCAGGTGGAGGGGATGGTTGTACAGGGGGCGGAACACTCGAGACCACGGAGGTCGAGAATAACCAAACAGGCAACCAAACAGTTAACCCACGCCAGGACAATGTTTCCATATAAGGAGGACCAACATTCCCAAAAGCAGGAAAAGGACCATGATTCCCTTTGGAGGGGATTCCTTGGTTGGTAAACTCTGGAAACGTTGCCATTGAAACAACCTTAAAACAAAATACTAAGGAAGATAACTTTAAACAAGAATATTTTGTGGGTAGTTAATTATTTAAGACATTGAAACAAAATTATGTCATTTCATATTTTAAGAGTCGAGAAATAGGCAAAAGGTGACTCTATTACTTTCAGGTTGAAACGAGCGTGAAAGGACAAGCGCTCGATTATATTTTCACTTTTTAGAGTCACGAAAATACCAAAATGACTACTTAGGTAATCTAAGCAAGAGGGTGTACCAAGTTTCCGTAAACTTCCATATACACCTTGGTGATCAAATGAAAGGGAAATGACCAAGGAATTGACATACGTGCAGGTAGTCTCCCCGAATGCTGTGTTCGGTGTATCAAGGTTACAAGGCAGCAGACTCGGCTTCCTATGGATAAAGGATTTGAACCTATGAGGGTCTCCCTTTATATACGCGACGGTACAGGGAGAACAATTCCATACTAGTGCTGTCTAAAGCCAAGTGGCGAAAGACAACTATTAGGCTTAATGACGACATAAAACGTCACTAGCCTAGACCTCTAAAAATGTTTGCGTTAGGTTCCAATGCTTCCTTAGATTAATTGAATAAATTTTAAAGTTGATCTTGAATTAATGTTTCAGTTTCAAGGCCCTACCGAATTTGATCTCAAATTTCCTAAATGCAAGCTACATGCAAAAGAACACCATTTTCAGTTCGATGAATGCTAACTAAGAGAAGGATAGAGATCTTTTAGAAAGAAACAAACAATGAAATCATACGAAGAAGTCCCCTAATGCATCTAATACAACCTAAACAAAAAATGAAAAACTCTTTCCTAGTTCATCAAGTGCTAGTTATGCAAAAGAACTTTTCATTTTCAATGCAAATGAAAAAAAATCATTTTTTTTTTTAAATGAATGAAGCACACAATGCACTAATTACATTAAAAACAAAGTGAACATTAGTTTTGAGTACTGTGAATGTAGAGATCTAAATTGAATGATTCAAAAGCAATACAAACACAACTGCACTCAAACCAATGATGCACTCTTTCAAACAAAGAGAAATCTTTCAAAATGACTCGAACGAGCAATGTGATCTATGCTCCAAGTGATGAGAAGGAGAATCAAACGAAAACCGAAGTGATCATTCAACAAACCAAAAACTCAAAGGATCAAGAAAGGTTAAAGCAACCAATCAAGGAATCAAGTTGACAGAGATCAAAAAGACCCGAACTTCAATAAGAATGCTCAGTGAGCGAAAGGCACCTAGAAACCCTATGGCTGCGAGCTGTACCAATGAGAGAATAGACAAAAAACTGAGAAGATCAAGCCTACAACAGTCAAAACAATCCCAAAAGACCAATTTAAAATTAAAGAAACAATCCAGAGTCAAGCACAACTGACCAAAAACTCAGCAAGAAGGTCAAACCAAATCCTACAGGATTCGGTGCGACTATGAGGCGGTAATCTGCGCCAAACAGGGGTTGGCGCTACTGCAACAAAAGCAACAAGTGCCAATTGGTGCAACTATTCAAACGAAACTCGCACCAAGTTGGATAACTATGGGAAGAGGAGAAAACTTGTGAGAAAAGGTCAATCTTGACACTTTGGAGCTGAACAAGAGGACTCCAAACAATCAAACAAGCCAAAAAAGATAGACAATCAATCAAACGACCGAAGTCAACGTGACAAGGAAAATTCTTAATGGGAAACGAAACGAAAAAACTCACACTGATCCCCAGTGGAGTCGCCAATTTGTTGGAAAGGTAAATCTTCTTTGCAGATAGAGACGATCCCTCTAGCCCTAGAGTGGGTCTAGCAACAAAGGGACAAACTAAAGTGTAGGTTCCTAATTAATGAATGAAAAGGATGGGGTAGATTGACCTACCTGGATTCCAATGCTGTAGTGGTGATGGCCTCTTGATCTCTGTCTCGACGAGTCACAGTCCTTCTGCAACAGTGCTTAGATACCTGCACAAAGATCTGCAAACAAGAGAAACATACAAGACAATGATTTCATTCATAATCAACTAACCAGTCAAGGAAGGTTAAGAATATTGCATCAAATAAACTATATTAACACAAGATGGGAACCAAACAATAGTAATGTATATATATAAATAGAAGAAAGAGTTACAACCGGAGCCTTGACATCGTAGCCTCGTCCAGCGGGTTCATTTCAAGCACGTCTCGAAGGATCGTCGGGGAATTCGGATGGGGTGAGGACATAAGCCTAAGCTCTCTCGACAAAGGTCTCTTTCTTTGTTCTATCTCTCTAGCGAAATGTTCAGGAATTCTCTTCAGCCTTTCAACTATAATTGTTCAGCTAGTGCATCAATGGAAGATGGATTTATTTATAGAGGGAGAGGAAGAGGTTGGGCTCCCTACAATAGTGGAAGGGAGGCCTTATCCTTTGGGAGGTTTCCCCAAAAGGTGGAAACAAGAGGCCAAAGGAGGGAGGTCGTAGTTATTCAGTCGAACCACTCAGGCTGACTCGCCCACAAAGTTGTTATGATGGAAAATTCGCCTCTATTTTAAAAAAAACATTCCAAAAATATCTTGGCATGGGTGGCTAACTGGAACAGAGCACCAATGGGCACGGGGCCCAGTGTTAAGCTTCCTCATTGGTGCGAGGGCATAACGGTCTACCAGCGCCAAGGAAAAAACATGTGTTTCTGATGGTCTGCTCAGGAATTTGTCAACAAAAGGAATGTTTTCCTCATGGCAAGGGATGCAATGATGGTCTTTGCAAGGCATGACACTTCTCATTAGTCACAAAAATGATCCTCCAATGTGCGGGATGGGGATTGTAGGGACAATGAAAAAATGTTGTGTAACACATATGCATGGAGATAATACAAGTTATGGAGACAGTCAGCATGATGATGCATGGAGGTATTATGGATAATGGAAATGAACATAGCCATTAACAAAAAACGTGAAGAAACTGCATAGAGAAGGACGAATGTACACCAGCACGACAGTAAAAGAAGAAATACGTGCATGGGTCGGTCAAATGAGTTGATGAACGGTTATAATGTTTTCAAATGTGTTTACATAGCACTGTGTAAAACATATGAAACCATTTCTGCCACTGCTAAGACCATTTCCGCCACTGTCAAGACCATTTCCGCCATTACAATGATCAGAAACAAGCTATTAACATTGTGTTTTCCTCATCATTGCCATCTAAGAGTCTCAGTGAGAGAAAGGAGCATGAAGTCAAAGCATGTCCTCATATCTACAACCCTATGAAAACAAAAACACAGAGAGAAGACTGTGAGGAAGCCGAGAGGAAAAGAAGAGATAAAACGCAGAAGAAAGAGGCAGAGAATATAGTGAAGAGGACAAACAGAGTGATAAGAAGCTAACTGGAGCTTTCAAATCCACGAATCCAGAAAACTTATTGATTAGCCGAGCTATCAGGAAGCGGAATTTTGTGGAAGTGAAGGTAAGAAGTTAATGAAGATTTGATTATTCAAACAATGGTGAATAAATTTTGGGATTATGTCAAAAAACTCTGAGTTATAAAAGGGAGTGATTTCATTTGATTTGCAAGCTTGTCATTACGTTGTGTTTTGTTTTGACACTATTCAAAAACATGTTGACACCTTTCAAAAAATATTCTACCATCAGTCAAAACAATGAAATATTTTGTTGAGTGAGTTAATAAATGAATATTTTAATGAGATTGTTGTGGGTTGAAACTGCAGTTCAACTAAAATAAGATCACGAAGATCAGAGAAGATCACAAGAGCTGTTGCATAAGAGAGGTAAGCTTGACACATCCTCACATACAATGTTTCATTTCAAATGGAAAACAGAGAGTGAGAGTTTCAATTCGAATTGCATAGTGAGGTTGTTTTTAACTAAGTTGTGTAATAGATTTGTTTTTAGCACACTCGGTTTAAAGATTTAAAACAAAGTTTGTGAAGAAAAATGGAAGACAATTAAACATGTTTTTCATGACAAAGGACAGAGTATGAGGAATGTTGAAGAGAAACAGTGAATCTATCATGAATTTTTTATGAGATAGTTGAAGTTTTTCTTTTGTATACACAGCGAGTCTGAATGCAATGTTTTGGAAAGAAGTTTTATATGAAATTGATGAGTGAAATACACAGTTGTATAAAAAAATTTCAATTTTTTTTTTACACAGTCAAATTTCTTTTACAAAATAGAGACATAGATTGTTTTTAAGGAGAAAAGAGAATTAAATAGAGCGTAGAATGTTAGAAACATAAATTTATGTTCTCTTAAATATATCAATTAATTTTTTTATTTACCAGTAAGCTCACATTCTTCAAAAGAGAAAAACAGAGGATTGATTGATTGACAAGGGAAGTGAAGCAAAAAGGTAAGCCTACCACCATGATCACATCTAGTATTTAAATTTTTATTTACAAGATGAAGTTAATGACGGTAAATGGTTATATAAAATGGTTTTCAGACCAAATGGCCTCAAGAGAAGAACCTAAATTCTTCCAAATTGAACACTGGAGTAGGGAAACAGTGGAAAAACTCTATCAGTCAGGGTTAATAGGTTTTCTCCAAAAGTTCAAAGGTCATAATGAGGATTTCACAAGAGAATTTGTAAATAATTTCAGACAGAATGAAACCATGGTGGGTAGCCTACATATCCCTTTGACTCCTGAATATATCTTTGAAGCTTTAAAGTTGCCATCTTCAGGTGAATTATATCACAAGGGATTACATTTTAAAGATAAGGGCTGGACATTTTTATAGGACAAAAACATGAAAGGTTCTTTTGATAGATCAAAAGGGATCCCAAGGGAATGGTTCAATGAACCATGGGCAGAACTAGTATTTATAATTCAAAAGTTCTTCACTTGTGACAATACATTTAGTGTAGTACACCTTTACCATGTCAGGTTACTACAACACATCAAAGGGGATATAAGGATCAATCTGCCCTATTTCTTTTACAAAAACTTGATGAAAATGATTGAAAGCATAAAATCAGAGACTAAACCCAAAGAGGGTCAATTTATTCATCATGGGCTCATCAAAATTCTTGTAGATTACCAGTTGAAAGTCAAAGGGATGGTTTGGGAAGATTTCATGGTTGAAAATAAGTTTGTAGAAAAAGTTGTTGAAAATAAACTTAAACCCATACAAGAAACAAGGATTATTGTGCATTCATATTTTTATCCTTAAAAAAGGTCAAAGAAACAACATGAGACAGTTATGTTAGAGAAAGAAACATCATTTTTTACTATTTCCAGGAAACAAAAAAAGAAGCATTCAGCAGAACCAGAAATACAAGTCATGGAAACATCTCCTATAACAAAATAGGAAAATGAAATCCTTTATAGACTAAAATAAGAAGTGTATGAAAATCCTATGGATAGATATTCCTATTTTGAAAACAATGAGGTGGAAACTACTTCAGTTTCCAAATATTCAAAGAGGGAGGATCAAAACCTTTCCAGAGTTAGAGAGTTAACTGATAGCTTGGAGATAAGCAAAATCATGGAGAGGCACCTGAAGGAGGAAAATGAAACTTATAAAATAACTAATGAGAAATTGGTTAAGGAGAATGAGAAGATAGGTGAGGAAGTGGAAAAATTAAAAACCAAAAACAATCTTCTTTGTACACAGGCATTCAGGTGGCTTTAGGAGAAAAATTCCTGGAAAGCTAAGTATGAGAAACAGAAGGTTAAGACCTCCATCTACAAGGAAGAGTAGGGAAAAGACATGGATTCTATTTTGTACACGGCACAACGTGAGGTTTTAGGATCAGGAATGGGATCAGCATCAGGGCTCTAAAAGCCAAAGAGGAAAAAGCAAGCATGAGGACATGCTTGATCATCAGTTTGGGAAAGATGTTGGCCCTCGTTTTTTATCTCTTTTTGTTTAGAAAATACACCTTATTTTTCCATATTATCCATCTATTTACCATCATATCCACCTTATATTTACCCAAAGATGCATATGCAGGTATTTAAGTTATGTTTTTCAAAATTAGATGTTTTTTGTAGAAATTGAAATTTAAGTGCATTTTTGGACAGCAGCAGAAATTTCCATAATAGCATTATGATTTACATATGTGCAGGACACTTGACTTGAGCTAGATAAATTTATAGAAGGCTTAGGAACTAAGAATAAGAGTACACCTGTTGGCACACTCAGACCGAGCTTTAATAGGCCTGGTCAAAGGCAGTCAAACAGGACCATTCTTTATGTAGGATCCCTAGAAACTAGGTCAAAACTCTTATTTTGTGGGATTTTATAGATTATGATGGATATGATAGATTAATTTGACTTGATATGATAAGATAAGAATAGTTATGATTACTTGAACTATTTTAGATGAGTTTGTTAGATATTTTATTTATTTAAGCCTCAAACTTTGAAGGCTTTGACAATGGAACTTGTATGACTTATTATTATTATTTTTGAGACTTGGAGACATAATTGAAGATCTGTTCTATCTTATTTTGATGATGTTACATGCTGGTTGACTTATTGAAGTCTTAAGTAGCTGAACTTACCTTTAGTGTATGAGGCAAGGGTGGAGGGCTCCCACACTGAGCTAAGTGCACTTCTTAGTTTCTTTCGTAGCTGCAATTTCTGAATTAGCTTGCTTATGTTTAATTTGTTTATGTTGATTATTTTAAAGTATTGATGAATCTCATGATCATTCTTAACCTGCATATGAAAGGACAAACAAATGTTTAAAGTTAAATACTCTTTCTATCTAATCAAGGTTTTCAGTTAGAATTCATCTTTACATGCCTTTACATGCTTTGATTGTTGATGGATCTTAATCTTGTTTCTATTCTGCATACGAAGAGACAAACCAATATTTAAAGTTAAATACTTCTTCTATCTGATTAAGAGATTAAAACTAAGATTCATCTTTCCTGCTTTTATGAATTCCTATTTTAACAATAGTATTACTGATAAATGAATATATGATGAAGGACAACGAGGACCTCTTCAGTGCAGAGCCTCTTCAATTATTTCATGTATCTTAATCCATTGTTTAGTTTAGTAGTTTGATTTCTAATTCACATGGTAATCTTGTTAAGAGAAGGACAAAAAATCTCTTAGGAGATTCTTCTGCTTCTAATTACACATTTGAATTTAGAAATTATTTAAGTTAGATTTATATTTTTAATATGCATTTCCCTAATCATCAATAAACCATTTTCTGAATTGATCGCAACTGAAACCCATATACTTTTGGGATGCTTCTAAGTTCCACTAACCCAGATTGATAATAAATACTTGTGTTAGTTTACAACAGTAAATTGACCCAACACGAGAGTTAACACAAAAGCCCTCAATTTTGCTTACAGACTCTGAAAATACCAATATTCTCGCTCTTCCATTGATGATGAAGCTCCCTTGGTCCACTTGAAGCCCTCCTTGAGAAGATCCTTGAAGTATTCAACGGTCCTATGGGCCGTAACGAAGCTCGTAAGCTAGTAGAATCTGGGTTGGGCCATCAACGAGCTGGTTCAGAGTTTTACAGAGGGCATTCATGAAATCAACATCGTAAAGCAGATTGGACATCAAAATGAAGTCCACTTGCGGTGAAAGAGGCGAGAAATCATCCCCACATTAAAGGCTTCAACGTGTCTAGTTGTTGTAGCCAACATCATCACTATTTATTGCAGCACATCTCTGCCATCGGGCTGTCGGGGTCCAATGGATGTTAATTTCAAAATATGCGGTCAAACAGACTTGAGAAGCAAGGCCTAAACCAGAGCCTCCAAATGTGCATCAAATTCAAGTCTCGTATATCACATGGACGTTGTCGTGTCTTTCAAATGCTTCAAAAATGGCATGGGTTGCGGTAAAATGAGTGGTTGAGATAAGGGAAAAACTATAACTGACTAATAACCATTTTCAATCAGATGACAGACAATTTTTCTATCATCTAACATCAAAATAAATGGCCCACAATGGTACAAGTGGCATGGGAGGGGAATTGTTTTCAAAGAGGAACGCCTTATGACAATTTTTTTTTTTTTCTAAGTAATGCTAATCTCTATTATAGTGTACAAAAATTACAATCAAACTTCATGAAAAGGGTTGCTGGATTAGCCAACCCTGTTGGATGAAGATAGTACAAACAATCAAAAAATGGGCTACCCTTCATGGGGAAACTAGCCCTTAATGAGTTAAGAGGTTCAAAAAATAGGCTACCCTTCCAGGGGAAACCAACCATTAGCATAAGCATAAGTGACAAAGTATGCAAACAGAGATGAAAATAGACATAAAAACTACGAAGGAGCATATGTAAACTGAAAAGGAGGAGCTCCAAGGAGTTGTAGCTACCAGTTCTAGGCATCATGGTTCTCTTGATGAGGTTTCTCCTCAATTATGAAGTAGCCATAGTCAGACATGATCTCAATGTCCTTCTTGACTGAGTGAACCGCTTGACCCACTTCTGCATTTTTTTTCATGAGTCTTCCGTTGGGCTACTCCCACTGCTATCCGAGTCTTCCGCCAATTGCTTGACCGGGGAGCCGACAGATTTCCAAGGCAGAGGGGAGGAGGAGCACGATAGAGTGGATTTGTGGAGGTGTTTTCTATTTCCAGAGCCAGAGAGGTGGCGCTTCTCCTCCAGGAGGTGAATCGAGAACTGGGCAGAGAGAAAATGTGGGTCGAGAACCTCAGGTTCTTCCATGACAACGGATATGGACAGGGAGATCGCAGGCATTGCAGGAACTGGAGGGTGGGAGGGAGAGCTTCTGCCACGTCCTCGACGACACCGTATTCGGTGCCTTCTGAGCATTGTCTCCACAGGATGGGGGGTCTGTTGGCTTGGAGCACAAGGCGTAGAGTGAGACAGAGGAGAAGCAGAGTAGCGGACGGAGCTGTGACAGAGGAAGGCGACAGAGAATGAAAAATGGATGCGCAAATGAGAATGAGAACAAGATCCATGAGCAATAAATGGCCAAGAGGCAAGTTGCAGGAGCAAAGGTCGAGGGGGAGGCGTAAATGCCTCGAGTGTCGGCATCTCTGCACATTTAAAACTTTCAAGCGGGAGGCAGGTGCGGCCAAATGGAGAGGCCAGGTGCCCCTGCGATGTGAGATCATGTGGCAGCCTGAATCGTCCTTGCCAATCACCGGCATTCGGGGTACGACGTAAATGTTATATTATATTTTAAAATAAAAATATTATATTCAAAATCTATAATCTCACAATGGTAAATAAAGTATTTTATTATATTCTATTTTTATGTTTATATTATTTGAAATAGTCAAAATGTTAAATAGAACAGGACAAGACACAACATTACAACGTCTCTACCATACTGGGCAGGAGAGCGCCCCTTAACGCAATTATTAATTTAATTTTTTAATTTTTTATTATTCATTTTTTTTTTTTTTAAATGTAAATTGACCTAGTTAAAATGTTTACAAGACAAGACATTACAACATCTCTTCCATACTCAGCTGGAGAGTGCCTTTCGGTGCCATTATAATTATAATTATTAATTTTTGTACTTTATTTTATTTTTGGTTTTAGTTTTATGTGATTTGATTATACCTAAATGTTTCATTGATAATTATCATTATTAATTATTTTTGGAGAGAAGATTATGAATTTTTGTTGTTTAAAATACATTTTTGAATGCATAAATGGGTTGAACACCCTAAAAACCTATGGTGCAATTCTACATATTAAACAACTTAAAGTCAAGTTTTTAAAAATCTCTATTGGATTTTGATTAAAATTAACCAGAAAAATAATTTGAAAAAATGTCATTTCGTGTATAAGTTGGACTACGTCATTATTTTTTACCTTTTATTATTAAATGTTTACAAGCATTTACACCACTACAACATCTCTCCCATATATTTTTGCTTTTAGATTTAACTTTTAAAAAATATTACAAAATAAAATAAAAATAAAACATTTTGATTTTGAAATGAATTATGATTTTTGGGCAAGTGGTATTGATAAGCCATGGTACTGACCTATGGTATTGTAACAAAGCCTATTTACAAGTTAATAATATCCATGGTAAAATGGGGTGAATATTGATGTTAATAATATCCATGGTAAAATAGGGGTGAATAAGTTGAAAATAATTAATGTTATAGTGTATTATTGGAGAAATGGTTACATGGTTGTAATGTAACTCCTTAAGTTAGGATTAGTTCCTAGGCTGTAGGAGTTTGTTCCGAACTCCCTATTCTTTTGAGATCTATTTATTGATGTATATTTGATTAATTGATGTAGAGTGTACACTCCAGTTGGTGCAGTCTCCAGGTGGAGCTTGCTCACTAGTGAGCTGCTCGTTATTCAATTCATTTCTTTTCTTTCCAGTTTTTATCATGGTATCAGAGCTCAGATCCGGCGAGCCTGATTTACCTATAGAGCCTTTGTGGATACAGTATCCCAGTGGCAACATAGGATCTCAGTACTCACAGTTTCAGAGTTTAGGTGGTCGAGAGAAATACCTAACTCACAGGAGAAACTTGGTTTCTCACAGGTCTCAGCCAGCTGAGCACAAAGCGGTAAGCGCTGATTATGGAGCCACAACAGCGCTAATCAACATGGATTTTGGGGTCATTCCATCTCTGATGTCCATTTACTTAGCTCAATTTGGATCAACACAATTTTTAAGATAAAAGGCGTGCTAAACTCGTTTTCTATGGTTTTGCGCATGAGATTTTGCTAGATTGGTGACAGATCTGAGTAGCAGACACAACAAATTTTCGAGATCGGTGGCAGATCTAAGTTGCAGACATAGAGATCGTGCTAGATCGATGGCAGATATGTGATCAGGTTCTGGTATGTGTTGAGTTTTTTTTTTTAGTGTAGCTTGTAATTGTTCACTTGGTTAGAATCGACTAAATATCAGAGATTCTGGAATCCAATCAATCCAAAATGAACAATTTTATAGAAACTTATCTCAACGAGACTAGCAAACTCGATGGGACCAATTATACCAATTGGAAATTCAAGGTACAGAGGTTGCTTGAGGAAGCGAGCGCATGGTCGAGTTGGAAATAATCATATTATTTGTTTATTAATGGAGAAAAGGTTACATAGTTGTAATGTATCTCCTTTGTTTAGGATTTGTTCCTAGAATTTAGGAGTCTGTTTACAACTTCCTGATTTCTTGTGATGTACTTAAAGATGTATTTTCTGATTAATGAATGTGGAGTGATCTCTCCGTTTGAGTGTAGTCTCCAGGTGCAGTAGTCACCTGAGAGCTACAACTCCTTCTTTTCAATTCTGTGTATATTTTATCTTGGTATCAGAGCTCAGATTGGGTGAGCCTGATTTTTTTTTAAAATTGCCTTTGTGGCCAAATCGCCATTGTGGTTGAATCGCCTTGTGGCTAAAAGTGCCTTTGTGGCCGCGTGTACACAGGAGCTTTGTGCTCGGTCGAGCAGGTGGACTGCAGTAACACCTGGCTCACGGTCTCAGATGATTCATTAATCTCTGAGCAGAAGGGGGTTGGCACGCTTTTTCCGCTGACAGTCGCGCCGAAAAGCGCAATCAACGCGACTGTTAGGTGTATACCCGCGCCAACAAGCCAAATCACGGGATTGGTGCAGAAGTGCACGAGATATCCGTGCCAGTATTTTGCCTTGCGAAGTTTTCGTTCTGGGCATGGATTTTTTTGCGCGGAAAGGCGCCACCTCGCCCTCGGTGAAAGATCTGCAATAAGTTGTAGATTGGAGAAATTGCGGATCTATCCGAGAGAGGAAGATCAGACCAGTTTTGTGGTCGCTTGTGAAACATCGGATTTTCCAAGTGGAGGCAGATCGAGATTGTCTGTGCATGGCGTATTGAACACCTGATTTACTGAGAGGAGCAAGATTAATTTGCAGATTTGCCAGATATTGCTGGATCTGAATCGAAGATACAGTTGGTGGATCAGGAGAATTAGCAGAGCGGTGGCAGATCGGTTGTCAGGATCTGACAGGTATTTTTATTTTATTTTTACTTTATTTTTTTTATTTTTTATTTTTATTTTTTTATTTTTAATTTTAATTTTAATTTTAATTTTATTTTAAATTTTTAATTTTTAATTAATTAATTAATTTATTATTATTATTTTTTAAATTTTATTTATTTATTTATTTTTATTTTTATTTTATTTATTTATTTTTATTTTTAATTTTTTTTCTGACTAGTTGGGTAGATTCATTCATTTGTAGATCAGTTCAGAATGAGTAACACTATGGAATCATATCTCCACGAGTCTGGAAAACTCGATGGATCTAACTTCACGAATTGGAAGTTTAAGATACAGACCTTGCTTGAGGGTGCAAATGCATGGTCGATAGTTACAGGAGATGAGCAGAGACCAAATTCAATCACAGGAGCGACTACGCAGGAGAAAGATTGGGATAAGAGAGAAAACAAAGAAATTTTTTTGCTGAAGATGTCCGTCAAGGACAACATTATCCCACATATCAGAGAATGTAAGACGACCACTAAGATCTGGACGACCATCAAAAGTCTATATCAGACCCAGAACACAAATCGGATTATGGCACTCAAAGGGAAGTTGCTTTCAATGAAGATGGACGAAAGTGAGACCGCTGCTGCATTCATCGCACGAGTTAAAGATCTGAAAGACAGATTGGGAGACATCAGAGAGAAGGTGGCTGATTCCGATCTCGTCACAATCATGCTGAATGGGATGAGGGATGAATACCAAATGTTCATCACTAGATTGGTAGCAAGGGAGAAAGCTCCTACATTTGAAGAACTGACAGGGATCTTGCTGCAAGAAGAGGAGCGACGGCAGAATTTGAAACCACAAAGCGATGATCTTGCTCTGATGGAGAAACAACGACTATTCAGAGGGAAGCTGCCACAATAGTAATCACAGTCACAACAACAGAGAGGTGGAGGTACATCGCAGAAGAGTCCGTATAGAGGTATGTCTGTAAATAATCCTTTAAGAACATGTTATTATTGTGGAAAAAAAGGTCATATACAGATTGAATGCCTTAAGAAGCAAGCAGATGATGTAAAGAAAAAGCAGACGAAGCACAGAGGATACTTTGTTGAAGAAGATGAAGATCTCATTCATGAATTTCGACTGTTCATAGCTGACTGTGCCCTTTCAGCATTTAATGAGGACGACATCTGGTATGTTGATTTTGGTGCATCCTCTCACATGACAGGTAAGAAGGAATATTTTGAAACTCTTGAAGGAAGTACATTTGGATCAAAAATTTATTTAGGAGATGATAGTGGATACGAGATTAAAGGGTATGGGGATATTCCGGTAAAGTTACCAAATGGTGACATTACTCGTCTTAAAAATGTTTTATATGTACCCGGGATTAAGAAAAATTTGATATCTGTATCCATGATAATTGATCAAGATATGCAAGTCGAATTCTTCAAGACTCATTGTGTCATAAAGGATTGCAGGAAAGAGATTGTTGCAACAGGCGTGCGTGTAGGGAGCCTATACTGATTAGATGAAAAAAGTATGCCATAGCAAGCCATGGTTGCAGCTGGATCGACAGCCGAGAAACTTTGGCACCAGAGATTCGGTCATCTGAATTTGCAGGACCTCATGTTATTACAGAGAAAAGGTATGGTCGAGGGACTCCCTGTTTTTCACAGTACTCAGTTAAATTGTGATGGATGTGCCTTAGGAAAATGCATAGAGAAGAGTTTCCTGTGCATGATAGAAGGAAGGAAAGAGATATCCTAGAACTAGTGCATACTGACATATGCGGACCTATGCAGACGAGGTCACTAGGTGGTGCATATTACTTTCTTTTATTTACTGATGATTGCACTAGATACTCATGGGTTTATTTTCTGAGTAAAAAGAGTCAGAATTTCTAGTACTTTATAGAATTTAAAACCTTGGTGGAAAAACAGTTAGGAAAAAGCATAAAAATTCTCCGCTCAGATCAAGGGGGAGAATACAGGTTAGGAGAATTCATGAAATTCTGCATATCTCATGGGTTTGTTCAGCAGTTTACAGTGCCTCACACACCACAGTAGAATGGAGTGGCAGAGCGCAAGAACAGAACTTTAGTGGAGTGCGCAAGGAGTATGTTACAAGGTAAGTGTCTATCTAATAGTTTTTGGGCAGAAGCTATTAACACTACTGTCTATTTAAAGAACATAAGTCCTACCAAATGTCTTGGCTTCAAAACCCCCTTTGAAGCATTATATGGACTCAAACCAACAGTAAATCACTTGAGAGTATTTGGGTCAAAAGCCTTTCCCCATATACCCAAAGCTGATAGGAAGAAAATAGACCCTAAAGCTATCAAATGCATCTTTGTTGGATATGGCACTGAATTTAAAGCATATAAGTTATTCAATCCTGAGTCTCATAAGATATTTGCAAGCAGGGATGTAGTATTTCATTAACAGGTTCAAGAAGGAAAGGATGACAGTGATGATGATTGGCACATTCCTTTATTGATGGAGGAAAGCAGCGAGGATGAACGTGAGCAAGAGCAGAAAGAAGAGTAGGAAGAAGGTGATATAATCAATAATGCAAGCCCGAATAATTTAGGAGTCTGTTTACAACTTCCTGATTTCTTGTGATGTACTTAAAGATGTATTTTCTGATTAATGAATGTAGAGTGATCTCTCCGTTTGAGTGTAGTATCCAGGTGCAGTACTCACCTGAGAGCTACAACTCCTTCTTTTCAATTCTGTGTATATTTTATCTAGTCGATCGTTAGCGGTGATGACAAGAAGCCGAACATCGCGACAAGTGCGGTTGAACTCATAAAAAAATTGAGTTAAAAGGGAGAATAAGGCGAAAGTCTTATTGAAGATATCTGTTAAAGACAATATTATCCCACATATCAGAGAAGGTAAATTGTCCAATGAGATCTGGACTACACTCAAGAATCTATACTAGACACAAAACACCAATCGAATCTTGTCGCTCAAAGGCAAGTTGTTTTCCATGAGGATGGAGGAGAATGAATCTACTGCTGGTTTCATTGCAAGGGTCAAGGACTTGAAGGATAGATTGGGTGACATCGGGGAGAAGGTGTCTGATTCTGATCTTGTCACAATTACTTTGAACGGGTTGCTTTAAAGGAGTAGTTTTATTTAGTGCATCCTGAAGGGTTTGTTAAGCAAGGGCATGAACACTTAGTGTGTAGATTGAAAAATGAAATTTATGGTTTATAACAAGCACCCAGGTCTTGGTACAAGAAGATTGATTCATTTTTCTTGCAACATGGTTTTAATAGGATTAAGAATGTTCCAAATATATATACCATGTATGATGAACAAAGGCATATAATTTTGATTTCCTTATATGTGGATGACATGATTATAACAGGTAATCTAGATGCATTAATCAAAGAAATCAAATTGCAGATGTCACATGTTTTTGAAATGAAAGACCTTGAAAGTTTGCATTATTTTCTAGGTCTGGAAGTATGGAGAGAATCTGGCCAAACTTTCCTTACTCAAGAGAAGTATGTCAGAGGGCTGCTCGAAATGTTCAGAATGGAACAGTGTAAGACAACATCAACACCTTTGCAGCAGAACTTGAAATTGTGCAGTGACAATGGCTCTAAGGAGGTGGATGCTACTTTGTATAGGCATCTAGTTGGTAGTCTGATATATCTAACTACAACTAGACTAGACTTAGCATACTATGTCAGTGTGCTGAGCCAGTTCATGTCTAAACCTCTTGAAAGTCATTAGGTGGCAGCAAAAAGTGTGCTAAGGTATCTTCATGGTACTAGTAATTATGGTATTTTATACACTAATACATCTAATGTTACTTTAGCAGTTTTTTCAGACTCTGATTGGGCAGGTGACCTGGATGATTGACAATCTATCATAGGTTATGCATTTAGTGTTGGATTTGGGGTCGTAGCATGGAGCAGTAGAAAACAGAGCACTGTGTCTCTATCTTCAACTGAAACCAAGTACCAAGCATTATGCGCAACAACATGTGAAGCTATTTGGTTGAGGAGGCTTCTCCATGATGCAGGATAAGAGCAGAAAGAGGCAATTTTCATCAAATGTGACAACCAAAATTCCATTAAGCTAGAAAACAACCCAGTGTTTCATAATAACATGAAACACATCGATACTCAATTTCACTTTGTTAGAGAAAAAGTCCAGTCGAAATAATTTTTTATTGAATATTGTAAAACATGTGACAATGTGGTTGATATTTTTACCAAGCCTCTTGGAAAAGTGAAGTTTTATTTGTTTATAGGGATGTTAGGACTACGGGATAATAATTTCTCCATTAAGGGGGAGAGTTGAAAATAATTAATGTTATATTGTATTAATGGAGAAATGGTTACATGGTTGTAACGTAACTCCTTATGTTAGGATTAGTTCCTAGGTTGTAGGAGTTTGTTCTCAACTCCCTATTCTTTTGAGATGTATTTATTGATGTATCTTTGATTAACTGATGTAGAGTGTATGCCCGATTTTGTGCAGTCCAGGTGGAGCTTGCCCACTTTTGAGCTGTTGGTTATTCAATTCATTTCTTTTCTTTCCAGTTTTTATCAGAATATCCATGATAATAATCTTGTTATACTGTAAGTTTATTTTAAGTATTAAATTTCAATTTAATTTTTTTTATAAAAATAAAATATTTATAAAATGTTTTGATTTTAAAATGACTCGTGGTTTTTAAACATGTGGTATTGATAAGCTATGGTATTGGCTAATGGTATTGTAAAAATTACTATTTAGAAGTTAATAATATAAAATGGGGGTGAATATTCATGGTTAAGTATCTTGTTATATTGTAATTATTATATTTTTATGTACTTATTGTTGAGATTTAATAAGATGATGAGCTTAGTGAAAAGAGTCGCCTTCACTAAGTGGGCCCGCAGGCTATTTTTGGCACAAGTCTATTTTTAGACATGATGATCATATTTCAGAAGTTGCAGGATGCTATTTAGAGCTATTGATTTGCTAAAAATAGATGAACTTCTATTTTTAGACATATTGGGTGGAATCTATTTTTAGATTGCCAGTCTAAAAATAGATATGTCGAATATTATTAGCTCTTAATATTATTTGGACTCTAAACATTATCTTATTCTCTTGGAGCACTTCAGTTAAGTGCACATATGTGGCACAACAGCTGACAGAAGGAATTACGCTATTCCTGAGGGTTTACTGGAGCTAATGCATGAGGACTTCAGTTAGAACTCATGTGACAGAGTTTGGAGGAGTTATAGAAGTAGTTGGTGGAGTTGTGTTCAGTTTAACTCAGTTAGACACAGTTGAGTTAGTTGTATCTAGTCTAACTGATTGATACACTAGTGAGAGTGGTGTGAATTAATTAATAATTAATTCACTAAATATTAACTCATTAATCAACTGAAGAATATAATGCTTAATCATTAAATGGTATGCAGCCAAAGTGAGGACCTGAAGAAGAGGTAGGTGAAAGGGCAAGATAGACTATTCTGTTGTGACTATAGTGATGCATTGATTACATCACACACACATTGGAGTTGCTAATGAGGATTGCGCAGTCAAGGAAAGGTTAATTCAAATTCATTCAGAGCTATCCTTTAGCAGGGATTGCGCAGTGGAGGCAGGCTAGCAGGGGGCAGAGATCGGTGCATGGATTTGCAAGATTGGTCCTGATTAGTGTATGACGATTGTACTATACTGAGAGCTTGTGATAAGCTCTATATGCTTTGTATGAGATTTTCATATGATATCCATGTTACATAATATATAGTTGGGGTTTTCAGCTTCAGGATTTCCCGGTTAAAAACTGTGTTGTGTGCGATTTTTATTTTTATTTTTATTTTTTATGCTTCACATGTGTGTGCAATTAATATTTTCGCAAAAGATTAACTAGTGGAATAGATTCAGTATCTTGCATAAAGTTAAATAGTGTGAGATCAGGTGGATCTAGGACATATGCATGCTTAGTGCATATAATTTCTACATGGTATCGGAGCATTGTTGATTGAAGATTTCAATTGTGAAGTGAGTTTGTGCTGGTGGACAATTCGAATTTGCTACAGAAGATTTTTGGTGCAGAAATCGAGTATACATTGAAATGTCTTTCAACGGGTTGAGATTGGAGTATGCCCTTGATGGGAGCTCAAATTACATAGCCTGGAAGGACAGGATGGAGGCAGTTATGGAGGATAATGGATTGAAGGAGTTAATTGATAGCGATGTTCCTAAACCGGGATCTAGCGATGCTGCATTACTTGATGCATGGAAAAAGAAGGCAGTAAAGACGAGAAGGATTCTGTTGGAAGGTGTGAAGGACCATATTGTTTCCAGCCTTCATGGAAAAACTACTCCATTCTTAATTTGGAAGGCTTTGACAGAATTTTTCCAAAGCAGAAGTGACCAGAGGAAGCTGGCGCTTAAAGACAAGCTCAGAAAAATAAAAATGGAGAAAGGCGACAGTATTCCAAAATACCTCACGAAGTGTGTCCACTGCAAGGATGAACTGGGAAGTGTGGGGGTTACTGTTGATGAAGAAGACTTGGTGATCTTGGCTCTCCTTGGGCTTCCGAAGAGTTGGCATAGCTACGAAGACTCTGTCAATGGATGGGAGAAACTGCCGGGATGGGAGCGACTTTGGTCGGATCTTGTGCAGGAGGAGATAAGGCGGGGTACTAGGGATGGATCTTCATCGAAGAATGAAGATGAAGAGAATTTCACTTTGGCTGCCAAAGCAAGGAAAGGGAAGGGGAAGAAATCTTCTTCAAAATCCTGTGCTAAAGGCAAGAAGTAGGATTTGTCCAAATAGAAGTGTTTTCACTATCACGAGCATGGACATTTCACCACTAACTGTCCACAGAAGAAGAAGAACAAGCAGGCTACTGGATCTGCAGCTGGAAAGGCCTTAGCCTCGCAATTTAAGCTTGATTTCTCCTTGATCACTTGCTTGGTTTCAAGCTGCATGGGATTGGTGTGGTATCTTGATAGTGGTGCGTCTTTCCATATGACGGGAGACAAAGAGTTGTTTAGTGACCTGGAGGAGAAGGACCTCCAGATGCATATAGAGATGGGCGACGATGGTCGGTACAGTGCGACTGGAATTGGGACCATTACCTTTGAGAGGGAGTCTGGCAATCCATTATTGTTGAAGAATGTTATGCATGTTCTAGGTCTGAAGAAGAACTTGGTCTCGGTCGTAATGCTGGAAGACAAGGGTTATAATGTTGTTTTCAGTGAAGGAGAAGCCTTCCTTCGACATAAAACAATGGGTCAAACCAAGAAGATAGGGGTTCAAATTAAGAATCTCTACAAGCTGGAGGTAGATGGTTGCACTGCAATTGTGGGCAAAGCAGAAGAAGTGGTGAGCCGGGATGAGGGCGAATTATGGCACAGGAGATTGGGCCATCTTCACCATGGCGCTTTGAAGATTTTGCAGCAAATTTCTACTGGACTTCCCAAGGGTACTCTTGCGCAGTCAGATCAATGGAAGGGATGTACTATGGGTAAGTTTGTGAAGACCACCTTTCATGAAAAGGAGAACCGGGCTTCGGTGATCCCGGAGAGAATTCACACAGACATGTGTGGAACTTTCTCGGTTGCTTCAACAGAAAAACACAAGTATTATGTGATATTTGTTGATGACTACTCTCGTAGATGCTGGATATTATTCATGCAGAAGAAGAGTGAAACATTCTAGAAGTTCTGTGAGTTCAAGGCATTGGTGGAGAAGGAGTCGGGGAAGCAAGTGAAAGCTCTATAGAGCGATAATGGTGGAAAATACATCTCGGGCGAATTGAAAGACTTCTGTAGCAAAGAAGGAATTCGAAGAGAACTCATAGCGCCTCATAAACCACAACAGAATGGGGTTGCGGGGAGAAAGAACAGAATGATCGTGGGTGCTGCACGAGCGATGCTGCATGACCAGGGCCTACCGATGCACTTGTGGGCGGAAGCATGCAACACTGCGGTTTATGTGCAAAACCGTTGTCCTCATAGAGTACTTGGCATGAGTACACCCAAAGAAGATTTTACTGGTAAGAAGCCTGATATTTATCATTTGAAGATTTTTGGCTCACCTGTTTACATTCATGTGACGAAAAACGCCAGGAAGAAGTTGGAGCCGACTGCAGAAGTTGGGATATTTTTGGGGTACACAGAAACACCCCATAATTATCGTGTGTATTTTCCAGACAGTCGGATGACTGTTGTGCGATGGGATATAAAATTCAATGAGATGAAAGCTATGAAGTTGTCGCTTGAGAGGGAGCTACACTTGCATGCGGAGGAGGAACTTCTTGTTCCCAAAGATGAGCCTCTGGATGTGGATCAACCATATGAGGAGATTCATGGAGTGGAGGAGTCCACTCATGCATAACCAAACATCAGAAAAGGCAGAAAGCGTACCACAGAAGCTGAGAGATTGAAGCTTGATGCGGCACAGAATGTAGGAGTCCCTACATCGTAGCGCACATTATAGTGATCCTTTGTGATCCTTGGATACATGGCTTCTTACTAATAAGTGTTATCATTGTGATATAACTATTTGAAAGTGCAAAGCCACATAGGTGATGCATAGGTGGGGTGATATGACCTCACATTTTTGAAGCAGTGCTGGAAATTGTTGGCAGTGGAAAAAGTGGTTGTGGATAAAGATGAATCTCAAGGTAGCAGCTCTTGATAGAGTATCAGAAATTATAAAGTATGGGAGGAATTTGGTACTAGGGACTGCCAGGTTGAGGATGATAGTCCAGAAACACTTTGCCTTTGTCAGCCCAGTGTTTCCATGGGATATCCTTAACTCTCTTAGTGGACAGGTTAGCACATTCATCAGATGGATGTGAAGACTGCGTTCCTTAATGGGATCATTGAGGAAGAGGTGTACATTGAGCAGCTTGAAGGATTTGAGATCTTCAGCAACGAGTCGCATGTGTGCAGGCTCAAAAGAGCGCTGTATGGGCTGAAACAAGCAACCCGTGCTTGTTACACTCGGATCGACAGCTATTTCACTAGACTTGGCTTCACCAAGAGTGAGGCAGATGCAAACATGTACCAGATTGTGGTTGAGGGTAAGATTTTAATCATTGTACTTTATGTTGATGATTTAATACTAACAGGTGATGAGCAGTTGATACACTCACACAAGGCAGATCTTGCAAAGGAGTTTGAGATGAAGGATTTGGGCCTCCTTCATTATTTACTTGGATTGGAAATATGGCAGCGGGAAGGTGAACTGTTTGTGTCTCAAGGCAAGTATGCCCAGGAGATACTGGAGAAGTTTCACATGCAAGGCTGCAAGCCTATCGACACTTCTCTTCCAGGAAATTTGAAGAAAGAGGATGCTACGTCGGCAGAGGTAGTGGATGCCACTGTTTATCAACAGTTGGTGGGTTTGCTCATGTATTTAGTTAATACAAGGTTAGACATAAGCTATGCGGTGAACCAGCTTTCACAAGCGATGGTTAAGCCTACCAAGCTCTTTTGGAAGGCAGGCAAGCATGTTTTGAGATATCTCAGGGGCACATCTGAATATGGTTTATGGTACAGACATACTGATGAGGTGAAGTTGCATGGCTTCACGGATGCAGATTGGGCAGGAAGCCCAATAGAAAGAAAGAGCACATCAGGGGGGATTTTCAGTATCGGATCTACGACAGTTTCTTGGTACAACATGAAACAAAGATCCGTGGCACTCAGTTCAGCAGAAGCAGAATACATGGCAGCAAGTCAAGCTGCATTGGAGGCTATCTGGATGAGGAAGATCCTGGTTGGTTTGTTCGGTTCACATTTAGATCCCACGGTGATACATTCTGATAATCAAAGTTGCATTAAACTCTCGGTTAATCCTGTGTTTCATGATAGATCTGAACATATTGATATCTAGTATCATCATATCAGAGATTGCGTGCAGCGGAAGATCATGTTGCTTCAGTACATTCCTACGGAGGATCAAGATGCAGATATTCTGACGAAGGCGCTCACCAGGAGCAAATTCGAATACCATAGAGACAGGATCGGGGTGGCAGATAATCCCTATCTTGTTGAGAGGGAGTGTTGAGATTCAACAAGATGATGAGCTTAGTGAAAGAGTCGCCTTCACTAAGTGGGCCCGCAGGCTATTTTTGGCGCAAAGTCTATTTTTAGACTATGTCTATTTTTAGACATGTCGATCATATTCTATGAGTTGTAGGATGCTATTTGTGGATGGTTGGTCGAGTTGGAAAAATAGATGGGAAATTCTATTTTTAGAATATTGGGCGAAGTCTATTTATAGATAATCAATCTAAAAATAGATGCATGTCGATTATTATTAGCTCTTAATAATAATCAGACTCTAAACAACAACTTATTCTCTTGGAGCACTTCAGTTCAGTGCACAGATGTGGCACATCAGCTGACAGAAGGAATTACGCAATTCCTAAGGGTTTACTGGAGCTAATGCATGGAGGACTCGGTTAGAACTCAAGTGGCAGAGTTATGACACAGTTGGAAGAAGTAGTTATGGAGTTGTATTCAGTTTAACTCAGTTAGACTCAGTTGAGCTAGTTGTATCTAGTCTAACTGATTGATACACTAGTGAGAGTGGAGTGAATTAATTAGTTAATTAATTCACAAATAATAACTCATTAATCAATTGAACAATACAACAGTTAACTACAGTGCATGGCGGTTTCATTGGAGACCAAGTGGAGAGGTAGGCGAAAGGGAAAGATAGACTATCTATTGTGACTATAGTGATGCATTGATTGCATCACACACACATTGGAGTTGCCAATGAGGGTAATTCGAATTCATTCAGAGCTATTCTTCAGCAGGGATTGCGTAGTCAAGGAAAGGGTAATTCGAATTCATTCAGAGCTATTCTTTAGCAGGGATTGCGCAGTGGAGGCAGGCTAGCAAGGGGCAGAGATCGGTGCATGGATTTGCAAGATTGGTCCTGATTAGTGTATGACGATTGTACTATACTGAGATCTTGTGATAAGCTTTGTATGCTTTGTATGAGATTGTCATATGATCTCCATGTTACATAATATATAGTTGGGGTTTTCAGCTTCAGGCTTTCCCCGTTAAAAACTGTGTTATGTGCGATTGATTATTTTTGTTTATGCTTCACATGTGTGTGCAATTAATTTTTCCGCAAAAGATTAGCAAGTGGAGTAGATTCAGTATCTTGCATAAAGTTAAATAGTGTGAGATCAGGTGGATCTAGGACATATGCATCCTTAGTGCATATAATTTCTACACTTATTAATTAAATTTAAATATGGCTTGGTAAAATGGATCTTAATTTATAACTATTATTTATATATATTATATATTTTAATGTGATGTGTATACTATGATTTCCTTTTATCTAATATAAAAAAATGAATTTAAAAAGTGTTTGGAATTAACATCTAGCGTCTAATGCCTACTTGATCCCTCTAGGCACTTGGTAGATACAGAATTAGATGGATCTAAGGTGAATTTATTAATAACCAGCCTGGACCCATCTTAACTTCAGATCTATCAAGTGCCGAGAGGGATCAAATCTCTCGAGGTGCAAACCTCTTTTTTGAGTGCAAAACTTGAGGAAAGGTTGCACCTCGAGATATTTGATCCCTCTCGACACTTGATAGATCTGGAGTTAAGATGGATCTAGGCTGGTTTCAGTCGTGTGCGGTCATACAAAATTTATAATTATAATTAGACAATTATTTAAATCTTTTATTATTTTTTAATTGAGCCCACATGTAAATGCTTATAAACATTTACAACACTACAACATTTAGAATAAAATATAAAATTAATAAAATAGACCTTAATTTATAACTACTATTTATATATGTTTTAATGTGATAATGTGATTTTCTTTATCTAAAAAAAATTATTCATAATTTTATTAATAAAAACAAAATTAAAATATACAAAATTAAATTAAAAAAATGTTTATGCCTACACATGGGTTGTATAGCACTTTTCTAAGAAATTAAAATAAATGAAGTTTGGGTTTTAAAGTTAATTGGAAGTATAAAATATTATATTAATTTAATAAAAAATTCACTTTTCAATCTAAATCTAATTATCAGTATAGGATGAAGTTTGGATTTTAAAGTTAAATGGAAGTATAAAATATTATATTAATTTAATAAAAATTTCACTTTTCAATCTAGTTATCACTATAGGTGTGTCTATTTTAGAATAGGCTTTTTAGAATTTTAATTTAATTTAATTATTAGGTGGATGATAGGATTTAACATAGTAGCATATACAAATTAAAATTTGAGATATATCTCCATGTTATTGACCCATAATATTATAATAAATCTTATTTACAAAGTAAAAATCTCCATGGTAAAATGAGGAGATATATCACCATGGTATTGGCCCATAGTGTTGTAATAAATCATATTTACAAAGTAGGAATCTCCATGGTAAAATGAGATAAATCTTCCTGTTTAAAAATCTTGTTCCATGTTTTTTTTTTTTAAATGTATACATGTGTAGCTTATATAATAATTGTTTCTATAAATAACAATAGTAATAATTAAAAATAAAATTATAATATTATTTAGTTTCATTTTTTTAGCAACATGGTGTTGGAAATACTGAGAGGGGGTGAAATCAATATTTCTTAGCAATTAGAAACTTATTAATCTTTTTAGAGCATTAGTTAATAACCAATATCAAATAGAAAAAGCAATAAATAACACCATACAACAATGCACAATAATCAAGGTAGTGGACTCAAATATTTTTAGGTGGAAAACCCCCTTTGAATAAAAAACCATCGAACTATTTTTAATATTTGTCTTCTTCTTCAAAAAGAATAATTGCATGAAGTTTTCAACTCCAACTAAAGGAGGCTCTAACCTGTAGGATGCTCCAACACCTTGGTTACCAACTTCAACTAGGATGACACTCCAACGCCCTAGATCTCAGGCTCCAACCTGACGAATGTTCCAACACCTTGTGTACCAGCTGCAACAGGATGGACACTCAAATTCCCTGTGTAGGCTACAACTTGCCCTAGCACCACCTTACCACCGTGAAGTGTTCTTAGGCTCCAACCTAAAGGTGACTCCAATCACCTGCCTTGCACCACCCTACCACCTCAAATAGCCAGCAGACCACATTTCACAATTTTCATGTTCTAAATCAATATAAAGAAATTGTAATAAAGGTTTTGTTGCTCTACTCTGTATGTATATCATGGTCAACTCCGGCGCATCACCCAAGCCAACTCTACTCAATCTAAATAATGTACCTTAAACTAAATCCTACCTTGTTCAATCCCAAAGCCAAATCAATCCTTTCACAAACTCTAAGTGATAGTGCAACCTATAATTTCATCGTTACAACAAGAACATTACAATCATCATTGTCAATAGGCTACCTATATATCCATACATTGTCAAATAGGTATATTGTCATCATTGTGTTATACACACAAGTGTTATCATATCATCAAGCCAAATATCCAAACATGAAACTATCATGTACAAGAAATTAACATTATTAAGTACCAAAAGACATTGTCAAATACCAGCGATTTCATGTAACCACACACAGTATCTAGGCACATCATTACAAAGTTTCTTTTATCCTTCAATAAGGTCAGCTACCAAAGTCAGCTTGACTTCAAACTCCTTGACTATATAAAATATATATCATAATTACACTTACATATATAATGAGTCATTGTACAAATGAAACATCACGTGATGTCCTCACTATATGAGTTGTTATGTCAAGTAGGTCATATTTAAGGATGTTGTCAACTTGCAAGGTTCCTGATCAAATCTTAACCTTCATTAGATGGGTTACTACTATATGTCATATACAATTAGTAGACATCATTCGTTGTAACTCTATCTACTATAATATCAATTACAAATACAACTAAGTTTAGGTCATCATCATATTCAAATCTAACCTATTGTTTTGCACAACACCCACTAAGTAATAAGTCAATAGACTGACTCTGTACTAGAGTAGATTTGTCATATGTATGTTTTTATTATGGTTATATTGTCAACATAGCAAATCAAAACCAATAATTGGCTTTTGCATTGATTCATGTGGACACTTTGATCGATCATCATTCTAATCGTTTTACCGTAATCGCTATAAGTAATATGACAATAGCACATTTCATGTAATTTCAGACGATGAGACTAGGTTTGGTAGTTCCTCAATTATCAAATCAGAAGAAAAATCATTATGATCTATCCCCGAAGATGTATCTTTATTTAGTTGTGTACTATCGCCTTCAATAGGATCAATGCATCAAAGAATTTTATGTCGCAAATTCTAAACCCTTATCGTTGCAAATTGATAGTGAAATTCTTCATTAGAAACCATACTTTTTAATGACAATAAAATATCTTTCGCTCATATGTGACTTTAAGAACTATTGTTATATGCATCAGTCTTATGTCTTCCACAAGTTTAAATGATAGTGATTAGCATGGCTTCACTATGAATTTTCAAAGAAAACTCTTACTACTAATGTATACCAATAGACCAAACTTTCTTATGGCTCCAAGGACTAGTAAGAAAATAATACATGTACAATGTGCCACAAATATGCTAATAATCAAACTAACTCGACTATTTTTGTCACGCAGTGTATTTATATATGCATCAATAGGTCATCACACCTCTATTATAATCATTGTTAAGAACATATTACTATCAATACTTTTCAAATAATTTTTCTACTAGTTGAAAGAACGACTTTGATGGGGACGCATATGCATGTGTTTCTTCAATAGAGTCATCATTTATAAACAAGTTGTATTTCTTTGACTAGTTTTATTTGTGACTGCTGGGTGGGGCCCATATTAACGTGCATACTCCGAGTTAACATGATATAAGTCTAAAAAATTCACAGGTGATCCAATTATTATACACTTAGATGAGCCTTACTCCAATTTGTTGTAACTTCAACGCATAATTCCCATATTTGATGTTATTCAGACTAATGAAAGATGCCCTTTTTTTATGCACAATCATACAAAAAACTTTGATTCCTTAACAATTATGGCAGAATTCAATCGTCTATATGAGCTCTAATGGTTACCAAGTGTGATCTAGGGTTTCCTCGCATTATATCGCAAGCGTAAAGGGATGACTTTGTTTAAATACACACTTAGTCTTCATTTTCTGTAATCTTGTTTCCTTAGTGAGCCTTCAAAAATCGGCCCTTCCCCGCAAAAATGTATGCTCCAAACTAACTTCGAAAACAACGAAAACAAGAGAAATTTAGACTCTCCATCCGAATTTTTTTGTCTTCCATAGGTTAAATTGAGGGATTTATGATATTAGAATAATGTGTTGATTATTCACCCCTTTGAGGAAAATGTTTCTCTGTTCTATAGATATTGGAGGGTTAACATATACCTTTATTTTAGGAAAATTTTAAAGTTGGCTCTCCAGATATTGAATTGTTGTTACGTAACATGTGTTACAACATTGATTTGTCATCCCTCCGGAATTGTTGTGTTAGGCTTAGACTTTGCGGTGGAAAATCCAAGTCTGGGGTTTGCAAAATAGGGGCCGTCTTGTGATGTAACCAAACTGGCGTAAACATGTCCGTTTATAAACTTAGAATTGTTGCCCATGTAGGAAACCAACATTAACCATATCATATCTAGACTAGTGTTTAAAAATAGGCAAAAGAACTAAATCCATAACTAGACCAACAAGACCATAACCATAGAAGAGACAAGTGGGAACCCGTGGTTAATCCGTTGGATTTTTGAAGTCATCCCGATTACAAGAAGCAAATCTTCCTCTAATTTGGACACTGCATTCTAGCTGCTGCCCTCAAGCTTGGACAACCGGCATCGGAATACAGAGAGAGGCTCAGGTGGGCACTGTCCCAACCTTGTGCCATCTTCGTCAGAGTCAGCTTCCATCACGTTGGAGTATGCCCTATAAACTCGAATCGACAAAGCGACCATTTTGCGAGTGGGAGTGTGGGAGTGTGTAGGAGATGGATGATTTACGGACATGTTTATGGAGCAAGAACTAGATCCAGGGCTCATCGCAGGCATCAGGAATGTGCAAAGACAAAAAGAGCAAGAGAGGCGATGGGGTCTCACCTCGGTGCTCACCAATTTACAGACAAGTCCATTGTTCTCGTTAAGGTGGCATGAATGGGAGGACGAGAAGGGGAGCCCATGACCACCACCTCTGCGACGGGGGCAGCATGGTGATGATGGCATGGTTGAAGACGACGTGCAGTGGTTGCGAATGAGACGAGGAGGGGCACGACCGTCGTGACAGAGCCGAATGAAAGAGGAATGTTGCAAGGGCTTGGCAGAGCGGCTGCCAGGAGAGACATAACCAATTTCAGAGAAACAACAGAGAGGCAACAATAGAAATTTGGAAACAATAGAAATTTGGAAATATCGCCTTATGGTCCATATGTGGATGCCAGGCGACGGCAACAACAAAAGAATGAATGCAGGAATACCAGAATGAGAGCCCTCCTGCTGCAGAGGACACAACATCGAGAATGAGGGTGGTGGAGTAAGAAATACCCACACCCCGGGTATTTAAGAATACGAATGGCTGTATGCCTCTCAGGAGGACGACTGCCCATCATCGGTCTCCAGGTGGCAAAAGGACAAATCAAGAAATAACACTCGCATCCGGAAATTATGTTTCTTGTTAATAAATTTGTGCTTTAATAATTAATATAATTAGTTATAATTATAATTAAATTTATTCATTTTATATTCCCTTGACCTTTGACCATGGTTTTGGGGTTTTTTTCCATTTACCGGTGTCTTCAACTTAAAACAATGTATTGAGTCTCAACCCATTCTCTCGGTGTACCACATACCATCAAGTCATTAACAAGGAAAACTACTTAGCCGAGGATCTTTGAGACAAATTCAATGAATAACTTCTTCAAAAATCATGAAATTTTTTGGGATTGTCCTTAGTTCAGAGAACCCAAATCCTAGAACTAAGGTTTTCAACCATCCAATAGTGCCCAAATTGGATGTAATTTAGACAAATATAAGAGAACTCATTAACAATTTGACATTAAAGACAACACCATTCAATATCTCCACCTGTCATTAATGGAAATACCTTTGCAAGTACTTCTCCTCGACTTCATGCTCTCCATCTTCTTCTCCCTAATTTTCTCCCCTTTGACACCAAATGGAAAAGGGCGATTTCCCCAATGATCTACCCGATTCCGTAGACTTGTAAATGACATCGCTTCTCCCTAACGAAATTCCTTTCTCTATGTCTTCTTGCAAGATACTTGTCAATATTTGAAATTATTTCTCAATACCGTTTTGTGCTAACCCTCATTTCCCCCGTCATGCAATGTTTCATACATATTGTTGTAATCGTATCTCCCTTTTTTAACTATTCTTCTCCCCCTAAACCTCGCTATAATCTCAAGGAAATAGACACATATGATTTTAAGCTACTATTATGCCTATAATGTTGCATATTTGTCAACTTTCAGCCTTTTTAGTGATAGGTTCTGCAAACTGCACACATATTGTTGCATATACTTTTCAAAATTCAGTGAGTCAACAAATTGATTCAAAATAATGTATCATCCCAACTCTTCATGAATTATCCCAAACCTTGTCATCGTACAAGGTTCATGTACAACTCATCATGACCTTTTTCCACACAACCGAAAGCATGATTGTTGAGACTTTCTTATTTGCTTGATATTCTTGTAAATTTATTTTCTTTTCCCGAATTTCTGCATCATGTGCTGTTTGTGATTCATGGTTGATCCCATGTTGTACCCGGCATCCTAGGCCATGTGTCCATGTCATTTACACTTGTATCATTCAATGTTGGGGTTGTCATTCATGGAAGATTCCTCATTGTATCTACAATCACGAGCTATATGGCCATAGTTATGGATTTGGAAACATTCAATATTTAGTACAAGTGATGAGTAGGTTGTCATTAGAAACTTGTCTTTTGACCCCCGCAAACCTACTTTTAAGTTTTTATAATACCTTCATACTGTACCTATCAAATAATTTACACCCCCTAGCCATATGTCCAAGTTGGTACATAAACAATAAGCATTAAATGAATTAGCGTACCTGGATGAATTACCTTGTTGATGGCCGTATTCATCTTTCTTTGAGGCGTGTGTAGTCTTTGCTTGTCCTTCTATTCCTTATTTGCCATTTATTTTTTTTAGAGTTGCAAAATTCTTAATCCTCTTTATCCTTCACTTCGATCGATCTTCTCACATATTCTGTAGTCTTTGAAGTTTATACTTTCATCATATTGAGCCTAACCTACTCTTTCTTCCTTCATCTTCAATTGAGGCAATTCTTGATCTTCTCATCAGATCCTGTAAGTGATCCTTTACCAAATTTTTGAACTGTTTGGATTTATTTATGAGTTGCATCAGTTCTTCTTTGCTTGACTGTTGTCTTCTTGGAAACCATCTTTTTAAGATTTGTTTTTCCTTTTCCTTATTCTATTTTAGCTTTAGAAGTGTGACATTTTTTGTTTTTGTCAACTTGTATCCTGCCTTTTTCCTTTCATTTTCCCTTCATGGGCCTATCTATTTCGCAACAAATGTATCCAATTCCCTTTTTCGATCAAATTTAGAAATATACCTTTTACCAAATTCCCTTGTTTAAGCCATCAAGTCTTTCTTTTCCTTTTCTACTTCATGCACTTTGAGCTTCAAAAGAGAAACTTCTTCCTTAAGTGTGCAATTTTTTTTCTTTTGTGTTCTTCCATTCCGACTCTTCAACGTTTTTGGCTTCTTCCAATCGCACTTTAAGGTTGTTGCTAATGATTTCTTTGATTCTTCATTCTTCTTATTAAGGCTTCCTGTATGTTCTTTGTTATCTTCTGGGCTATTTTTTCCGCATGTTTGACATTTTCCTTTCATCCTTAAGCTCCTTTTATAACTCTAACAATTTTGTTTTGAAATTCGATCTCATTCATTCCTTCATATTCTTTATCCTTTCGATGTGAGGATTTGCACGATTATCAACATCCTATCTTGATCCGTTTGTTTTTTCCCTTCATAGAGATATTGAACTTTCTCCCAAAGATGTTTGGCTAAGATGAGAGCTGACCAAATTTCATTTTTATGTGTGTTCAGTGGCAGTACTAAGAATTTATATTCATGGCTTTCATATTGTATCATATAGATTCTTCAGTAGACATATATCTGTGAGAAACATATGTTTCATACATATATCCTTGAGTTTGTAAAATAAGCTGTATTCATTTTCTAGAATACAAACTTAACTCATTGAACATAGGAATTGGTCCAATATCATCGTAATGGTAACTAGATATCAAACTATGTTAATACCTAGAAGTTCTTTTGAATGATTAATACTGTTTTTGATTTTCTTCCCATCTATGTACTTCGAGAGATATTCCTTCAAGTTTTTAAGTTTTCTGATATGAATGGAAAGTGGCATCTACCCATGGGAGGCTCCCAAGATCTAAAAAATTGAAATGAATCTTGAAGGGGGGGGTGCCGGGGAGGCCTCATGATCTCAAAAAAATTGAAATGCCAAAAAAGAAGAAGAGAAAGAGAAAATAAACTACAAATTTTTATTTTTATTTTTTTATTATATATATATATATATATATATATATATATAGAATAATTGTAAAAGTTGCATCGTGATGGAAATACTTCTTTACAAAATATGATTTATGCAGAATACCATAGGTAAATTACATGGGTGGTGTTGTAGCCTAATTCAACTGGGCGAAAAGTAAAAGAGAGGTTCTCAGCAATCCAAGGTTATTGAGGAAAATTGTTACTTTCTTCAAGAAGACCAGAATATACTTACAAAGCGAGGTATAAAGAAATCAAGAATTCTTAGATTCAGAGATCGACACAAAAATGGTATCGTATCTCGGACAAATAGTGAGTAAGGTGTATGTTAAGTGATAAACCCAAGTTGGAGTGAATAACAAACAAGAGAACAAGCTCGTGAGAGATCAACGCTTTTAAAACCGAATAAAGTTTAGGAAGCAGATACTTATAAGAGAGCAAACAATGACAGAGCAGAGAAATCGACTAAGATAGAAACACTGTGAAGATTTCCAGCGAGGCGATCATACTGACGAGGATCGAACGCATCTGAAGGGGAAGATATCTAACTATGGAGATGACATCGCAAGTTAAACAATATATCTTGCAATGCGATGAGGAGAAGGACTATGTACTAAGATAGCGCATCGACGATTTTTAAGTTTATGTGTTAAGGACTTCGGTAAGTTAAACAAAACAACTCATGAATGCGGTAAGAATGCGAAACCTCATGCAAGCAAAGGAGGAGCCGTCGGCACACCATCCGAAATATTAATATCGCACATCGGCAGTTTAGAGTTTAGTATTAAGACTTCTCAGAAGGTAAATTATTTTGTCATATACAAGGTGGGAGATGGCGTGTGAGATACACACTGCCATTGACAGCCATGTAAGGATCTACAATGGAGATTATGTCGGCACTTTTCCGCACGATGTTTGTATTGTTTACCATTAAATTTATATTTTAAGTTTGACAATATGCGATGTACTATGATTGGTCACCATATTGTAATCATAACCATTGTTCCTATTATATTTAAGTGGTTCTAGTTAAAGTTCTGTTTAAAGTAAACTACAAGAACAGCGTTAATGCAGGCAAGAATGAATTCCAGGTCATAGTCATACATGTATATTTATGTATTGTAATCTCACAGGTTCACATGCAATGTTTAAAATGCAAGCCAGACAAAGAAGCCGATCGCAAATCAAAAATCGCAAGTTTTAAAGGATAACCGCGGGATGTAAGTGATAAAGTCAGCCGGGCGGCGATGTCAGCGCGGGTGGACCCGATCACATAGCGACATCAAGGTTTCAAGAGATAAGTGCTATAAAGCCTGAAGACAAGGTGCCAAGTGTGATGTTGGCACATACGCGATGTGGTTCCAAGATGAAATCTAAAGGATTTCAAGTTTGAGCTTATAAGGTTTTTGCTACCATTTTATGAAGAAAGAGAAAACACGTAGAGAGACTCTGTGTAAGTGACCCAACACAGAGAAAAGGAGGAAGAGAAGACTCAAACACGCAGTGGCGTGCGCGTAAGAGGCAGAATGGAGAGAAGAAGGATGACAATGAGCTAAAACATAAAGTACATGGTGAGTTTTGTGATATGCATCGTTAGGACATCACAGTCGAAACGGAAGGAGAGTTAACATCAAAAACAAAAACTTCCATCACGAAACATTATATTCCAAGTGTATTTATTTATTAATATCAAAAAGCTACAATGGTGTCTCCTCTATTGCAATGTAATAAGTAGTTTAAAAAATTTTAGTGCTTTAGAGTTTCAAGAAGTTGAGCAAATATAAAACTATTAAAGCATTTGTATTTAAGGAAGAGAGAAAGAGGGAAAGATCATTATGAGCCCGACCTCTTGGGGAATTACATTTGTACCGATTTTCCGATAAAATTTTAAAGAGTAAGCCTCTCGCAACTGCTGATGGTGATTCATGTTTTCGTGCTATCGTAACTTCTTTGAACGAAGGAAGTAATGTAGTAGCAGGTTCTTTAATTAATCAGAGTAAGAGTTAAATAACCTTAATTTGCGTTTCTCCTTCACTCCATCACTTTCCCTTCATTAAATTCTTCCCTTCTAAAACTTAAAAGTAATAGATTCCGTGTTTACAACATATTATTTTGAGTTTCTCTTCACAAAAACTCGATGAAACTTTAGCAATAGATTCTGTTTACAACATATTATTTCGATTTTCCTCTCTCTCCATGAATTTCCCTTAAACTTAAAAGTGGTAGATTCGTGTTTACAACATATTACTTTGAGTTTCCTCCAGTTTTTTCTTTTCATTCGTATATCAAAGACCGAATGGCATTATGAAATATTTTTGGTTATTCTCAGATTGTTAAGGGTTTAGAAACTAGTCTCCGTAGGGGATATTTTTTTTCCTGTTGGAAAATCGTACTTATTATTGAAAACAAAATTACAAGTAACAAGAGAAGAGATTTTTTCAAAAATATCGTACCTAAAGTTTCATAACAATTTATAGTATGGGGAGAAAAATTAAGTTTTTCTCCTTTATTTTTTTTCAACCTTCTCGCTACACGTTGTGTTGGCGGGTTTGTATAAGTGCAAGCTGTGTGCTCGGGCATTTGTTCCATTGTCTTCTTATCTGAATTTGAAGTGTTCCGAGCCGTGTTGTCTTTGCACCGTATCCTAAGTGTCTCATTGTCCTTTGCATGCCGACTCCAAGGTAATATCAAAGGGGTCTTGCACTTTGTTCCTTTGCTTCTCGCTGGGTTTAGTGGTTGCTCTGATTATTCTCTATTTATCTCTAGAGGGATATAACAAAGATCTCATGTTAAATCACTTCGTGACACTCTTCTAAAATGTCTTAAGCACCGATTCCTTTTCACAAACTAAGTGATTATTCCTTAAGATACAACATTTTTGTCATTATTGTGTGGACGACATAACAATATTTTTCCGGGTATTAAATCTATTTCTATGGTGAACAAGATTTGAAGTACAAATCGTTGTTCATTATTCAATTTTGGCAACCTCAATGATGAAGGTTTCATTAGATGAGGAATTCTCGTAAGTGTAAGAAAATGATAGTGAAATCGTGGAAAAATATAGATATCAAAGTTTGAATATTTTTAAGAGGTTTATTTTTCACTATCAACAGGGTTCATTTTCCCTTACATATCAAGAATATTGTTTCTTGCTTTATTTTTCTCAAAATATTATATGTCTAAAATGTACATTCTTTATTGATAAAGAAGATTTTTCTTTTCGATTGTATTATTGGATCTTGACACAACTTTATCTCCTAAATATGAAAGGAGAGATGACCGTTGTATTACTATTCTGAAAGTAATCGTCGAAGCAAGATGGGTATAAAGATGAGGATTCATCATCTTTGGGTGATAACATTCTACCTCATAAGCAATCCGTCTCTTTCAAATTTCCTTGGAACCAAGGTGATTTTCAAACCCCAGCCGTCCACAATCCTCCATCAATATCCTTCAAAAGGATTCAATTTTTGCCAAGTTTTTATGGAGAGGAGGAAGATATTTCAACCGAACAACAGCATTTGAACGTGAGTAATTTTCAGACAAATTTCAAATTATTTATGAAGACGGCTTCAAGGATGTTTTTTCATTCATTAAAGTAGTGCTCAACAAGGTTTTATGTTTGCTGCTCAATTAGTTCCTAGCAAGGTTTTTCAAGATATATTTTAGATATTGGGGCAAGCGTAATGGCATGAAAATACATTTTTGAATGATATTCTATCCAGTGGTAGAGCAATGAATCAATCATTGTAGTTTACTAGAGTGCTTCAAAATTTATTTCAAAGATGCAAAAAGAGATCTTGCCTCCTAAGCTCTAACTATGTTACTATTTGAGGTCTTTTTTTTCGTTATCTAGATTTTTATCCAAGGAGAGAAAGCCTTGCATCAGAGATGATGTTTTCATGCATAAGAAATCAAGATAATGCGTGGGCTTGTAGAAATTTCTCCGTCATGTTGAAAGAACAAGTTTCTTGTTGAAGACAAGAGGGCTTGCCAAGAAACATTGAATTTCTTTACAAGAGAATGCAAATTCACAGATGAATAAGGATTTTCAAAAGGGGTCGGGATTATTTTATTATTAAAACACAATAATTCAAGAATTCTGAGGACTTCGTCAGAAAGTTTGTGCTAGCAACAACTAAACTACACGCTAAAAAGCTTGAAGATCATCACAATTTTCATAATTTTAATGATTTTGTGAATGAGAGAAACATGAAGCTTCGTGTGTTTGGGGAGGGGGAATATTTTTGTCAAGAATTGGTAATAGAGAAGTAAGAACATCAACATTATGAGGAATAAAAACTTAGATTTATTTTTCCGGCCTAAATGGTTATCAACATAAAACAACAATCAATCTTTCTCACATACAACTCACACCAGGAGTCAAACAAAGGAAGGAAGCAATTGTTTAAAGAAGTCTATTAGCAAGATGTTCAAGGAAAAGCAGGATGTACCAAAATTTGTCTTACCGTATCTATGATCCGTTGGCTTGACTATATGACAACTTTCTTTGGCTGCCAGCACTTATGCAAGGGTATGCAAAGCCTCGTATCCGGAAAAATTTTCATTGCATCCCCGTTTTGATTTTCAAATTTGGCTGAGGGGGAATTAAGTCTAAACACAGATGTTGGATTGAAAGCATAATATTGACTTCACCTGATTGAGTTTAGCCATGCATATAGACAGGAGTTGTGCATAAATAAGCTGCAGTAGTTTCTAGCATTTTTAGTTATAGTATTTACTTTCGGTATTTTCGCTTAAGAATAAAGGAAGGAGTCCAAAGTGTAGCAAGCCAGTAGAGGTTTTAATAATCGGATCATTCCCCCCATTTGGGATTGACTATTCAATAAATTCGTTAATCACAAGTGCTCTTTGACTCCATGCCCAATAAAGGCTACCGATCTACAAGTTCGCCTTGACTCCATGCCCAATAAAGGTTATTGATCTACAAGTTCTAACTTTGGAGCACGAAATGTTGTCCCCAATTGGAGCCGTATGTTGTAGCCTAATTCAACTCGCTAAAAGTAAAGAGAGGTTCTGCAAATTCAAGGTTATTAAGGAACAATTGTTGTACCAAGAAGACCCGTAATATACTCTTACAAAGTCGAGTAAGAAACAACAACCACGAATTCTCGTTGATTCAGACGTAATACATAATGGTGGTTTGTATTCTAGATTGAAATAGTGAGTAAAAGTGGCACCAAGCATGACAACCCCAAATTGGAGTGAATAAAAAATAGAGAACAAGATAAGGAGAGATTAGTGCTTTTAAAGACTGAATAAAGCTCAGAGGGAGCAACAGAGCAAGGTGAGCGATGACTCGTAGAGAAAGCAAGAGAAATCGACTACATTTAAACACTTAGAATATTTCCAAAGGAGGCGATTGGACGAAGGCGGATTGAATCGCAGATCCGAAGGGGAAGACCAATGGCCTAGATGACACCGCGGTTAAACAATATATCTTACATGCGATGAGGAGAAGGGCGGTTCATGAGAACACAATGATCGACGATTATTGAGTTTATAAATAAGAGTCACAAGTTAAACAAAATAACTTGCGATCTGGAAGACACACGTACATCGGCAGTTTAGAGTTTAGCATTAAGACTTCGCAAGGTAAAACATTTTTTACGCAATGTGACAAAGGACGGAGATGGCAAAGCAGGAGACTCAAGACAACGGGGGTCAGCAGATTTGGCGAAGATCTACGATATAGATTACGCGCGTGTTCCTGCATCCGCGTTTATTGCTTACCATTTGCTATATTTCAAGTTCGCTGATATGCGATGCACCGTGATTGGTCACCATATTGTGGACCCTACAACCACCGTTCCGTGTATATGTATATCGGAGTTTACATTTGTTTAAAGAAAATCGTTGTTAATTGCGTACATATGTATGTTGAACAAACTCGCATTGTATTCCACCGCATATGTAAAAGGGCTTATGTGGCCATAACCCACAGTCTCATGGTAATGTTTAAAATAGCGCCATGATGCAAAGGTCTTATCGCAAACTACAAATCACAACGTAAAGCCGAAAGGATAACCGTGGGATGTATGATAAACTCACATCGAAGTGCAAGATGGTAAGATGTTGCGGAACCCAATCACATAGCGCAAATCACAAGTTTTAAAAGATAAGTGCTAAGGAAAAGTTCAAGACAACAAAATGCGAAGTGCGATGTTGCTGCCGGACGCGATGTAGTTCCAAGATGAAATTCCAAAGGATTTCAAGTCCGGGGCTTATGAGGTTGTGCGCCATTTTATGAAGAAATAGAAAACACTATGAGAGAGACTCCTGCAAGACTTGTACAGAAAAGGAGAAGATAATTAAACACAATAGGAATCACAGACAGGCACCTAGTGTGACATGATGACAGCGTTCAAATGCAAAAGCATGGGCGCAGCTTCCAAGGGAGATGCGTTTATGATCGTTAGACGCTGCTGGGCCCAAAACTAAGGAGACACATCAACAACAAATCGAATCAGTCAGTGGTGATTATATTCCAAGTGTATTTTGTTTTCTTTGTTAAGCATCAAAGCTGTTGAAGGAAAACTCGATGGAAATGTAATAAGTAGTTTAATAGTTTAAAGGGGCTTTAGGAGTTTCAAGAAGATGGAGCAAGCTATAACCACTGCTGTTTGTATTTAAGTAAGGAGAAAAGGGAAAGAGCGTTCGAGTTCGGACCTTGGGAATTACATTTAGTTTCTTTTCGATATAGAATGAAAGAAGTAAGTTTCCTACAAATGCTGATGGTGATTCATTTTTTTCTTTGTTCCATTTTGTGTCTTTCTTTGCCTAAGTGAAGTAGCCGAGCAACTACTCTTTAATTACATTTGTGAGTAAGAGTTAAAAAAAACCTTACCTTGCGTCTTTCACCGCATCTCTTCTCCTTCACAATCAAACATAAAAGTAATAGATTCTTGTTTAGGGCATATTATTTTGAGTTTCTCTTCAAAAAAACTCGTGATGAAACTTTAAAGTAATAGACTTCGTGTTTGCCACATAATATTTCGATTTTCCTCTTTCTCTCCATGAATTTTCTAAGTAAAATTAAAAGTGGGTATTATGTGCACAACATATTATCGAGTTTCTCAGCTCTTCTTTTTCATTCGCATATTAGTAGTGAAAGGCATTATGAAATATTTATGATCTTGAGATCATTAAGGGTTTTAGAAACTAGTCTGTGAGGATAGAACAAATATCTTCACATAAAATCATTTTTGTGACACTCTAAAATGTCTTAAGCACCGATTCCTTTCACAATCGAGGGATTATCTCTTAAGATACAATGTGGGATAAATACCATGGGAAGATGCCACTTACAATAAAATGGGTAGATGCCACTTAAAATAACACATGGATAAATACCATTGTGATTAATACTACGCAGTGGATTCCACTTACAACACCATGGGTGGATGCCCCTTACAATAGCCATGAGTAGATTCGATGGGTGAATAAATACCATGGGTGGGATGCCACTTACAATACCAAGGCAGATTACATGTATATGGATGAATACCATGCATGGATAAATACCATGGGTGAATGAAATGCCTATTGTAGATATCAATTTCCATTCAGATCATTCTTCCTCCTTAAGAATAAATGGTATTCATTTCGTGAAGTTCCTCCCGAGAAGCATTTTTTGAATACGAAGAGTCACGAAGAGAAGGGCTTTGGGTGGTTAACCCATAACCGTACAGAATGAAGATATGAGGATAGAGAGCACCGTATAATGCTTGTGACCAACTATGATTTTGATAGTGTGTGGCCTAGCAAATGGACTTTGACGATGTGGGTTTGTGGGATGACCAAGGAATTCATGAGGTAATGAAGATCCGAGGATAGAGATACCGTAATATTTGTGACCAACCGTGATACTAGCAAAGGCGCTGGAGTAGCAAATGGACTTCGATGACAAGGATTGTGTGGTTGGTCCATGAACATGATGTTGATCGTTGATGAAGTGTATGCACCACATAGCCTAGGTGGGGAGGGCACGTCTCCAAAAAACCCAAGTTGGATGTTACCATGATAAAAATGATGAATGTGAAGTAGGTGCTCAATAAAGTGGGGTGGGAGGGCACATCTCCAAAGGGAATCCGCTTTGAATGTTGTTTCAGATATAAAAATCATTCAAAATGGGAATAAGCTGCCAATATAAATTAGAATTTATTATAACCTATTTTTTTGAAATAGAATGACCATTCTGCATCTTTCCATTTACTGAAACCTATATGGACATCGGAAACACAGACTGGCTCGTTAACTATCTCACTATTGCCAAAAGTTCTAAACAAATAGCTGATTTTAGACTGCCGATATCTCCTCATTTGAACTTTGATTCGACTAATTTTTTTTTTTTTTTTGAAATTGGGTTATTTTTTAAGAGGAGCTTAGATATGCAATCATTTTTATGAAATTCTACATAAAAAATACAAAAAAATGATGGTAAGTTGTCATCCATGAATTGCTATCGTAAAAATTTATGCAACATTAACCGATTTTAACTAAACAATATCTCCTCATCCGTACTCGATTCTCGTATTTTTTAATTTGGGCATTTTTTCATGAATGCATATATGTTTGTTTTGTTTTGTTTTGTAAGTTTTGCACCAAAATTTCATATCTGATCTATAAACTCATCACCTGAAAAAATTCCTACAAAAATGGAAAACAAAATTCTTCCCACTTTTCCCAAGAAAGTGCTCGTGGAGGTCGTAGCATGTGCACAGTTTTTGAATATTGAGCAAAAAATTTGAAACTGAAATATGTTTCAAACCCTCATTCCCATGGAGTCATAACCCTAACTGATACCACCGGTCCTGGGATCTTTGCAAAGCCCTCCAATATCTAAAAAATTGAAATGGATCTTGGTGGGGAGGCCCTGGGTCTAAAAATTGAAAGCTGATCTGGATGTGGGGGAGGCCCCCAAGGTCTAAAAAAATGAAATGTTGAAATAAAAGACAAACCACACAAGAATAAAACTACAAAGAAACTATTTTTATTTAAAATAGAGAATAATTGTAAAAGCTACATTGTGATGGACAATTTATCCTTTTACACAACATGACTTTTACTTATAGTCTTTTTTTAGTTGTTATCACTCACTGTGTAAATTCCATGGGTGGGTAAATACCATGGGTGAATGAATACCATGGGTAGATGACACTTACAATAACATGGGTGGATGAATACAATGGGTGGATGTCTTCATAATACCATGGGTAGATCTTCATAAGTGGAATAAAATACTATGGGTGTATGTCACTTTCATAACATCATGGGTAGATTTATGGTATGGAATTCCATGGGTGTTTAAATACCATGGGTGAATGAATATTATGTAGGAATGAATACCATGGGTGACTTTATGGGTGGGATGAATTCCATGGGTGGCTAAATACCATGGGTGAATGAATACCATGTGTAGATACCATTTATCCAAATCACCCACCAATGAATCCATCGATACTCAATTGCTGGAAATACTGTGAGGTAGGGTGAATCGACATTTCTTAGCAATTAGCATATTATTAATCTTTTCGCAGCATTAACAATTCTTCTAAAGAATACTTAACATTAAATGGTATCGTATAGAAAACAATAAACGACATCATTCAACAATGCACAATAATCAAGATAGTGGAAACATATAATTTAGGTGGGAAACCCTTTGAATAAAAAACCACCGAACACTTCTTAATATTTGTCTTTTCTTCAAAAAATAATTATTACATAATTTTTTTAGCTCCAAAATAAACAGGGCTCCAACCCCCGATTTACAAGCTCAATCAGAGGGATGCTTCAACACCCTATTTACCAACTACAACTAGGAGGACACCTAACACCTTGCATCTCAAGCTCCAATCCATGATGCTACAACACTCAGGTACCAGTTGCAATTGAATGGAAAACTCAATTCCAAGGCAAAGGGCAACCTCTCCCTAGAAACCACCCTACCGCTCTCTAAAGTGTTCTCTAATCCTATCCAAAGGTGACTTTGATCACCGTCTCGCAACACTGCCACCTTAAAGAGATGACGAACCATGTTTCACAATTAGACCTGATCCCTCTATGTTTTGAATCAATAGTAAAGAAATTGTAATAAAAGTTAAGCAATGCCTCCGCTTGAAGGTATATCACTGTTGGTGCCTGGCATCCTTGTTTCTCAACCCCACAATATGACTAGATCGTACCTTATAGTGAAATCTCATTTCAATTAATCCCAAACCAAGTCAATTATTGCACAATCTATGACTAATCGTTAATTTAACCGGTCACTATTAGTAAATAATAGTACCATAACTATCAATAGCACAGGTCACTATCACATATCCATACATTTTCATATAGGCATATTGTCATCATTATGTTACATCACCAAGTACTACCATATTATCAAGCCAACATCCACACACATAATCGTCATGTACAAGAAACACTATTAAGTACCAAAATTCATCGTAAAAGACCAAGTGTACTCTTATGCAGACCATTGTCATGTATATCTAGGGCACATTGTAATAAAGTTTCTTTTTATCATTTCAAGGTCACCGCCAAAACCGGGCCGGACTTCGTACTTAATGATATCACAAATATATATCATAATCAAAAATGCTACATATATAACGAGAAATACAAAAATGAAACATGACATGGAAGTCCTCACTTAGGAAGTTGCTATGTCAAGTAGGTCACTATTCAGATGTTGTCAATTGCAAGGTTCTCGTATCAAACCTTAACCTTCAATATATGGGTTAATACTATATGTCATATACAATACTATCTTACTATAATATCACTGCTGTGCTTACTAAATCTAGTCATCATATCTTCACAGATTACGGACTGTTTATTTTGCATGTCAACTGCATTTTAAATATATATATATGTATATAAGTTCTCAAAGAAATGGTTCTATATAATATTAGTCACAATAATCTAATTTCATACTACAATAGCTATTATGTATGTTGTTTTCACTTTTATATTGTTAACACAATGCACCTAAAACCAATCATTTGCTTTATTTGATTCATCGATACTTGACTTCATTGAGACCTAACCGTGTCTATCAAACTATTGTATGAATAATGACAATAAAATGTTGAGTCGATGTGAATTCTTGAACGATGAGATTTTTTGTGAAGTTTAATTATCAAATTTGGGAAGGTGTACAGACGAGTTTATGACCTATCCCTTTAAAGATGTATTCTTGTTCTAATATGGTTACTACCTTCGTTGGGATCAATGCATCAAAGAATACTTATGTCACAACTTCTGAACCTTTATCATTGTAACGATAGTGAAATTCTATTACAAAACTAGACTTTAATGGCGTATAAAATATCTAATTACATGTGACTTCGAACTATCGTGATATGCTAGTCTTATGTCTTCCACAAGCTTAAACGAGTAGTGGTTAGGGCATGGCTCTTACCATAATTTTCAAAGAAAACCTTACTTATGATGTATACCAATAGACCAAACTTTCTAAATTACATGATCGATAAGAAAATAATACATGTACGTAGTACACAAATCAAGTATTACATCAAACTAACTCTAATTGTTTCCGTTTCACATATTGTCGTTTATATATGCATCAATAGGTCATCACACCTCTATTATAATCATTGTTAAGAGCATATTAATATCAAGAATACTTTTCAAATTCATTGTTCTATTAGATAAAGCAAGAATCGACCTCCTTTTGATGGGGATGTATGTGCATGTGTTTCTTCAATAGAGTCACTCGCTAGTTTACAAAAGAAGCCATTGCCTCGAATTGGGCTTTATTTGTGATTGTTGAAACTCCTATTTTGCTGTTCACACTCGAGTTAACATGATATAAGTCTAAAATCCTTACTGTGTGATCCAATTACTATACGCTTTGGGGAGGAGCCTTACTCAAAGATGTTGTAACTTCAATGCATAATGCCCAAACTTGATGCTATTTAACAATGAAAGATTCCATTTTTTGATGCATGTAATCCATACAAAAAACTTTGGATTCTTTAACAATTTTGTATAAGAGTTCAAACCGTTCATATGAGCCTCATAAATGGTTACCAAGTGTGATCAGTTTGTATTATGCCACACATACAAAGGGATGACTTTGCTTCAATGACTTTACTTTGTAGAGTTGTTGTCATAGTGAGCCTTTAAAATTCGGTCCTTCCCCGCAATAATTTATGCCCAACCGAATCTAAAACAAATCAAACAAGAAAAACATAAACTCTCCTTTGAATTTTTCGTTGTCTTCATAGGCTAAATTTCAAAGCTTTACATCTTAAAAGAATGTGTTGATTATTCATACCCTTTGGAGGAAAATGTTTCTCCATTTTATAGATATTAGAGGGCTAATGTATACCTTGATTTTTAGAAAATTTTGAAAGCTGCCTAGATTTTGAGGTTGATTAAACTTAAAAAATTTAGAAACTTTATACTTTTATTATTCTTAAGTTTAACCCTTTAATTTCAATAATGTTTATTTTTTGATCAATTTATACTTTAATTTTTATTATGATTAATTATAATTGTAATTAATTTTTTATTTGGTTTTTTTTCTTGGCTTTCTTTTAAATGTTAAAGTTGGGTTGGTGCATTTAGTGTGGTTCTCAATCAAATGAATATATCCAAAACAGAGGCCCCGGAGACAAACACACACCACCAAATTGATGATGAGAATCACTGACAGAACACGGGTAGAGAAATTCAGCTAGAATGAATCACTTTGTGTTCCGGAAACAAGTTCAGAGAACGCTTGAGCCTAGAGAATTCAAACTTAGAACTATGTATTTTCAAACTGATCCAATAGTGGAATGAATCCTGATGTAATTCAACAATATAATAGTTTTTATTAACACTTGACATCAATGACTAGTGTTTTAGTTAAGTCAAACTCTAGGGTTTACATCAATGACAACACCATTCAACACATTGGAGATATTGTGTTAAGCTTTTATTCTTATTATGGATTGATACCTATATGTGGACCAACAATTTAATTTATATGACTATGTTAATTAATATATAAACGAATTTTTGCCATGAAATACTATATATAACCAAATTGAAAAGTGAAACATTTTCACCACTCCCCACCACACAAGGTGATGTACACTCATTGGGATTTTGAAGAATCAGTTATTTTCATGGCCATGCTTTGTATTAACCAATAAAACCATGCTGTACAAATTCACATCAAATCTTTGGAGTGTAAAAATTTCCTCACATATTTTTACTTAAAATAATTTGGTATCTAAAAAAATTGGTTCTCAAGATTAGACACTTAAATATTTAAAAGAATACAACAATAAATAGATTTTTCACAAATATTGTATAATTGAATAAATAAACACCAAGGGATAAAGACGCTCGTTATTTCAAACTAAAACTCAAATTATAACCCAAAAACTTGCAAGCATAAATTAAGGATATGATTTTATAGTCCAAATAAATATAAGAGTTTAATTTTTTATTTTTTGTTATATTATAGACTAATGGATGGGATGGAGCGTCATTTTAGATAAGGATTTAGGTCAAATGTGCAATCAAACAAATCATGTTATAGTTTGTCATCTATATTGGTACTTTTGGGTGGAAAATTGGAGGAATTTGTCTAGACCCATTTTTAACACAAATCCTAGTTTGGATATTTGGGAGCTAAAAATATTTGAAAGTCATTTGGAGAATCACAGAAACTTTGGGGTCAAACATTGTGAGCACGCTCATGGCCCTTAACATTATTATACACATTGGAACATTTGTAATGGTACAAAAATCATCTCAATGAGCCATATAAAAGTTATGTCCCTTATGTTGACCCACTACGAATTACCGTGATACCGAGTGATGCCACACCAATCCCCATAACTCATGTGCAAAGCTAGCCATGCATGTGGGATTTTAAGAAGAATATAGAAGGTCCAAAACCTTATCACTAATTTAAGGTTGAGGATGTAAAAACCTAACCCTATATGACTATCATGTTATGTTAAATATTAGACCACTAGGAGGAAAAAAGTGCTCCACTTAATATTTCAAATATTCCATAGCTGGATAACGCATCTAGAAATGGTAGTAAGAGGGCATCGACATCTACAAAAATGTCTTTTGTAATGTTAAATATCCACTTGGAACCTTGTCAAGGCTCCTTATCCCCAACTCTCTCAATTGTAGTCATATAAATTTAGACGATTCAAATTTGGCAACCACTTCAATCAAGAGAGCTTCGTAATGTTGTTGCACTCATACAAATATATCATTTCAAGATGTTTAAACTTGGTAACCTGGATGACTTAACCCTTTCTAACATTATAGCTTCAAACTTCCGTAGCTTCTTCATGTCTGCATATCTTGAGTGAATATTCTCCATGATTTCATCTAAACACCAAGTGGGTAGTACAAATTTAAGTGCCTCATCTCCAGCCAAGTTCCCATTATGCCATCTTTAATTGTTGACTGTTCCATCATAGGACGGCCATATGCCTACAAACAACTCCACCCATAAGGTTTTTGAGATCCTTCAAACTCTAAATACTTGGTGGTGTAATCCCTTTTCCAGCACTTAAAAATGTTCTTAACAGAGGCTACCGTACAAAATAATTTCAAAGATCTCACATGGAATAATCAGAATGATTCAAGACCGCCTAAATAAAGACACCCCGATATTTTTAACTTCTCTAATCGTAGATGGGAATGATTCTAGAGATGTACAAAATGAAAGATTAAAAAATTGAAGTCTAGAAAGATAGCACATCTCTTCTCCGGAAAATATTTTATGGGAAGCCTTTCTAATGAGAGAAACTCAAGCATTTTTAGTTTTCCAATTGACGTTGAATCTGAAGTTATTTTGAAAAACAGATAAATATAGACCATGAGAGGAGTGTTCCACTTTAGTATTGCACTTGTTCCATGCTTGGTTTGTATATGTTGGTGTCCCCTTTACTTTATGTTGGCTTTGTCGATGGTGTTAACTTAGTATCGCAGCCTCACATTCATGTTTGGGAAATCTATTCACTCACCGATAACTTTTACATGGGATATGCCTTGGTTACAATAACCGAAACATTGCAGAATATAATGCAATTATTAAGATATTATCCGATTCCAGCTTTCTGTATTCATCGTTTGGTTGTTATAATTGATTCGCAAATTCATCGACTACAATTAAGTAACAATGCTTATTGGTGTCACAAGTCCTACGTCAATATATTTAAGGGTTCACTTGAAAGAGAATTTGATCATCTAGAATATGAAAACATTTCAAGGAATCTTAATACATTTACTAATAATTTTTCCAACTATGTATCATATAGACATTTGCACAATTTATAAAAATTTAAAACATTCACACATTTCATAAGATAGTAGCCAAATATAAACTAGTTTCCATTAATAGTTTTTTTGCAATTTTTTTTTTTCACAAAACCGTTCGATAATTATAAATCCCATTACCTTATTTATCAAAATACATGCTAATTTTTTTTTTTTTTATCCCAAATTCGTGATATGTCTAAACTCTAGGCACGATGTTCATGATAGCATCGCCCGAGCCACACATTGAAGCAATTGGCCTATCTGCTGATACTCCGACAGATATACCGAGAGCACTAAAGGCACCTTCTGGAGACATTTGTCTACAATATCTTAGTGAACTCCGAGGCTCCGCTTATCTCCCGAAGCTCTCATTCTCATCATGGTCACCCAATCCACCTTGCTGAAAATTACTGCTGGATTGGTGACATTCTAGGTGGACGAATCAATCCAATATTCCCATAAAATATGAAGAATATCAACAAAACAAAAATATTTTAAAAATAAAATATTTAAAAAAATCATTTTTACTCGTTGCATCCCCAATCGAAATCATGTAGAAAGTCCTAGATCCGGATCTCCTGAAAGCTATGTTCCACATAAGGGAAATCCTCGATCATACTGGTTTATCCTCCAACCATCTGAACCATTTTGGACCAAACGAGAATACCGAGTGACCCCATGGCGTGTCATCAATCCCCCACTCATCTCCGTTACAGAACATTTTGTCACTATCCTTGAACTCCCTATTCCCGAATCCTCGGAGGACCCTAACAAGACCCCTCCGTATATTTTCTATCATAAAAATATGCCATCGCATCCCTTACAATCTGAAGAAAACTGCTGAGATCATTCTGGAGTAGCTCCTTAAAAACCCATCTTTGGAGAAGCAGATCTCTTCGTATGTCTCACTTAGCAACTTCATGAACCATCCTAAGCTTGTGAGCAATGCTCATCGACGCTAGTATGTATTCTCGACACCTCTTCGATCCACTTCTAGAAGATTTTTTAAATAAGGAAACCAAGCTTCATGGTCTATGTTTTTGAGGGCGGAGAGTTGGATGTTTGTTGTTCCAGATATGGCCGAGCTCTCCCTTGGGCCTCGTTCCTACAAAAGAGGAACCTCCCAACGATATAAGCCATTTTCCCATCATAAGTGGATCAATGTCCCCTCATCCATCTCCGTAAATTGATCATCCTCCAACAAGCTCGCTAGCTAGAACATATACAGAAGATAATAACAAAGAGAGGTTTGAAGATTGTCATTAGCTTTGAAGGAGAGAGTTGAGCCCTTAGCCTTCTCACACCGAGTTGAAAACAAGTGCTTTGGAGACTTGCTCCTGATTCGCATCCGCTCGAAGGAGAGTTTACATCAAGGGTGCAAAGCTATAACCTATCTTTATTAATAATATGATACAACTGATATTTATGTTCAATTCGTTCATGTTTATGATTAATAATTGTGTATTCCTCACTTAGATATGTTATACTTGTATATACATGTTGCACGATGCTTCTTGTTGTTTCTTGGTCACTTGTGCGTAATCATTCAGCTAGTAGCAACAAAGATCAAGTTTTGGAAAAGTGAAGTATCACAGTTTTAATAAAGAGGGCTTACCGCAACATCGTATCGAGGTAGGCCATCTCTTCGTATCTATGTTTCATTTATAATCTAGGAAAGTAGTGTTAGCTTGCTTTCCTTGTTTCTAGACCCACTCTAAGGCTATAGGGATTGTCTTCCGTCCGCAAAGAGGATTTACCTATACAACAAGTTTGCGTACCCAATGGGTAGTCATTGTTTTTAGTCTCTTCTAATTCTCCGAGTTTTTTTGGTTTTTTGTCCTTATTATTTTGTCGAATACCCATCGTAATCTGCCATCGGCCATCGATATTTATTCGGGTTACAACTAGCTTGATTTAGGAAAACACTTTTGTTTTTTTATTTTTCGATCGACGATGTTCTTCTTAAAAATGCGGGCCGAATGTTTTAATACAGAGGTGGTGTTTATCTCCTTAAATCGGGGCGTAGGTGCAACGTCATTAAAAGTGGCCGATTTTCAGGTGAATGTTTTTTGGGTTTCTACATTGGTTGCCGTTGGTGTCTACCTCCTTATAATCTCCTTCTCTGCCAATTTTCTCGTCCTCTTCTATTAAAACGACTTGATTGTCCCAACTTCTGTTCATCCTTGGTCTTATTTCTTTCGAACCGTGCATCTTCATCATCCTAGGTTTCTAGGTGTTTTTGAGTAATTTGAATGATTGCATGGTTTCGTTGATTCGAAATCCGTTGTTGAGCTTCTGGCCTTGTCATCTAGCTCCAACCTTTGATTTGGTTGTTTTTGTTTTTCTTACATTGTGATTAGGGTTTTCAAGTATCCATCTCGGTGTGTGCATTTGATTCTTCTTTTTGGTCACAAGCATAGATCACATTATTTGTTTTCAATTGAAGGATATTTCTTTGTGTGTTATTCCATGTGAAAAGCGAAGAGTCTTTGTTTTGAGCAAGGATTTGGAATATCCGTTATTGCTTCCACTTTTTATGTTTTATGGAATTTTGAGGAATTGATTTGAGATACTCAAAACAAGTGTTTGTGTTCTTCCTTTTTTTGTCTTTTTGCATTTTGTCCATACAAAAGAAATAGATTTTTGCATTCATCTCAAAAATTCTGTGTTTCATTGAAAGTATTGATAAAGTTGCATTCGGCCTGAGATTCATCATTGAACTTAGATTACGTTGTTTAATGATTGAAGTTAGAAGTACGGTGCATGCATTCTTATTCATCGAAAGAAAAGAAATTATAGCTAATTGCATAGTTAAAAAAAATAAAAAATCGTATATTACATTGCGTAGTTTACATCTTTTAATAGTTTCTTTGGATTTGGACAGTGTATCCGTCTAATTTAAAAGTTTCATTTTCTACATTGTCGATTGTCGTATCATTGTTTGAAACTCTTCCTTACACTAGATAGCTGCCATCGAATTGAAAGAATCATTTTCTCATGTTAGTTGCATTATAGGTAAGTTCGGGTAACAATCGTTTTAAGCCTTGAACCGAAACTTTAATCAAGATAAACTTAAACGAACCCCGCTAACTTCAAGGATCATTTGAAACCTAACGCAAAACATTTAGAGTTCTATACTAGAGATGTTCCTGTATCTTTAAGTGAGCTGCTGCTAACGGTATGCGTTACAATCCGAGGGTGATATCCCATCCCACGTATGGAAGTATATTGATGTATGATAAGTATATTTGGGGAGATTCATCGAATGGTTACGCATCGTACAACACTATTATGGACTTGGAATCCCACGTACCGCTTCGTATATTTTGGGAGCATTGTCTACTAGTTGGAAAACCACCGTAGGTAACCTAGGTTGCCGCCTTGTAAACGTGATACCGAACACAACATTCCCGGAGATTGGCTTCCATACGTTAAGTCCTTGCAAATTCTATTTTCTAAGGTGTATGGCTGCGTTCACGAATACTTGGTAAACCGTCTTGCCTAGTTTATTCCTTTTTTTTTCATTTTGTGTTTAATTTCTAATCTCTATCGACCACAACAACATTTCACCCGTTCTCATCTCCTTAGCCGGGGACTTTAGGTTGAGATTAATGACAACAGCTCGAGTTTAACAACCAAGGAGTCCCCCTCGATGGGAATCCTAGTCTAAATTCCTTCTTTTCGAAAAATTGAGCTCCTTATATGGCAACGTTGTCCCTTCCATGATTAACCATTGACTACTAGTTTGGTTATTTTATGACTCCTGTATTTCAAACATCCAAACTAATTCTCAACCAAGTTCTCCTCTCCCTAAAAAATGTCAACCCCATTTTGATCTTAATCTTTACCCCTCGCTTTCTTCATCCATTTCTTTCATTCCTCGTTCTTCTTCTTCACCTAGTGAAATTGATCTCCGGTAACCCTAAGGGTTAAGAAGAAGAAGAAGAAGGAAAAATAAGCAAGGGGGCAAACCAAACCATCGCTACTAATACGAATAATATTGAAAAACTCCCACTCCATCCCGCAAGGTAAAATTCCCTCACAAACTATGCGAGGGTGATCATCTTCTTTAGAAATCTCCCTCGGTATTCCGAAGGTAAGAAGGGTGGTCCATTGGCTCGATTCACCATCCTTCGTCATCAACTCGGATATCAGTGGCACAGGATGAACCCTTGGCTAGAGATATTAAGACTCATAAGAAACATGGTAAGATCACCCTCTGTAGGTTATGTGAAGGGAGCCATCCCATTCACCTCCGTCATTATACGAGTGAAGCCCAGGAAAGTGTTGATACCCTTAGATCTTCTCGCGTCTTGTCTTCCGCTCTGGTTACAAAGAGTTTTCTTCGAGTCCTCGCTAGTTGAGTAAGTAAATGATTCAGATTCATCTCTGTGTAAATTTCCACCTGCCTCCGAATGTCGGCCTCATGAGCCCATTCCCGACTAATCATTGGTTGGTGCGTCGACCGATTCCACCTACGCCCCGAGGTATTTTCCTCAGAGATTGGATCTCATCCCACTCGGCTTTGTTTCTAAATTACTCGGATCGGAGGGAGATCCAATCGTTCCCAGGGTCCACAGGGTGATCCTCCTGGGCCTTATTCCTACGATTCAAAGGTGATCTCGTGTTTCGCAACGCAAGTGACAGTCCTCCATTCCTATGGCACCCCATCCATGTGTTTGGTCGCTTCCTTGATTGGAGTCGATTTGTAGGATATCATCTTCCTTCTTTGAGATCAAGGTGCAGGCCTACAATGTGGTCATACTCAAGACGTATTTATGCATGAAGGCGCATCCGCGCACTGTCTCTCAACTACCCGGAAATATTTCGTCATAGCCTTGTGCCCGTTACTCAAAATCTCAAGGCTTTAACAAAGGACCTCCAAATAACCGTTAGAATCCTTTTGAATTTTCCTATTACTTTGGGAGGAAAGGTTGTCTATATAGAAATGATGGATGTCCAAGGCCACTTGGATTTTTTAAATTACTCCCGGGGGTGTGACTATATTTAAGGCCGTGAGGCTTATTCTTCCCTCTTTTCGTGTGATCTGTTTTCCACATGAAGGGCATAATCGTGACCATTGATTAGTTTTCGTTCATTGGTCCTAATGTGACATCTAGGCTCATCATCATCCCCTTATTGGTCTTTACACTTGCGGTATCTTCGCCACCCCCAAGTCAATTATGTGGCAACCTATTCCATGCCCACATCCCTACCTATCCGCTGCTGATGTTATGTACCGGCTTTGGGGGCATTGACCTCGATTTCCGTAGTGTCGGTTTTACCTGGGATGGGAACCTCTTGGAAGCCATGACCTCTTGTATGTCATGACTGGGCCCTTTGGAGCATAGTTCCTTTTCTTTTGTGTCAAGCTCTTTAAAAATGAAACATGCTCTTCGTATAAAGTATTTTCTTGTGTCAATCTATTTAACAAATGAATAAGGGAGCCGAGGATAGTTCTTTTACTATGTCAACCTAGTTAAAAAATGAATTAGGTCTATGAGGATAGTTATTTTAATATGTCAATTCCTTAATAAAAAATGAAAACAAGTTCCATTTTAAATTCAATTCTTTTATTTAGATCTGGTAGAATCCAAGTCAAGTTTTTCACTTGATCTCGTAATTGAACCTTCACTCCATCCACTCGTTAGCATCATGAGATATCTTTGTATCAAGAATATCCTAGTGAAAAATTATGCACCCATGACTAGGATGGAGCCTCGTGCTATTTTTAGGTGGAAGTCTATTTTTAGAGGCATGAACAAATTCTCATTTATAGATGATGAGAAAATTTATTTATAGATGATGTTCATTTATAGATGCATACTGGTTCTATTTATAAATCACATGTCTATTTATAGATGCATGCTCGTTATTATTATCCCTTAATATTAGTTGGACACAAAAATAATCTGTTCTCAATGAGCACTGTAGCAGTTAATTAAAGTGGAAAATCAGTTAGCTATAGGAATTGAGTTCAAAAAGGTTGGTCAGGACATGCAAGTGGAATTAGTTGTAACAAGAGTTGGATGTGTAGTTATGTGAGTTGTAAAGAAGCTAATCAGCGAAGTGAGTTAAACTCAGTTGGAAGTACAATCGAAGATACACTAGTGAGAGGATTAGTGAATTAATTATTTAATTAATTCACAATTAGTGGCTCCTACATGCACCAACATATTTACCATCAAGTAACCACATGCATGTCGACCAAGGAGACCCAGTTTGGATGTAGGTGAAAGGGATTACTTGACTATCAATTGTGACATTAGAGGGTGAAATCATGTAACCATGACACATTGATGCCCATGAGGATTGTGCAACAAGGGTGAAGCTCAATTCCATTAATTCCGTGGACCTGCTATCACCGTGACTAAAGGAGGTGGTGTTGTCCGGAGGTAAATTGGGCACATGAATTCTACCAATTTTTGTATGACAAAGCAGGGAGACAATTGTGTATTGTACCTGAGAGCTCTTGGATTGGAGTTTTATATGAGATTGTTTCATGATTTTTGACATATACATAATATATGATAGTGGGGTTTTTAGCTTTATGCTTTCCCGGTAAAAACATCCATGTTATGTGATCGATCTTTCTTCTTGATATTGCAATTGGCAATCGTGTTTTAAATTCTACAAGATTTTTTTCGTAGAAGCGATTATGTGTTTAACAAAGGCACATAATTGTTATATCAAGAGAATCCAGGAAATACATAATTTTTATTAAAATTTCTACATGGTATCGCAGCATAGAATATTGCAATTTTGAAGCAGAGTTGAATTTGTTGGTGGAAAGAATTTTGAATCGTAGAAAAGCTTTTCTTGGTGCCACACTGATTAAACATCAAAATGGATTTCAATGGCTATACATGTGAGGCATGCACTCGAGGGAAACTCGAACCAAAATTGCCTTGAAGGACATGATGGAGGTAGTGCTCGAAGATAATGGGTTGAAGGAGTTCATTGACAATGATGTTCCCAAGCCCACGAAACAAATCTTTTGCATTACCAAGGTATGGAAAAGAAAAGTGGAAAAGGCGAGGAGGATTCTATTGGAAGGTGTACAAGACCACATTGTCTCCAAGCCTTCATGGGAAAACCACACCATATGCTATGTGAAGGCTTCGATGGATATTTTCAAAGCAAACAACGACCATAGGAAATTTAAGGGCCGAAAGATAAAAATCAGAAAGATCAAGATGGAAAGGGAAGACAACATTCCAAAGTATCTCACGAAGTTTGTCCAATGTCGAGGAATCGATGTGGGAATCACTATCGTCGATGATGGTTTGGTGAGATTGGTTCTCTTGGGGACTTCCAAGAGTTGGCATGGGGCGGTAGCGTTCCGTCAACTTACTGGAAAGGTCGACCGGATTGGGAACGATCGTGGTCGGATCTAGTGCTCAAGAGTTCAAAGTGAACACTAGAGGATGGCTCTTCATCAAAGCATGATGATGAAGATTGTTCTTTGCTGTACCAAGGCAAGGAAGGGAAAAGGGGAAGAAATTCCATTCTAACCGAGTCTAATGGTAAGAAGTTGGATTTTTCCCGCGTGTTGTTTTCACCACGAACATGGGAATTTCACCGTCAACCGTCCGAAGAAGAAGAACAAGAAGGCTACAGAGTCGTTAGCTTGAGAGGGCCTTGCTTCACTTGAACTTGAATTTTACTGATCACATTGGGATCGGTGTATTTGGATAGTGGCGCTTCTCCACATGACGGGAGATAAGGAGCTTTTCAAGACTGGAGGAGTAAGATCTCAAATGCACATAGAGATGGTGACGATGGATGATACAGAGGCGACCGACATTGGTACCATTACCTTTGAGAGGGAGTTAGGTAAACCATTTAAATTGAAAGATGTTATGTATTGTTCCAAAGTCCGAAGAAAATCTGGTTCTACGAATGTTGGAGGATGTAGGCTATGACTTTGTTTTCGCCGATAGAAAAAGCTTTCCGCGACATAACACAACGGGTCAAACCAAGAGAATAGGGATCCGAGTTAAGAGTCTCTACGGGGCCGGGAGGTAGATTGTCGCGTCTCCATGATGGGTAACACTAAAAGTGGTGAGTTGGGATGAGGGCGAATTATGGTACAAGAAATTAGCTATCTTCAAATGGAGCCTGAAATCTATGCAACAAATATCTACTAGAATTCCAATGGGAACACTTGCTCGCTAGACTGCCAAGAGGTGCACCATGGAGAGCATGTAAAGCCCCATCTTTCAAAGGAAAGGAGAACCGTGCTTCGGTGATCCCGAGAGTTCACACAGACCGTGTGGACCATTCTGTTGTTTAACAACAAAGCATAAGTATTATGCTACTTTTGTTGATGAATTTTCGTAATGTTGGATCTTCTTCATGCAGAAGAAGTATCAAACATTCTCAAAGTTCTATGAGTTTAAGGAATTGGTGAGAAAGAGTCGAGAGGGAAGTGTTGAAGGCTCTCAGAGGAGCGATAATGGTGGAGAATACATCTCTAATGAATTCAAAGACTTCTACAAAGAAAGATGCGGAATTCAAGAGAACTCATAGCACCTCATAACACACGGTGAAAATGGGATCGCGGAGAGGAAGAACAGAACACCGTAGGTGCAACACGAGCGATGTTGCATGATCATGCCTAACAGCGATTTGTGGGTGGAAGACAACATTGCCAAATGTACTTATGTGAAAAACTGGGTTTCATCAAAATAATAGACATGCGGACTTAGTTGTAACCGAGTGATTCAAAGTTGTAACAAAGTTGAATGTGTAGTTACAGGAGTTGTAAAGTATTTTAACCCGCTAAGTGGTTAAATCTTGCTAAGTTGTGCTAGTTGTAGCCGAAGATACACTAGTGATGATCGTGAATTAATTATTTAATTAATTCACAATTAGCGAGTCTCACATGCAACTGGAGATTTACTATTGTTAACTACATGCATGTTAGATCCAAATGGAGACTCAGTCAGATGTAGGTGAAAGGGACAATTTACTTAGTCACAGACATTGTGGGTGCACCATGCAACCAATATTGACACATTGGATGTGCTTCATGAGGATTGCACACCAAGGCAAGCAAGATTCCATTCATTCAGTAATGCTATAAATTACCATGGTTGGAGGCAAAGACTGAGGCGTAAATTGGCACATGAATTTGCCACTTTTTGCATGACAAATTGGAGACGATCAGAAGAAATCAGAGCTCTTGGATTAGAGTTTTATATGATATTGGTTTTCATGATCCACATATATACATAGTATATGAGTAGCGTGCTTTTTTTAGTTTATGTTTTGCAAGTATATATCCGTGTTATGTAGGATTGACCTTCTTCTTGAGTTGCACTGCGATCGTGTTTAAAATTCCGCAAGATTTTTTGTAGAAGTGAATTGTATTTAATATGTATACAATTTTAGACTGGGAAAAGAATCCAGGCAATACATAATTTGTATAAAATTTCTACAAAAGAACTAGCAACAATGGTGAATGCACTGTTGGGGGCATGTACCCCGTATTTGAGTCACTATAAGCTGTGGCATGCACCCAGTATCTGCCATTGTTCCTATCAAGATTGTGTAAAATGAAATCGTGCTTCAAGCATAGTTTATCTTTGTTTCAAAACTCTGTAAAAATGAAACCAATTCCAAGCATAGTTTTCCATGTTTTCTGTCAGTAAATTGAACGTCTTATCTTTTACCTCTCGTGATTTCCTTTTTATCACCGTTTTTCCATGACATCTATTTTCTTATTCATCACACCATATTCTCACAAATCATATATTAATTTATTGTTTTACCCATTCCCAAGGAACTGTCAGGACGAGTGGTCTTGTTAGCCAGCTTTGACCTTTACGTGTTTTGAGTCGTTCCATCATTACCTAAACCAGTTGTCATTATCCTTTTATGCACTACCTGCTCCTCCAAAGGAGTCATTTTTAAGCTATTTACCAAAAAAGAAAAGATTTTCGATTATTTGTCATCGTTTTGAATCCGTTAAATTAAATGTTGCTTCTTACTCCAGATACATTTACTCCCTTTTTCGGGCCGGACAAACTATTATTAAAAAGTAATGACTTTGTCATCTATGACTAAGAGGTTCTTCAAAATTTGTTTTCTTACCTTTTCAAATTCAGGACTATCTACAAAAAGGGTACTTCTGGAGTTTTCTTCCTGCCTCTTTCAAAAATCTTCAACATGAAAAGGCACAAAGTTTCTACCTTGGTCGACCTGTTAAAATTCCCACGACATTGGACTCATCATCATGATTGCCACCTCTTCCTCCTTCCTGTGGCTCGTAAAATGTACTAGGATGATTTTTTCCTATTGAAAAACTTATACAAAGTATATTCTATCCTCCTTTCCAGCTTGTATTAAAAAAAAAAATATTTGTGTACGCTAATTTGGGGAAAAAAGTGAAGCATTTATCAGCTATTTACGTATGTCACTCTTGAACATGACACTGTCCGTAATCTTCGTGTCCGATTGCATTATCCTACATTCGTCACTCAGCTTCCGTGGTTTGGGAAATTGATTTTCCTCTCATTCAATTACCAAATTTGTCAACATGACCTCCGATCGCATTTGAGTCAACATCACAACCTAATCCATTTTTGCAAACAAAATACATGTTCAAGAGAAATTCCTTTTGTAGTTTTTATTCTCCGATTCTATGCTCGCCCCGATTCACAACCATCTTCATTTCTTTGTCTCGTGTCGATGATGTGATACATCATGACCCTCCTTCGACGGATCGCTTCTTGTCGAAATCAACTCATTATCCGAGAACTTGATCTAGAGACTCCTTTCAAGATTTCTGGAGCCCGCATGCCTTAATGGCAGTGTTTTTCGTATCTCGGAATAGGTTCTCCTCATTGGCCTTCACCGAACATTTAACGTGTATGTTTGACTTCGCTCTTTATTCACATCTCATGGATTGTATCGCTAAAACCTTGAGGGGCATTATTATTGTATTCTGCATGTTCGACTTCAGCTCACTACATCACATGCTCCTATTTGTACTTGATCGGGTCATGAAAGTATAAGACCCTGCAGGATTTGGTTGATAAAGTCTAGGTTGCGAGACGATATGAGTTATTCATGACCGTGGCACATGACTCTTTTTTTGGCGGGATGTCACACTTTACAATTTCAGTCCATATTTGTGGATCTTCTTATTGTTGGATGGCTATGTTCATGTTTATGGATCTCATTACATGATTCCCCACAGATGGATGCTTCCATACCTCATGCTCATGTATTTATATCATATATTTCATAGCTTGTATATATGTACTTGATTCACAAGTTTTTTGATGACGATGTCTTGGTCTTGCAATGTTCAGAAGTATATTTCACCCTCATCTCTCATTCTCGTTTCATGCTTTAGGGGGAATCATACTGTACTTTGTCACCGTCTCACCTCAGCTCGAATCTGGAGACCCTAATAAGACCCCGTGTATCTTTTTTCCATCATGAAAATATGCCATTGCATCCTTTTTGCAATATGAAGAAAAACTCTCTCCGTTGATCATTCCCGGAGTAGCGTTCCTTAAAAACCCATATTTTTGAGTAGCATGACCCTTATATGTATCACCAAGACCGATGACCCATCCTAAGCTTTCAGAGCAGCGGCGATCGACGCTAGTATGGACATCAGCACCGCCGTATCCACTTCCGGGAAGATTTTTAACAAGGAAACAAAGCTTCATGGTTTGTAGAAGCTTCGGTCGACGAAGAGATGGATGTTTTTTGGTTTGCATATGGTCGCAGCTTCCTCCCTTGGGCCTAATGTTCCTACAAAAGAGAAACTTCGTTGATGTGTTTATTTTCCATCATATGGATCCGTTGTCCCTCCTCCATATCTATAAAATTTATCATCCTCTAATGCCTTGCCAGTTAGAACAAATATAGAAGAGCATAACAAGAGAGGTTTGAATATTTTCACATCTCGAAGGAGAGAGTTGAGTCTTTAGATTCTCCTGATCGTAGTTCAAAATGAGTGTTTTGGAGACGTGCTCGAATTCAGACTCCGCCGAAGGAGAGTTTGACATCAAGGCACAAGTTGTAACTCCTCTTCTATTGATAATATGATACAATCGTATATTCATTTTCCATTCTTTTTCATGTTTATGATTAAGAATTATAGCATTCCTTGGATTAGCTAGAGCTAGTTATACTTGTATATGCATGTTGACTAGACAAGTTTTAGAGTTGTTTCTTGGTCACTTGTGTAGGTAATTGAACACTCAGTATCAAGCTCAAGTTTTGGAAAAGTGAAGGATCAAGTAGCTTCGATGAAGAGAAACATCACATCGTATCAAGAAGAGTTTATATACTTCGATGTTTCATTGCAGCATCCAGGAAAGTAGGTGTTAGTCATTTTTGTTTCTAGACCCACCTAGGCTAGAGGGATCGTCTCCGTCCGCGTATATTTACTCTATACAACACCATCTCACTACGAGGATTCTGCAATGTTGGATCATCCAAAACTACTTGTGGGACACACACATGTACCTTTCCGTGGAAAAGGATACCAAAACTATATGGGCTAAAATGTTGTAGATTACCTATATTACACTTCTGTGAACTAATATCATGCTATCAAGAGCCCTTCACACCGCTTAAAAACTCTAGAATCCTTTCACTTTATGGTACATTGCATTTGTGCCTTAGTTGCCAAATGCGAGCTACACCGATTTGGAGGGTGGAGGCACAACCTATCGATTTCATTGTTGATTTTAGGGGAGCCACAACTTCGTATTCTCATAATTTGAGGGTGAAAGTATAGCCTTTGATTCCTTGTTGATTTGAAGGGTGGAGTTGGTGGATTTATGCATTCCGTGTGAGATATTGATTGCACAAAGGAGCTTCATGGGTGAGGGATGGTCCTTTAAGTCCCTTTTTTCATTTAAATGTTTGGTTTAATCCCCGAATCACTCATCATCAAGTCTAACTGCCCAAGGGTGACTACCTAGATGAAAGATTTAATAAATGTGTCTAAGGTTGAGAGTGAGAGGAGTGAAGTCCCAATCTCAGTTTTCGGTTCAATTTATCAAAGATAAGTGTCTATCGATGACTCTCACATCCCGAATGGTTTATGTTTTGAGCTAATGTATTGATTTACCATGGCTTGTAATGTTGAGGCATGATTTATTCTGGTCCGATGAACATCAGCTAAAGCAAATGGATATGGAATGGTTTAAGTTTCTATGTTTACTGACTAAGAGAGTCCCAGTCTAAATGGCTTGTGTAAAATGAATGTGTTAATATTGTAAGTTGGTGTGAACCACCGTGGACACTTGTGAAGCTCGTTGGAAGAGCGAGTCACGCACGCACTCGGGGCACAGGAAGGCTAGCTCCATTCTCGTCAAAGTAATAGTGCAGCCTGCCATGAAGGGTGTTCCTGCTGGGTGAGGTAAGAAACTCGAGTTGAATAGTCTATAAGGATTCCATCGGAATCATATAATGACAAGGTTAGGATGAACCGACGTTATACCACGCAGAAATGGGTTGCTTAGTAACCAGATTACCAAGGACGCGGGAACCCGAGCGAAGGAGAGAACCACGAGCGGAATGACTAATAAAGGGGTTTCCAGTTTTCATCGCACCACCTTCGGCACGGCAAGCGGTTTTCAATAAATAGAGTTTAATTCCACAGAAAGTGATGACAGCAGACATGAAGAGACCCCTGCAACCGTTTTCGACCGCGTGCCATCGCACATCGTCAGGTAAGTAATCGTTGATATCCGCCGGATTCTGTGAGCGAGGCGTACGTGCTCTCCGCTATTGACGGAAAAGGGCGACATAACGCCAAGTTTCAAGATGCCGAGAGTTACTAAACCAAAGGTTTTGGTAGCAAAACTATTCAAAAGTAAAAGCCACTTTGAAGACTTTGAAGTATGGGTCCCAGAGAGCAGGTCTTACAAGGAATATTGTAAAGATTGAAATATGAATGAATTTATACGTATTATTTTATAACCATGGAAAAACAGTTTCCGCATTAATCAAGCTTTTCTGTTCGCATTTAAAAACTTCAATTGTTATATTAAAAGATGCTTATATGTCTGGAAGAAGCACAGCCAACCGCAACTGTAAAGAGAGAGAGATGGGGCTGCGTAAAAATGTGCATGAACATCCAAAAAGTCCTGAAGTGATCGTGAGTATATTATATGGACAAGAGAGGGTGTAAGGTGGAGCCCAAAGATTAATAATGAACAAAGACATTGCCTAGATTTATATTTATTTGAGGACAAACTTGAAAAAGCAATTATATAAGGCAAAGGTGCACAAAAGTATAGTAAACAGTAATAAACACAGGATGAAAAATGTGGCTCAATGTAGGTAAACAAAGAATGTAGGAACTGAAAGTCACAGTGAATTTTATATGCATGATGAATGAAGTATGACTTGGCTTACTAATGTTAAAAGAGAAAGACAAATCCAAAAGAAAGCCAAAATCCTAAAAGGAGTCGGAGGGGAATTGAAATGTGTGGAATCGAAAAATGTGAATGTAAGTGTTGTAATTAATTTTTTATTGCTTGTGATGCATTGGCAAGTCTCCGGTAGGAAAACAAAACTAACGTAGTATTGAAATTAATGGCTATTGTTATATTTTTTTGAATGAGTGGTAAAAAGAAATGAGAAGTGCAAGGTGCAAGTTAGGGACTATTTATTTGGAATTTCCAGGAATGTAAAAAGTGATGTGATGAACTTATGAGAGTAATATCAAATTGATATGCATAAAGGAGGTTAGAGAGTGTGAATATAGAAATGCAGAGGGAGGAAGAATTGAGGAGGAAGACAAGAAGAAGGAGGAGCTGAGCAAAGAAGAAGGAGGATCTGAGCAAGAGATGATGCAACATATGAGGACTGATGGACAAAGAGAGAGACATAGACCAAAGAAATGACATCTCAGGTAAAACTGAATACTTTGTGATAAATTGGAGGAAGTTGGGAGCCCTGGCCGGCCAGTTACAATGGCTACTGTAGCCGACCGAGGTTGGAGCCTCCCGTAGGTTAAGTCAGTAGAAATCAAGGGAGTTGGAGCTTCCTTGCAAGTTGTAGCTTTCAGAATTGAGGTTGGAGCCCCGAGGCTGGTGCCTGGGAAATTGATGGAGATGGAGCTTTTAAAAGTTGCAGCTCGTTGCACTGAGGTTGGAGCCTCCGTAGGTTATGCCCGCGTAACCACAGAGAGGGATTGAGCTTGCCTTTGTGAGATTTTACCAACAAATAATAAGATGTGGTTTTCTCCTTTATGGGTTTCTCACTTATATCTCATGTCTTCAGAAAATGATGTTTATGTGTTGATCCGTTTCTATATCATCTAATTAATACTTATTGCTTTGTTATTGCTCATCACATATAATATATTAATACTTCTTACAAGCCACATTCTAAGATTATCTACATGTTAAGTTGAACATGAAATAAGGTAAACAAGTGTTAATGAAAAAGTTTAAAAGTCCATGAATGTTGAACCGATTCACCTCTCCTCACTAACCATGTCTAACATATATATATATAATGGCCTACCAATCCTCGTTGAAAGCTCGTGAGAGATATACACATCTTAATGTTCATGAAGGATACAACATTTAAATACATATAATACATATGTCTTAATATCAATGTTTTTCACAAAGTTGCTGCTGAGGGGGCTCAGGTAATCTTAGTAGGGATAGAAGGAAAGAGCCTGGCATAAACTCTGTATGTCCATAGACTATGCCTGAGATCTGAGAAAGTCCCTTTACACCACTGATCGCAACAAGCACCCAAGATCTGGCAAAGCAATGCCTGTGAAGAGAGAAAAAGGACTATCAAGTATTGCATGGCCAAGAACCAACCTGAAGTACCAAGGTAGGAGAGATCAAGCTATTGTAAGAGGAGAAAAAAAAACATGGCACTTCATATGTCCTGTAGGTTTGTATGTAAAACTCACAGATGATGGTGAGTGGGGCTGGATACTAAGCATTGACTAGAGGTGGACCACCCTCAAATCACCTTATAACATGCCAGGGAAACAATATTTTCTATTTGGAGGAAGATCGGGAAAATTCCAGTCTATCAAAGTGCATCGTGAACCCGTAGCCATGCGTATCCTGTGGTTAGAAACATGTGCCGTGACATGGTCTTAGACAGTGGCCACGTGGCTCGGATTTCAGTGATCCATGGCACCCATAGTGAAATCCATGTGGGGTGATACCCCCCGATGAAAGGCCCGTGATGTCACCTCGGGCGACCTATCCCCAACAATTTCTAATGGAGATAGGTGTAACCCCCGCCTTTTGAGAATTAATTCTAGGATGATGTGGCGAGGTAGAGCCCACTAGTGCTTTGCATAAGGAGACATGATTGAAGCGACCACGCAATAGAGTTGAGGATGTTATGTGTCTATGGAGGCTCAACGTAACCCTCACGTACATGAACTAAATCGCATAATAAGGACCAAGAAGACGTGATAAAAGTGGAGTTGAGCAACCTGTTCATAACAAATAACAAGGCAACGCGTGGATGAGGGCTCCACAAGGGGATCCATGTAACCTCAAAAGGGTTATCCCTTGGATGTTTCACAAATTCACCCAGTAATAACTTACCGGGATTTTATCCCCGGGGTATGTACGCGAGGGGTTCTACTGTGTACATTAAATATATATAATGTATTGTGTTACAGTTTGGGCTCAGAATCAGTGAGATAGTTAAGGCAGAAAAGTAATGTAGTCATTAGAGATGTGGAACTACCATATGGGAGGTGACATGGTACATGACCTGGGTATCCACGGCACTTGGCGGGCACAATGCGGGCGTGTCAACATGACGTGGCAGCATTATTTGATAGCCAATATTTGAATGACCATATCTTTTGATCCGATAATCGAATTGAGGAAAATTTTATATCCTGAAAGGTATCGACAAGATGAATGCAAAAATTTTATCCACTTTAAGTTTTGAAATTTGAAATAGGTTGAAAATTCAGACCCCATTTTACAACTGCATTTCGGGGGTTGGGTCATCTAAGTAATCGCTCTCCTTCTACCCTTAGTTGGGCTAGGGATAGTAGGGGTATGTTATATCCACATTGAAGAAGTGCCAAAAATGTATTTGCATCATTGTTTACATTATATCTTTCTGCCTCTATGCCTTTCTCCACTCCAACATCTTGGTAATTAAAAGGCCTATAAACATCAAAGGCAAGATGTATTAATTCAACAACAAGAGAAACTTTTTTTTTTCCTTAAAAACAAAACATTCAATTTCCTTTTGCATTGGTTGCACCCATTTTTTATGGGGACTATGTCGCATTCGCCATTCGAGAACTGTGATAACCATATAGTGTCACAGCCCTAACAGGGTGAGGGGGCGACACACTTAGGTGGAATTCCTCCACTTAAAAAATTAAAAACTAGAAAAAAAAACAACGTGGAAACGAAAATAAAAACCATGAAATTTAAGAGGAGTGCTGAGATATCTTACCTCAAGAAACAACATCAAAAATTGGCCACACAATCGCCTCAAAACCACCTCCGAAAGATCAAGCTAAAATGAGGGTTTTTTCACTCCAACAATGGGTAAAAAGAAAATGGCAAAAATGAAAATTACTTTTCCCCTTTTAATGAAAGGAATTTTATTTTATTATTATTTTATATTCCATTTTAATATTTTATTTAAAAAATATCTCATTTTACATATTTTTTGGGGGTAGATGATTTTTGTCATTTTTGTGTGTGCAAATTTCAGCAAATATTGAAACATGACATTTTTTGGCATGAACATACTTTTATTCTTTTTAGACTCATTAAAATTATGAAAAAGACATTTTATAGAGTTTTCTATTTTTCAAACTCTCTAAATATGAAAAATCAATCGGTCGGTTTCTTACTTTCTTTGAGCTCGTTAAAGCTTTATGTTTGAAGAATTAACAAGTCATCTTTTATCATTTTTTTAGACTTCGTTAAAATCTATACAAAAGGTCATTTTGTATTTTTCTTTTGATTTATTTTCTCGAACCCCCTAAACATGAAAAGACATTGATTTATGCCTTAATTGGACCTCCCATAAAACTTAAATGTAACGAAGGACCCATAACTGGACTAAACCAAATCAATCCTTCTTAGGGTGCGTTATGCCTCCTCAAGGACTCATTCGAAGCTCGAACTCACTTCTATATACATTCCCCAAGCTTGCATAAAAATAAAGAGGGTACTACTCAGCACAAAGGTAATTCAACAAGGGAATGTGTATAGCATTTTCAGATGTTAAAGTCACTTTGAACATGACACCTCTTCACTCCTCATGAAGCTGCTGTTGGGAAATCTAATTGTTCCTTATTGATAATACCCTTTTGAAAAGACTTATACTTTGGTGGATCACTTTTTGAGTTAGTGTTGCTAAGACAATTATTGTGTCATCAATATGTTCAAGAGAAGTTCAACTCTGACTTCAGCTTCCTAAGCATTCTATTGCGTCAACCATATCTGAATTAGCTACTCTTATAGTCCTTAAAGACTTGTATTGCGTCAACCATCCTTGAGTCGCATTTCAAATTACTCTATGCTCTATTCCACTTCAAGTATATTTGTACCTCGTTTCATGTTGTTGATGGGGATACATCAAGGCCTTCCATGATGAATCACTTCCTATCAACTTCAACATTATCTAGGAAGTTGATTTAGAAACCATTCAAAAGAGTTTTTGGGCTCGTATGCCCTAATGGAAAGTTTCCATGCCTTCGACGATAGTTTTAAATCTTTGACCTTCAATCAATTGATTCTATGAGTGGTCAACTTCATCATTTTTCAGTTGACTTGCGAATTTTACTTCTGAGTACCTTAAGGGCCAATGCCGTCATTGGTGGTCTTCTTCTACGTCTAATGGCTGCATTATTGACTGTAATCGTGCGCTACCAGCTATTCTAATTTCAACACATTGATTCACATGGTAAGATCTGTTATTATATTAATAATAAGAGATGAAGATCCTATACCTTATCCGTTATGTCCATGTTGCAATGGATTTATTTGAGTATTTATGATTGTTATGGCTATATCCACAATGTATGTATTGTGGCTATGTTCATATTGAGTCATATAGGCATGGATCCACGATGTATGTTGTCAGTTATGATCCTATGGATCTGTATACCCATACTTGTACATCGAGTCACTTGTATTTGGAGTATGGAGGCCTCCCTCAAAGATAATAATATATATTATCGATTGTAGTTCCTTTACTGCTGTTGGCATGTTTATGACGAGTTGACCTTTGTTTCGAAGCATTTGCATGATAAAGTACTTCCACCATCACTCCTTTTTTTGACTTCATACTTTAGGGGGATTATGTTACAAATTATTTTTTTCGCATGTACACAATTGATGCTATACCTGACCTTCACCATCTCAAGCATAATTGCCATAAATACCTAAAGAAGATGGAAGAAAACTTACTTAGGAAGATAATCTGTGAAAATACTTTTGGCAAAACCAATTTGAAGGTTTGTGAACGTAACGTCTATGATGCTATTAGGTTGTTGACCGTGTATAGCTATTGTAATACGACATTATCACACTTTTCCAACAAAAGGTGCAACATTGTTTTAACAAAGGTATAATAAATGATACAAGAAAAGCTTTATTCTAGAAGTCTTGATGAAATCTTTCTTCTAGTATGTAGATCCATCATATCACACTGTTGGATCTCAACTCATCCCTTACTTCCTTCCATCCTTTTACAAGTTTTAAATAAAACCATCTTCCATTGAGATGCATAGTCAACAATTTGAAGGAAATCTTATAAATTTCATCACAAGGCTTTTGAATTAAAGGAACTGGAATTAAATATATAAAACTATAGTGGACCTACAAATGGTATGTCTGAAGTCAACCATTTTTCTCATGATTAATGCAATATGTATTTTTCCAAGGGCATTGTTCATATTTGATGTTTTATTGCATATCTCTCACCATACAGTATGTGTCTTTTAAAATCATATTTGTACATTTGCATTTCTGATTCTCGTTTTGCTTGTGCTATCTATAGTTCTTTCATAAATACAAGAGATAAATCTGGATCTAAGATTATGCCAAACTAGCGAGGACAAACTTTGATTAAAAAAGGCAGAACTTTATCTCATTTGCTGCTTATCTATGATTCTGATCCTGGATAATTTGTAAAATTTTCCACTCTCTTCATTTTTTTTTTGTTCTAGGCCTAGTCTTACCCAGGGAGACTGCCACAAGAGACTTGTTCACTGTAAACAATAGGAGTCGGCCTCACCATTTGCTGGGGACGTTGGAGTTAAGTGATACTTTGTTTTGTGAGGTTGGGATGGAATCAAAAGATGAACCTCGTCTCCGGGATGCCTGGTGACCTTCCGGTTTGTTTATTGGCTCCTGTATGTTTGTGTTTAAGGAGGTTTTTCCTACTAACATTTTTGTGTTTCATTGGTGCCTTGTGAGAACAGCCATAGGTTTATGGAAATATGGTTCTGCTATAAGTTTCAGATCCGTTTGGAAAAGTCCAGAAATAAAGAGAGATATATCATCACCTGGTCATTGCACATTTAAGGAGTTTGTTGGTTTTGATACACTTGGGCTGGGTTTTGAAAAGGATTATGGTTTTCCTCAGTCTACCTTTGCCGTGTAGACATCTCGCTAGGTTTTCTGTGGTAGTAATTTGTCAACCAAAGGAGAAGCACCGTCACAAGATTAAAGATAATTATACCTCCGCTATAGTGATTTTTTGGGAAATTCTGGTTTGGTGTGACTCCTTGGTAGGGTGGTTCAACTAGTATGAGTGGGGGTTCTAGTGTTTTGATGTCGATGGAGCCTTGTTGGACGGGCCGGCGAACGTATCTATGGTGGGGGGGAAGAGGGTTATGGCCCAAGGGGACATTTTGACTTTCATGATTTGGGGGACCATAGGATAGGGAGGCCGCCGACCCTCATCCCACACCCTCCGGTTATGTTATACTACCACCTCCTTTGATGTCTTTGATATCAATCTGTCCAAGTCACTTTTCTTTGAGCAAGACAGGTTATGATAGGTATGAGGATTGAAATGTGGTCATATAATTCACATTAATGATGTACAAAGCAATTAGGTGATACTATTGGATTCTGCTGCCACCTTGCTGGAGGGGTTAAAGAATGATTCTCAGAGAAGTTGGAATGCTTGGATGGGAGGCTTTCCCCATATGGAAAAGCATGATCACTATGATTTTCAACCTCCTTTCCTCTCCCCGATACATACCGCAGAACGTTGTTTCCGTTGAACTCTCTCCGAACCCTAATGGTTGCTGGTTGGTTTTTTGTTTGTATGTCTTCTAGTTTCACTATCCATAATGTTTTTGGTTTTTACAATCGTATGAGAATCTTATATGTATGTTGGTGTTTTTCTTCTCGCCCAAATACAATAAAAATGAGAATAGAAGAATTAAACAAAATTGTTTTCATTGATGTAAATTCTTTCGAATTAATAAAAAACTCTTAAACTAAAAAAAACGATTTTCTTAAAAAAAAAAAAAGTTAAAGGGATGGTTTTAAAATTTAAAGTGATAATTTTAAAATCCTTTAAATAAGTCATAGATTACCAAATCATTTTCTATACCTCAAAAATATCACTATTTCTACTTAGATAATGGCCATGGCCATAACACCCATGAAACCCTGTATTCACACTAATATTACTAATGGTAATAACTTTCTTGACAAACTTCGCTTGCGATTTCAAAAATTTATGATACAAAGAACTATAAACATATTTTATATTATAATTCACTTTATCAAGTTTTTATTATTTTATGTCATACACATGTGTAATTTGATTTAGTGCTTAGTAAAACACAATTTTGATATCTTTAAAATTTAATTGTAACTTTTTAATTAAATGGTCCTAACCATATCCATTTTGAGGAAACTCTAAGTATTATTTTTAGTTAAACATGTTATTTATTATTTATTTTAAATTGCTAAAATTATGTAATGGATTTTTTATATACAAAATATCCCTTACACAACATCGCTATAGTCACTTCTCTTAACATTTTTAATATATTTTATTGTAGTTGAAACTTTCTATTCCATTATAAATCATGAAACATATTTTAGATTATGATTCACCTCAATATTTCTATCACATTGGGCCACAAACAATTTTTTACTTTGAGGTATATAAAGTAGTTTTGGTAAACAAATATTGTTTTATCTTTTAATTTAATAGAGTAATTATTTAATATTTATTTATTTGATTATATAAATTAAATTAAAAAAATATATATAATTATTTATTAATTATTAAAAAATTAATATATGAATTATATATATTCTTAATTATGAAGAGATTCACTTTTTAACTTATAAATATTAAATAGGTTTTATTATAATATTATGAGTAAATTCATTGGCTTATTAATACTATATGTCGAAAATCATAATTTATTTTACAATCAAAATATTTTATAGAGATTTAATTAATTTTAATTTTACAACATTTTTTAATTAAATTGAAAGCAAAAGGAAATAAATATTTCTGAGCTAAGTCTCATCGCTATATTCTCGAATATTACTAAAAATACTTTATGGATATTTCGTAGAGTGATAAATCATTACCTTTCCATTTATTAATTATTAGGACAAACACGTTTATTTTGTAATTTAATTCTTTTTATAATTAATAATAATAATAATAATAATAATTCAAATAAAATTATAATTTAATCAATTTGTATGATATATTTTTATTTTATTTTAGCAATGTAATAGTATTATAAGATAAGTGTTATGATATATTGTATAGTTTGAGTGGCTTTAATAGTTTGTGCAATTATTTTGTTGGTTAGATTGAGCTTAGGTTGGGGTGATTCAGCCATTGAATGGAAGAAGAACAAATCAAGCCTTAATGGGTTGCTATGATACTAAACTCATCTCCATTTTTGGAGTAGTTTAATTCTCCTTAAAATCCTCACTTATCCTTGGGATAGTTTAATTCTCCAAAATAGCTATAATGGTGTAATTATACAAACTTTGAATGAGTTAAATAGTTAAAAGATGTGGATTCTAAAAGTTCTGAAGTTCAACTAGAGAAATAAAGTATGTATGCCTTTCAAATTTTAGTAACCAAATTACTATACACCCAATTGAATTGGGTACCTAGTCATGCATTTAAGATTATTTAATACATCAATTTGATATTCTAGTTTGACTCTCTCTCGATTCTAATTTTTTGGATTAAGATTTATTATAAATAATTTATTAAAAGTAAGATTCACTATGCAAAAACGTTCAGAAGTTTCTCAACAAAATTTCTCTTAGACATTTTTATTCTCATTTTAGATTTGAGAATATTTCAGAATTTTTAACAACATCTAAACCAAACAATTGATTTCACCGCTATCCATTGAATTAAAAATATTCTTAAAATCTACAATTTAGATAAATTCAACTGAGATAACACATACAAAATATTTTTGAAATCTACAATCTAGATAAATTTTAAAATTATAGTAGTTTGTTATCCAAGCACTTGCTTTTCCACTCATGCCCTACGGTTCTGAGCACCACAACAACTTGTCCTGGCTCAAGGCCAAATTCAGCTACTAACTTCTTCTCTTCCTTCCAGTGGCCATTCGTCTCCATATCGAAGCTCTGCCTCAATGGTCACATTTGTTCGATGCTGAGGCAATTGATCATTTTCTCTTTTCTCATAATTGACAGTCTCATCGAATGAATTACCGTACTTGCAAACCTCGTACAATGGTTGAATCGATGCGTTCGTTGACCATTATAGCAATATCCAAGTTTACAAATGTCAAGACATGATCAATAAATCTCATGAAAAAAAAACATTCAATTTTCTTACCCACATTCAACTTTCACTGCTTAGTACTCAATCTCATAAACAAGTTACCATCGTTTTCCCCCGCATAATCACCGCATATACAAAAGTCGTGGAAATGTGATCCCCGACCTATCTTATCACCTGGAAGCAGACAACAAAGTGTCCTATGATCACCCATTATTCAATGGTGTGGGTTGAAAGCAATGACTATTGGAGTTCCAACTAAATTCAACAGAATGAGTAATACTAAAGGATTTTTTACAACTATGGTTAAATGACAGTTAAAATTTTGTGATAACAAATTTATGATGAAAAATATACAATTAACATAGTTGAATTTTAAATATCATATTAGTTAATCTTGCGTTATTAGATTTTTTTAAGAATCATAAGCCTAAGTTTAATCCGAAAAAATTCTATTGCCTTTGGGGTTTTTAAGGGTATTGAATTCATTTATACTTTCAAAAGTGCATTTTAAAATAGCAATAACACAATCTTAATTGTTTCAAATTAGATTGCCACCCCCGCCGTAAAAAACTCGTTTCATCTATTAATGAGACTACACTCATTTAGATTAGAATAGCCACCATAAGCCTCTATATAGTTTTCCTTGCATAATGCCTTTGAACCACTCCTTCATGTGTTTCTATTAGTATGAGGGTCTCTCATGCTCTCTATTAAACAACATTGGAGTATTCCATATACGCCCAATTTGTACGTACATCCTACGATGAGTTGATAGTCCGCGGCTTTGACTACCAACCGTTTTTTCTATGCTACTAGCAAATTTCAGGAAATTGTCCCTATAGTAAGAAATCGGAATATTTTTGTAAAGGGATAGTCAACCGTATCCACATGAAAATAACTATGTGTTTGGTAAGTCATCATTCCTATTCACCTATTTCTTCATTAGAGTTGATCCTTGACAAATGATTCAACTCCGCATTCATCTTAATAGGTTTTTACATTGAATTCAAAATCATATTCTTTGAATCAACAAAATAAACTATATGCATATCCTCCCTCCCAACACTAGCTTGTCGACAAGGTACCACAATGTAGAGTGGTCCATATATAACTTGAATTGTGAATCCATAAGATAATGTCTAAACTTTTATAGCATGTATACAATTTCCAAACTTAGATCCTGTGGGTGTATAGTTCCGCTCTACTATAGACAAATTTTGCTGAAAAAAACACCCAAATGGTCTATTTCAGCTTTTTCTAGTTGTTCTAGTGTCGTGCCTTAGTTTACTGTTAATGCGTCTACACAGACATGAAATTCTTTACTCAATTGGGCAACATTAGGATCAACGCAGTATACTAATTTTTCCTTCGTTGTATCCAACGCTTGCTGACACTCTTGAGCCCATTCGTTATTATCCTTCTTAAGTCATTCCCTCTCCAATGGTGTTGGGGATTTGTGCATATCCACAAAGATAAATTTTCCGTAATACCCAATATATCCCAAATGCCATGTGCTATTGTCATACTAACATCGAGGTGGGAGGTTCACTATTATAATGATATTTTTCAGATCTACTTCTGCAACCTCATTTTTACAAACCACATGCCCAAGTAGAATTCTGTATCGGTGAGCAAAAATACACTTCAAGTTTATGGAAATTATGGATCAAGCAGTAATTTATCTAGCATAAGTTGCAAAACTTCAATATGCCTATGGAGAAGGATATAAACAATCTAATAATCCAGGTAAACTTCTAGAAACTTATGGATAAAATCTTAAAACTTGCCACCATCACTCAGAAAACACCGTTGGTGCATTTTTCAACCCAAGGCACATGGAGTAGTGTATTGGAACGAGCTCCATTATGTCACAAATGTTGTGTTGTGCTATCTTCCTTAGAAATTTTAATTTGGTGGTAACTCGAGAATCCATTTGAATGAATAAGCTTCTTTCCTCCAACATTCTCCATTGATTCATTTGTAAAAGGGGTTATGAATGGATTCCTCATGGATTAACATGTTGTTCAAATTTCTTCAAGTTGACACAAATCAAATTTCGTCTATCTTTCTAATCATGACAACTATTGGATTAATCCACTTTGAGGCTCTGCGGATACCCGTTTTCAACATCTTATTTAGCTCCTCCCTTAATTTTTTCTTAGTAAATGGACCGAGATGGTAGGTCTGGCATACTTAGCTCCACATGGGTATTTGCATACTTATCTACGACTTGGCTTCAAAGTGATTTTTCTATCCCCCCCTAGCTTGCCCGCTATACCCTTCATCTCTACAAAAGTATTTGGGAACGAGTCTGTATCCATGCAAATAGATCAAAAAATATTTTGCATTAACTGCTATTCTGGTCAATCTCCGACCATTGCAAACTTGGGATTGTTCATAGTGACTAATATTCACCTCAGACATTTTTATATATTGTATAGTTTGATGCAATAAAGTAAACCATGGTCCACTCACTTTCCATTCACCCCAAACTTTGGGATATTTATATCCCTATGATCTTCATCATCATCTTCCTTCCACGCCATAATAATATGCCAATTTCCTAAGTATTTAACAATTTTGGTAGTAAAATCATGAAAGGGGACCTCCTTTGGCGTGTTCCTTGGTTTTGGTGCGAATATTTTATTTTGTTGTTGCACAAAGCCTCATCTATCAATGGATCATCCAATTCACCTTAAGTTCAATACATGTTTTTTCCATTTCTTCCCGCCTATAGTGCCTCATCGTAACTCAACTTCATGTACTAGTTTCATGGTACAATGTCTAATGTGTGTGCATAAAATGGTGTACCCAATCCACTTCCTGGAATGTCTTCATTTCTCTATCTGCGCTACAATTTCTCCATACGAGTAAAGGGATTATTCACTAGTATACTATTATTCATACTTCCCAACATCCAAACCAACCAATTTGGTAGCAAAGTCTACACCGTTGTCATGTTCTTGTGTACAACTTGTGCATTTCCCACTACCACGTGTGATGCAAGAGCATGAGACCTCGAGGAAAAAACTTCGATTTTATTCCAAAATACGAAGAAAGTTTACAAACAAAGGAGTGGGTTCCTTTAGCCGGAAATTTACTGTTTTGGTAGATAGATTTGAACTTCCTTAGGGATTTGAACCTAATCAGATTAGATTCACGTATTTGTTTTAGGCAATTTTAGGGAGAATATCGTGCAATTTGATTTTGAGCTCAAAATTAGACAAATTTGATCCCTTTCATCGTATATGAATGTTTTGTATGAACAAGATATTTATATGTAAGTTTGGAATGTATCGGGAGAGGAGGATTTGATGGAAAAGTAATCAAATAGAAAACCATATCTGTACTCCGGTGGTAAAATGTGTACAAATGCCAAATCATGGAGGTTTTTCTTTCCTTCGAAATACTTCTCGAATTGTTTAATTTCGTACTGAGTTTGTTTAATTGATTCGTGTGTGTGTTAAATCTTGAAATTTGTGTGCTTCCGATTAAATTCGTAACCACCGGAAATGGAAATAGTTTGGTTGTATTGTTAAACGAGAATGATCAATTATCATCGCATGCACAAAGGACTTTAAAGGAATGTTAGCTAAGCGTAAATTTGGCGGAGTTAAAGTTAAATTAGGAACGCTTTAACGCGTAAGTGAATCAATAAATCATAACCATCTCGATTTGGCAATCCGAAAATAATCGTATTTTAAGTTGCATAGAGGTTAGTATTTAAACATACCCGATAGTTTATAGATCCGATTTTATAATTCAAATCGACCATCTAGCCTTTATATGATCCTCGACTCGCCCTCGTGTTAATATTTTTTATCCCAAGGATATTGCATAAATAGATGCATGGGATTTAACATAAAAATTGATGCGATAATTTTATATTAAAGGTTTTAATATGCTTGTTTTCGTCGCTAAGTCAAATATAATGAAATATTGTGTTACCGGGTTTTGACTTATGACTCCCATTTTGGTAAAGGTTAACAACCGGATTATAATGCATTTTGGGTTTTGCTTAAGTAAAATTGAGGTTGATGATTGATACTCCAAATAAAGATCTAAAATAAGTTCACCCTAACTTGAAACAAGGTTTTGAAATTTGAAAGTTTGTCATTAACTTGCAACCAACCCACCAATGGCATCACTGTGGCCTTTAAACATTGAGCAAGATCTCTAAAGATCAGAAAAGAAACTAACATGGCTTACAAAGTTGGAAGAGGAGGTGTCAAGTCGAAGAAGAGGAAGACCGTTGCAAATGCTGAAGTATTGGAAGCAGGTGAACAATGCAAGCTAGATTAGAAGCAAACTGAAATGGGAAATCAAAGAGATGCAGATACGTGAGGATGTTGGTGAGTTTGTGTTGAACTGGGCAGAACAGAGAACCCGCAGGGTTGCTCCCGAAATGATTTTAAATCAAGATGGGGATCCACATCAAACCCGTACTCTGAAGTTTTAGTTTTGACAGAGGTTTAAACCCAGAGGAGTTGATAGATTGGGTTAATGATATGGATAAGCTCTTTGATTATGAAGAAATGGAAGAAGGAGAAAGGTAAATTCTGTCAACACAAATTGAAAGGACATGCAACACTTTGGTGGGATGGAGTACAAATAGAAAGAAGGAGACTTGGTACAGTCAACAACACTGAATAGGATGGTGGCAAAGTTGAGAGGTAAGTTTTTCCAAGCATTATCAAATTTCTATTATTTAGACAGATGCGTAATCTAGAAATAGGTCAATGACAAGCCAAAGAATATATGGAGTGAATTTTACAAAGTAAGCATAAGAGCATGATAAATTCAAGATACAACAAAAATATTGCAAGATATATAAAAATGGTCTCGTATCGGAGATACAAGATGAGATAAGTCTCATTGCCTCCAAAAACAAGAGGAAGAGGCTTATCGATGGCTCAAGGCCGAAGAAAAACTCATAAGGAAGCAATCTCGCCAGTATAGGTGATTTACGAGGAAGAGGCCGCGGTGGTAGAGGAAGATCTAAAACACTTAGAGAAGGAGCTAGTAGTTACCAAGTCAACATACACCCACAGAAGGTATGCAAGTATGTATGGGAGTTTTTCCAAAGGAAGAGGAGGTAGAGGCAGAAATAAAATGTTATAGATGTAATAAGCTTGGAAATATAGGTTATGAATGTCCGTAGAATGTGGGGACAAATCCTTCTAGAAATGAAATTGTTACTTAGAATGAAGAAGAAGCAAAGAAAAGTGCCGTAAGCAAAGAGAATATACTAGAGAAAGAGAATCTTGGTAGTTAACAAAGTTCTATTAAAAACAACAAAGGAAGTTGTTGAACCAAGACAAAGAAAAATCCTTGTTTAGAACTGCCTGCAAATGTCAAGGAAAATGCTATCAAATGGTAATTGATAACAGAAAATCGATAATTTGGTCTCTGCCAAAAGTGGTGGAGAAATTGAAATTGAAGACCAAAAACATCCAACACCTTACAAGGTAGTCATGGTTTTAGAAAGGATATCACCATAGGTGAATGAACAACAGAAGTAGAATTCCATTAAGGGCCTATAAAGACAAAATTATGTGCATGTGACAAATACAGGGATGCATGTCACATATTGATGGGTAGACCTATAAAAGATGATTAGGAGGAGCTATGCATGATGGGAAAAAGAACACGTACAAGTTTTGTAAAGATGGTACAATCATACATTGTTGCCTATAGAAGAAGAAGATGCATTAAAAAGAAGACTCGATCCGAAAGATTTATTACCGAGTGGAAAAGAACATTTGCAGATTAGTGATGATGAGGTAAATCCTAGCATTAATTTGCAAACCCAAGGTAGTAATTACTTCCATCAAAAATTTCGATTTACCAATTGAAATTCAAGAGATGCTAGAAAATTCATCGTGATATCATTGCAGATGATTTTCCCGATGAATTACTGTACTATTAGAAAGATCAACCATCATATATATATGATTCTGTAGCATGTACCAAATAAAGTATATAAGATGACTAAATAAAATGAAAAATCAGAAGCAAGTGCAGTAGAAATCCATAGATAAAGAATCGACGGTAGAGAAAGTTTGAGTCTCGTGCATTGCCAATGTTGCCGAGTCCAAAAAAAGATGAGGTCGAGAATGCACGTACTCAAGAGCACCAAAATAACAATTAGGTATAGATTTCCTTTACCCCGAATCAAGATTTGATGGATTGTTTAAGTGTGGCAAGATATTTTTACAAAATTGGATTTAAAAGAGTGGCTATCATCAAATTAGGATAAGGGAAGGGAGATGAATGGAAGACAAACTTTAAAACAAATGAAGGATTGTATGAATGGACATGGTAATGCCGTTGATTATTAAATTCTCCTAGTACATTTATGAGGCTTATGAATGAAGTACCGAAACAATTTATTGGTAAATTTGTAATAGGCATATCCTGATGATATATTAATTTCATGTACCCAAGACATCCAATTATTATGTCTTAAGGAAGTTGCACCCAGTGTTGTCAAATTTTCAAAGTGTTCTCATTCATGAAAGAAGAATTGATATATTTAGGCTTTGTTACTTCATGGATGGATTGAAAATGATCCTAGAGAAGATAAATGAAATCATAGAATGGCCTTTCACTCAAGAGTGTTTTTTGAGGTAAGAAGCTTCCATGGTCTTGCTAGTTTTTTATAGAAAATTCATGTTAATTTTAGTAAGATCAATGCTCCTATTATTGAAACCATAAAGAAGGAAAAACAAATCCATTTAGATGGACCTGGATGAAGTAAGCAAATTGGCTTGTTGAAAACAAAAGACAATGGGAAAGCCCATCTTGTAGTTTTGCTCGATTTTAACAAACCTTTTCAAGTGAAATAGATGCCAGTTGAGTGAAGTGGTTGAGCTGCTTTAAGTCAAGAAGATGAGCATTCAGTAGCTTATTTCAAATAGTAACCGAATGATACAAGAAGGAAATATTCTTCTTATGACAAGGAATTTAAGTGCAAGCCAGTGCTCATTAAATAAGTGGAGACATTACTTGATGTCTAAAGAGATTGTGCTTTATTCAGAAAATCAAGTACTTTGTAGCATATTATGCAACAAACCAAAAAATAAATTAGAAACATGGAAATGGTATATCTTTCAAAAAGTTTCACCCTTAGGCTGAAACACATAAATGGCCAAGCAACAAAGTAGCGTATGCTCAAGTAGAAAAGGCGCTAGTTCAAGAAGTCAAATTCAAGTGTTGGGTTTTGATTTTCTTAAAGAATTGTATAAATGTATTTGGATTTAAAGAGATTGAAGCATGCAATAATCCCGTTTTGTTGGATGAAGTAAGGATTGACTTTTTCTTTGTAAGAAGGTTTTCATTTAAAAGAAATTAGCCGTGCATACCAAATTGTTCTATGAGAGAAAATTTAATTAAGGAGAAACATACAGGGTTTCGTGGACACTTTGTGCAGCTAAGACTTGTGAACAACCGAGTCATTTTCATTTTTGGCCAAAGATGAGATTTGAAGTGGAGAAGTATGTGAGAAATTGTAAAGTTTGTCAATATGCAAAAGGAAGGAGTCAAACACAAGCCTATGTTCCATTACCTATTCCCGTATAGACCTCGTGGATATGGTAAGTATGGATTTTGTTTTGGGTTTACCTAAACACAGAGGGAATGATGAAATTTATGCTGGGGAAGGATGATTTTCAACAGTATTTGCCCCATGTTATAAACCAAAGGATGCTACTCATGTCGTTAATTTGTTTTTCAAAGAGATTGTAAGGTTACATGGGTTACCTAAAAGCATTGTATCCGATAGGGACACCATATTTGTTGGTCATTTTCGAGGACATTGTGGAAAAATCTTCGGTACTAAACTAAGTTTCAGCTCAGCTTATCACCCCTGCATCGATGGATGTAATTTCAAGGTGGTGAAATGTGTTTGGGTAATTTTTAAGAAGTTCTGTACGGAACATCCTAAATGTTGGGATTAGATTTTGGCATGTGCCGAATATGCTTATAATGACTTTCTTAACATGAGTATATATATCTGACTTACATAGTTTATGGAATGCACCCAAGAGAGGTATGAACTAAGAAATTTGGGAAAGGCAAAAATGAGAAGTGCTAAAGGAGAAGATTTTGCTTTAGAAATTTAAGGAATACATGACCAAGTAAACTGACAAGCATAAGACAAAGAATATCAAGTACAAAAGGTGAGTATACGAAGAAGAGGGTTAACTTTGGAGGTTGGAGATTTGGTTTTAGCACACCCGAGAAAGGAAATATTTCCAAAAAGAGCATATAATAAGTTGAAATTTAAGAAAATTGACCATGCGTATATTGAGAAAATTTTCCTTAAATGCATACAGAAATTGACCACTTCACATTGGAATATGTCCAATTTTAATGTTATTGATTTACAGTATGAAGGCAAGAGACACGACAGATATAGTCAAGGCAAAAGAAGAGATTGATTGGTTGAAAATGTTTACCTCCACAACAAAAACATTATAGCCAGAGAATATTTAGACAAAATATTGTCTAAGAAGACAAGAGGATATATATTTTGAGTATTTAGTCCAAAGGAAAGATCAACCACCGTATAGGTTACTTGGATGATGTGATACCATGGCTACGAAATTGGGCAGCTTCCGAGAGGGAAGCCCATGGACAGAGCGATGAAGAATTTTGTCCTCAAGAGTCTAACATGAGCATGATATCTCTCGAGGAAAAAAAAACTTGATTTTATTCCAAAAATACAAAAAAATTTTACAAGCAAAGGAGTGGGTTCCCTTTAGCTAGCAATTTATCGTTTTGGTAGATAGGATTTGAACTACTCCTTAGGGATTTGTATTGTTCGTATTAGATTCATTGTATTTAGTTTTAGTTAATAATTTTAGGGAGAATATCGTGCAATGGATTTTAGTTTAAAATTAGACAAATTCGATACCTTTGACTCGGATCCTAATTTTTTGTATGAACAAGATATTTATATGTAAGTTTTGGAATGGGATTTTATAGTGAGATTTTGATGGAAAAGTAATCGAATAAAAAAAAAAAACTACATTTCCTCCGTACCGTGTAAACGTGTGTGTAAATGCCAAACTCGGGGGTTTTTCTTTTCCTTCAAAAAATACTTCTAAATTGTTTAATTTTAGGATCGAGTTTGTTTAATTGATTCTATGTGTGTGTTAAATCTTTGAAATTTGTGTGCTTCCGAATTAAATTCCGCAACCATCGTGAAATGGAAATAGCTTTGGTTGTATTGTTAAACGAGAATTATCAATTGTCACTATATGCAACAAAGGGAATTTAAAGGAATAAGTTATAGAAGTGTAAATTTGCATATTTGAAGAAATTAGGAATGTCAGTATACGTAAAGAATCAATGGGAATCACAACCATCGCATTTGCTATCCGACTTAATCACATTTTAAGTTGCATAGAGGTTAACCTTTCAAATAGACTCGATTGTTTATAGATCCAATTTTATAATTCAAATCGACCATCTAGCCTTTATAATGATCCGATGACCTTCGCGCTAAGATTTTTGATCCGATGGATATCGCATAACAGATGGCTGCATGGGATTTAACATAAAATTGATATGTATAAGTCGGTGTTAAAGGTTTTTATATGCTTTGGTTCTATCACTAAGTCAAATATAATGAAATATTATGTTTACCTATTGACTTATGATTTCACGCTCTATTTTGCAAGGTTAACAAACAGATTATAATGCATTTTGGGTTTTGCGTAAGTAAAATCGAGGTTGATGATTGATACTCCAAAGAAAGATCGGTAGTTGTTTCTTCCACTTGAAATTGAAACAATGGTTTTGAAATTTGAAAGCTATTATTAACTTCAGGAACTGCCCACCAACGTGGTAGTAGGGCTTTGAGAGAATTTTAGGAGTAGCATGGGAAAAATGAAGATGGTTCGATACCAGACATCAAATTCTTTGAAAAAGTAACAACATCTATAAACTGCCGAAGTGGGGAGGTTCCCCAAACTTATGTTGGTTCGTCATATTACACTCAGTAATATGGAGAAATCTTTAGTGGACACCTTGTAGAGTACAATAAGAAAGCAATTTTCCAAATACTTCATTAGACCGACGAACATGAATTAATGCTTCATTAACTCAATGTACTATCCATGTTCGAATTGACATAATTAGCTGGTGCCAAGCTATTATATTATCGATATATTATTGAGGTCAACTACGTCAAGGTCCTTTGTCATAGGTTTGATGTAGTGCGCCCCCCGCTTAACATCCAATAGCACGACTTTACCCGTAGATATCCAATTTCAAAATATTTTTGTTACCTTCTTCAAGAATAATGGTCCGATTATCAAACGCCCAATCCATACTCAAGTACTTCTGGTAAGGGTCTATATCATCCACATTTTCAATGACTTAAAAGTCCACCTCACAAACTCTTTACTTCGTCAAGATTAACTTCGTGATATGCTAATTTTTCTGATGGGAATATCCGATATTGATTGGAAATGCACAACTAGATAGGTAACATACAAGATTTGGCTTTTCACATCAACTCCCCATGTATTATTTTCACATCAAGATTTGTTCTCAACTTATTTTTCACACATGATTCAATGTACATGAGCTATTATCTACTGAACTTTCTACATAGGCTTTGACCCTTTGTTTTGCCTAAAATTTTCTAGTGTCGTTGGCTACCATGCATAGAAGGGTGTGAATTTCCTAGTGCTATGAGCTTCCACTTTATTATTATGCAGCTTTTCCCCCGCGTCTTACCCTTTTCATGCCAACGCAGTTGGTCTACTAATTGATCATTCCTAGGATTCGATATAGAGATTAGTTTAAGAATTGGCTAGGCTCAATTATTGTGGAATTTTATTAAATTCTCTTCCCTAAGCACCGAGATGCATTCTCCTAGGGAGGTCATAAGCCATATATATCTATCATTCCAAAGATAGCTAGTTCTCTAGTTCAACTAGAGAGTGGCGGGAGATAGTCGTATATTGTGAGATCATTATCCGAGAGCTCTTCAATTTATGAGGCAAGGGAAGGATAGGTAATCTTGTTGGAGAAGGGGCTATCCTAGTGTTGGAAGGTATATCATGTATCAATTTTGATTATTAGTGCAAGTTATCGATTCTCCTATGACCGCAAGCATATATATCTATCATTCCAATGGGTTGAGCTAGTTCTAGTTAAACCAGAGTGGTGGAGATAGTGAGATCTAGTGAGATAATTATTTGAGAGCTCTTTCAATTTATGAGGCAAGGTAAGCATAGGCTACTAAGTTGGAGAAGGGCTACTCCTAGTGTCAAGGTATATCATGTAAAATTTTTGATTATTAGTGCATGTTATTGATTCCACTCCTATGTACTTTTCATTTTGTTGATTATATTCATGCTGGTTTATTATATGAGCTATTTTCTTCCATTTAGAAAGGAAATTGTCCTTGGTTGATGAGATTGTGTGTAGGATATACATCGACTATTGTTGGATCAAGATCCTCATGTGAAGATACTTATTGGATATGCATCAGGCACAACATCCATGATCAACCCGCAAAGGATCAAGTTCCTTATCCACCCCTCTTCTTAAATGAATATGCATGGATGTATGGCACACATGCATAAATCGCTATTGCCTGGGATTGATTGCTTTCATGCTCTTATGCCTAGTGATATTTAGGGAAAAGGTTACAAAGTAAAATCTCCTTTTGCTATACATTCATAGCCATAACACACTAGACTCTTTTTTATCATCAACATTAACTCCAAGATATGTTATTCGTTCGATAGGAATATCTGGAGTATTGATTGGAAATGCAATAACCGGATCAACGACCATACAAGATTGGCTTGCACATCAACTACCATGTCTTCTTTGGTAAAATATTGACATCAAAACCCAAATCTAAGATATCATTTTTCATGTCATAATTTTCTATTTCTCTAGGCACCGAACATGAATTCATTATTTGTGTGCCTTATGTGCAACACCTAATTTACCATCGTCAAAGTTACAAGTGTGAAATCAACATCCTAACTCGTGTAGAGTGATCATTGGTTTCATGTATGCAGTAAGATCAATCATCCTACAAAGTCTCTCCATGGCCTATTTATTTTTCATCAAATTTAAACAACTCTTATTTTTTTGATGTGCTTACTCTCCCATAGAGTAAGTTCGGTGGAGGCTCATCGTAGATTAGAAGAATGATGAGAATCCTGTATTCCCCGTGGCTGTTTTCTTTTCTTTTCTGGGCAGGGTTGAACCTTAGAGGAGGCTTTGCAAACCTTTCAAACTCACCAGTGTTGCATCCATGCCCTGCTTCTTATTCCACCTCAAAGTCAACACATACACCCTCGAGGGTAGTCTTGTTAGACTTCTTCTATGACTACATATATACATTTGGTATGTGCCTCTCCTACATTTTTCAGTAACTGTGAAAATTCATCTATGGTGTGGTTTGTCAGCTCATGATAGTACAAAGCTGTGCGTGATTCATAATGTCTCTCTCCATATTTCCTAACTATTCATAATTAGCAAATCATTGGCATCCTTCCTCTTCTAGCACCTCTGCCTCTTGTAGGCGGGGTCTGACCTCTCCGAGGTCCTTGCCCCCGAGTTGGGGGTGGAATAATATCATGCTTGATATCAAGAAATATGCCACCATCACCTCCCCCTACCTCCGTATGTTGAGAGCCTCTGCAGGATCAACTACAATGTGGCCAAAGAGTGAATGTCATGCCTACAATATTTTTCATAACTCACATGTGCTAGTCCTTGCAAAGCTTTGGTACTTATACATCATTGGGTAGTTTTAATAGCTGTGTGCTTCCACACATGAAAAATCTCACCATAGCCCCCCGCCTTGGGATATGGGGTTTGTTTCCCTTGTAGCCACATAATTTGTCATTGCTGGGATACCTTGCATTGGCCTCCCCATAGACTGTATAATCTTTCACACCTCCTCATGTTTTTCCTTCTTCTTTGTGAGTTCCCGTAATTGTAGTGTCAACATAACTAAGTTGTGATCGCACTTTATGCCATTCATACAGCTCAACTTATTGGTACAATCAACACATGGATAATTCCAAACACCTCCTGCCAATAGCGCTGACCTTTTCTCAGACTGAGATTCCAGATGTGTGAATCACGATGAACTACCCTTATGCTATGCATCGAGGATTTGGAATGAAAGTAACCACCCATCGAAATTAAACTGCCTGTCATACTTCCCATACTTATTCATCAAAACGTTTTCTAATCTCCTTAATTTGGTTATGCGCTAGGACTTTGACTTGGTATATAATTCTTCTGTATCAAGTCATGTTTTATCTTTTCCAATACCGGGGTTGTCCGAGGGGCACAACAGACTTATACTTAATATACCACCATGTGATAAATCCTGTAAAATTAGTCTCAACCTAGCTATTCTTGTTCCTTCATCACAAATTTGTTTGAGAGTCCATCATTTTGCTGTCATCAATCAATGTTATTCTAACATTCATTTCAGTTTCATGAATACCTGTAGCCTTAATGTAGAGCTTGAATACCTAACCAGCATTTGGTCTTTGAAAGCTCATCTTTAAAAAATTCACTCTTCTCATAGTAACAGATTGAATGTTTTCCCCACCTGATCTCCTCACCCTCTTATACCTACACCCTATTTCTCCCTCCTTTCAAATTTTACCTCTCCTTCCTTAATATCATATTTCATTATCCAAATTTCTAAATACGTCCTGATATCGATAACTAAGAAAATACAACAAATCTAAGAGTTTACCTCATAGTCGAAGGTGTGCGGGTCATTAATGGATCCAGGATGGTTATGGCTTGGATGATGGGGCAGGACCCTCTTTTTGAATAAGTTTTTCTGCCCCTCATTTCCTTTTTCTTGACGATACTCAAAGCATTATCTCCTCCTTCTCCTCCTCTTCCATGATAGTGACTTTTTAGTCTATATTTGGTGGAGGCCCTCTCCATGGCACTATGCTCCACTTCATGCAACTTCCTTGCACCTATATTTTGTCTCTCCGATTTCTATATTGGCCATTTTTATCTGAACTCCATCACCTTGCATGTTTTATTTTATGGACATGCTCTCCTTTTAATCCTTATAAAGTTAAAATCACTTAAAATTCTCCCCATAAACCAACTCCCCAACATACTTGGTCCCACCGTGAAGAGTGCCAACCGTGTTTTGCCTCAACCACTCTTAAAACAATGAGAAAGTCTTTCACCGGTTCTGGATTGACTACAGACATGTGTACTTCTCCTTTTCTTGGAGATCTTTATTCACCCTTTGAAATTCTTCCTCTTAGTGCTCAAATCCGCCTACATCCCTGCCATTTGTCTTTCTCGCCTCTTCCTTCCCCCGTTTGTCATATAAATCCTTAGCTCACTTTCTAATACTCTTCAACTCCACCGCTTCTTCACATCTCTTATCCTTACTTTTGCTTCAAGTCATCCCTAGTTCAACCCATAAGTTCCTCACATCGGCAGGGAAAGGGCTTTAGCTACTCATGTGCCTTAACCAACGACTTTTTTCTCATGCAAAAAAAAAAAAACGTTTTAACCAAACTAATAGTGTCCTCAAACATCCGCCCACGTCCCCCAAAAGTAATTGCCTATATTGAAATATTGGGTGAATCTATAAAGAAATTCTACTAAGTGTACCCTTCTTAACATGTTAGTTAACTAGAAATCAACGACTCTGTAGAAAAAAGTTACTTTTATTTGACCATCACAAAACTCGTGTTCAATCATAAGAATGTGGAAAGGCCCTTAGTTCTCATCTCTTAGCTTGGTATTTGAGTTACCCCACAAAAATGATGAGAAAATTCATGAAGAAGATTTTTAGAAATAAGAAAACATATATCTCCACAACCAATATTTTGGAGTAATATGCAAAGTTCTCTGTTGATCTACTATAACCCATAATGTTTTGTCCAAACATCTTTCAATCTCTTCTTTGTTTGGTATTCTTAAATCCTTTTTTCGTCACATACTGTTCTCGCAAAGGAAATATTTTCAAAATACCTAAGGAAGGACTCTAGATTTAGGAATTTGCCAAGAAAACCCCCATAGATACCAACATTATCAATTTCCAACAAGTAGAAAATGTCCATTTAAGGTATGTTGATGGTTGTGCAGGTATCGTTTTATGTTATCCAAACATAGTAAAGGGAATAAGAGATAATTTTTTGGCTCAAATTAATCCATCTTAGGCTAGTGTAGTTACCATAAGGTCACATACAAACTCCATTGAAACAAACATTTCATTCACAACACTCCCATGATTAAAAGTTAAAAATGCTATTTACATATCATATAGTTTAAATAGAAAATAATTTCTCTATGGGCTTTCATTATATACGTCAACTAAATTCACCAAATATTAACAAAGGAACAAGGTTCATGTGAGTGATCCTAAAGGACCTTCGCACATGAAAATAGCTTTGCGCCATGTTGATTTGAAGTTGGTGACAAAGTGCTTAAGGGGATGAAATTATGCTCATGATTAATTATGTATTTTATGAGCCTATTAAACCCATATGTTTATTTTATATAAATGATTAATATTATTGAGAGAAAATTTGTCTCTGCATATTAATCATTTAATGTAATTAGGGAAATTGGTTTTTATGTGAGAAACCACCTCACACCAATTTCTATTTTTCTCAATTGTGGTTGGAGAGAACAAAGGCATGGTTGAGAGTCTTTAGTGGTTTTGAGACTTTTCCCAATTTATGAGTTCAGATTTGGAGATCCTACTTGCTGATCTTGTTTTTCCTTCCTTGTAATTAGCCCCACAATTGTGGTTTTGGTAATTAATGCTCTTCTTTTTGGAGAGTGGGTGAGGGGAAAACCAGTATATATTCCTTATGTGAGCCATGAGATGGGAGGAAGAAAGAGAGAATGCTTAGCTATTTAGAGCCATAGTGCTACTAATGTTTCATTCATAGAGATAATGTACAAAGATTTGAGAGCTTACTTTGGGAGAAGGAATATAGAAGATTTTCATTCCACCAGCGTATCCGGAGCTATAGCCCGCAGAGTTGGAGGGGTGAACTCCATTACCAATTAATGTCTCTCTCGTTAGGATGAACTTAGCAAGTGTATGAAAACATCTTTTTAGGCCGTGCATAAAAAACAACTCCTAACAATAAAAGATAATGCGTTAATATCTTCGCATCTGCAGCTAGTCGATCAACATAAAGTCATGAAATCCGTATCTCTCGTACAAAAAGACATTAAGCAAGAAAATAATATTTTTCTCCATGCCTCCAATAGACAAGATAAGAACAATATTTTTTGAAGAATTTATATTAATGGTACATGGGAGAAAACAAGAAAGCATTTTGAATTCTCCCCAATGGGATAATTTTTAAAGTCCTCAACACTTCGCATCTAAAATTTCTCTTCTCGTGTAGAAACCAAGAATATAAACTCAAAGTATCACAAAGCAAATAATAGAAAATATGACAAATGATAATGGCTCAAAATCGACTCAAGAGTATAGATCCAGTGATCTAAGAGGCAACAAAAGGTGATGAATGGTAGAAAACTCCTATTTATAACAAAACATTAGGTCATTTCAGATTCCTGCATGATTAAAATAACATTAACCAAATATAGATCCAATTTTTATGAATATTTTATTATTTGTTGAGGGGAAATGAATTGACTTGGGTCAAATCCTTTATTTGTAAATAATGAATAATAATGATTTATTTATCATTTTTATATTGTTGAATGATAATTAAATAAATAATGATTTATTCAATTATTTATAAATGATTTATTTATCTAATGTATGAATATTATTTAAATAAGGTTTAAATACTATTCCTAGAAATAATAAGATAAATAAGGATTTATCTAATGACTATTTTGTTTGGGTTAAATACGTACCAGGAATAATAATAAAATATCAAGGAACAATTATTCTATGAGGAAAACCAAACAAATGTAGATTTTTTTATTTCTGGGGGTTTCCGTTTAGACCATAAACACCCTAATAAATGTGTTTTATTAAGTTATTTTACATAGTGAAAGCAATTTTGCCTAGGTAAAATTATTCATATGGTGTACTGGTCCATATAATGATAATAGGTTAGATGGACTTAAAAATGGTGTAACGGATTTCCCCGGGGTAAGTAGTGTTAGAGCAAATCGTACGACCGCGTACGTTGTAAGAACTCAATCACCATACATCAAAAGGGAAGCCGTAGAGGAGGAATGTATGCGTACTAATGTGGTCAAGAACTAGACTCGAGGAGACGAGACTTACAGTGCGACACAAGTCTCTTTTTTATGAGTGGGCACTGTATAGTATATGCGGTATACCTATGCCCGCCGAGACAAAGTACAAAGAATAGGTGTATCCAATAAACAAGGGATCGAACCATAAAGTACAAGCCGGCATAAATATGAGCGATAAAAGATATATCGATGAACTACATATATGTTGTGCCCGGGATAACAACCAAGACTTACAAGCAATAATATGTGAGTTCATGAGATACAAATACAACCCAAATGCCCCTATAACCTGGAAGGCTCGCAAAATTCTGACCTGACATACATGCAAATCATAAAGGCGCCGTAAGTGGCTAAGGCCGACATCACAACATATGGAGCCGCATCTCCAAGGCTACAATGAAAAGGTCATCCGGCATGTGGGGGCGACCCGTAGGCCCCCTCATGAGGGCCGAAACATCTCACACACGCCCGGGGAGTCATCACCATCCGTTACATCACCGAATCATCAAGGCCATGGATCTCACTCACGGAAGGTAGCCGGAACTAAGAAACAACTTGGTCAGCGCGGACCGAGAGCCCTGTCGATCCGAGGGAAGCGAACAAGAATGGAGGCTGGAATCAAGATACACCGCCTTCCTCGACCTATCCTTCAGAATGTGATGTTTTATGTCGGGATAGGATTCGCCTTAGGTGAGTGATTAGAGGGTCCCTAACCAGGCACGAAGGCACACAGAGCCACGGCATAATGACACCAATGATGATGATGGAATGGGGGTACCGAGTAGCTTAATAACACTCTTTGCTGGCCATGATGAAGGGCATGGATAACCCGACAAAGGATCGACACGAGATCATGGACAGGCAAGAGACTCGTAGGGCTGGCAGGCTGGGTGACACAAGAGAGAGACAAGGAAATGAAGGATGTGGTGACTATACAGGGATAAAGACAGATAGACTCCAAGGTGAGCGTGATGATGAATCAACTCCGGATGCTCTAAACAAGGGTGAATCAATGATGTCATTATTACGTGAAGGTCCGAAGGACCCAAAAGCATGAGTACAAGATGGCCCCGCGGACGAAATCACGACGAACAAGGACAAGTATGGAGACAAAGTGGTGCCACAAGTACAAGTGCTAAAGGAGGAAATCCGATTTTGAGGAGAGGTGAAGTGACCTTCGACAAAATGTGTCCGAAGTGAAGTATCAAATCACGAAAACTAACATACCCACGCAGGGTTCTGGAGAGCTTTCCAACAGTATACTGTCAACTCAGCCGACGTTTAATGCAGAAGAAAGGAAGAAAATTCAAGGGTTTTCTTCAATAAGGTATTTTCCTCCAAATTCACCATTTCCGTTTGCAATGTGGTGAATGTAGAGAGGAGAGAAGGCTCGAAATCTTCGCGTGATCGTAGCGGACAAACCAACCATTGAACCTGAGATCCGTCACAAAAAGAGGCCGAACTCATACCTTTTCTTTTGATACTGAAAGTTCGCATTAGGGTCCCAATCTCAGAACACCTCTTCTTCATTCACGCCGAGTCGTACTTTTTAAGCAAAACTATAGACCCTAGACGTGTGCTTTGAGCAAAAAGTGCGAATTCGTCCTGTGATTTGGGCTAAAAATTGCGAATTTTATTAAATGGAGTGTGGTTTCAGAGTCGTTTGTTCCGAGATTTGGGTTTTTGTGCTGGAGACAATTTTTTCCTATCCTATACCTATAAAGATGATTTTTTGTGTAAATATAAGTATATACTTATCAACTCGGGAGAGAGAGAGACTCCGGGTACATTATCACGAGATCCAAGTGGATCAGGGTGTCTGGCCATGGCCAATGTGTTTTGGTTCTGGAGTTTAGGAGAACCCCACGAGAGCTGGGAGATCTCGTCAGTCTTGACACAGTCGGGGCTATTGGGATCCAGATCAGTGAGGTCTTTATAGGCAAGAAAAAAGGCCAGTGATCAAGTTGACAAGCCAGTAGACCATATTTCTCGTGATCGGTGTCCCACCACTAGGGATGAAAATACGGGGCCTACAATACCGCGGGGCGTAACATCGATGGAGTTTGTAGAGCGACATTAATGTGCTCCAAGTCAAAGGGGACTCGGATATCGATCGGGGACGGAGAGATTGGGGATCATAGCATGGGACACGTCGTTAGCTTCTACAGCCGAAGTGATCCTCACATCCGTACCCATCACATCACCGGAGGGCAGACAGATGGTGATTGTAGAGAAAGTGTTGAGTGGGACCTCCACTATGGTGGGCCCGTATGATGTTGGTGTCGTTGAAATGACAACGTCGCTTTGCATGGGAAAAGAACCACATCGTTATGGGACCCGACAGCTCGTTTTTGAGAAGATCCCCGACCTTGTGACCAGACACAACCTCTGTGATGGGGGCTCCGAGAGAGCCAGATGGCCCGTGGGGGTGACTACCGTGCGCAGGGGAGGAGTGAGTGGTGGCTCTGACGGTGTTCCGACCCAAGTTCTTTGCCCATTGGATGGTGATTCTATTGTACATAGATGACTATCCTTACAAGGATGAGTTATCGTGAGGATCTTATGATGTCGCTTCCGCTTGGTCATATGGGGGCCTAACAGGGTGACAAGTGACTAATCTTTTTTTATGTGCATGTGTTAAATTTTTGGAGTAGTATATATGGTATTGATTCGTGTACTTTTGGTATGTAGATATAGCTCGGGTAAATTGGTTTGACATATGGACAGACTGCAAGAGGCGGAGATGCAGTTCTAGTGGATCGAGAGCGACAGCAGACGAGGATGTCACCTTCCGGAGGAAGCATCCGTCATAGATGTGAGAGGATTTGACCCGCAGCCTTTGCAGCGTGGTTGGCAAGACTTGGGACGACTAATACATAGAGCCATGTATTGGTCTACCCTCGAATGGCGAGGTGTCATGCGCGCATGGAAATCGCTGGTCGGGGGATGCGCAATCTACAAGCTGCGGGAGGAGCCATTGGCTCGGGATCCTGATAGTGACAGGGTGTGCGGTGGTGCTCCCTAGTGTGTGTGTAGGGCAAGTGGTGCCCCCATTTTTGAGTTTACAACATGCTATGGGCATGTCATGTGTATCAAAGTAGATGGACTCTAAAAACATATTATATATATTATGGATATGCATCATTTTGATGATTTTGATCGTTATTGTCTTGTATGAAATGCGTGGTGATAAATGCCAATATAGAAAGATGGTTTGCAATGCTATCTACGTAGTGATTTTGTTCTCGAGGTACATGACTTAAAAAAGTAATGATTTAAAATTCACGTATCAAAAGTTTCACTCGTAAATATCGTCTAAAAGGATAGATTATGCACACGATAGATACCATTTAGTTGCATGACAAGAAGTAGGGAATCTAAACAATATGTATGGAGGATATGAGAGAGGGAATGTTAAGAGACTACAGAACAGATCATATCTGCCCGATTATTGTGGTAGTATCAATGCAGACCTGCCGAGATAAAAGTTTCATGCAAGGGGGTAGCATGCGACCCAACATGCCAAGGCTATATTCGGAATAGCGACTTGCACCATGTTTAACTTATATAGGTGTGATGGGGAGGTCCTACTGATAGTGGCACAAGACAATAAATGGGAGGGAAGACACCATATAAACAGTGAGTGCAAATTAGACATCAATGACAACGACGAAGTAGTGAGTGGTCCGTGTAGATGGCTATCACTCATATACCGACTAGAGGGTGGTGTATGAGTGGCTACGGAGGTATAGCTTGCGTTCGTCGTCGTGAGGTCATCATAGATACCTGGACAGTTACCCTTGCGAGAGGCAAGAAAGATAAGGTCAGGTGAGGAAGACTTCCAGGAGGTCATCATGATTCGGAAAAGATGGGATAACGAGGGGGAAGGGATACCACACATACCGTAAAGCTACCTAACCATCGCATGGGAATAAAGGCTCACATATGGATCTGCCACGGGGAAGCGCATTTAAGAAAAGTAAATAGATGGTCAAATGATGTTGAGCCTGTGGTGGTTGCCGAAGGGGGCCGAGTGAAAAAATAGGGGAGGATTCAAAGGGAATGTTCCCCAGGGTCTCACAGATGATGATAGGTAGAGCATGGTAGCAGGCTCATTTTCATCTCGAGATCAAGAGGGGGAATGTCAATGGGAGCGTTAAATCCCTGTTTATTCAAGCATATCACAGTAAGTATGGGAGAGGGCGATTGATTTTGTTCAACTTCATACTCTCAAAACTACCTCTATGAGGCATGGTGGTCAAAATGTGTGGAATGGCTGGTGGGAATAATGGCCATGGATACTACACAGAGCATGGCTTGTTGGTGCGAATAGTCTGGGGTTCTTGGTCAAGGTCATGGCAGCTCAGAGGCTCTGTGACCATAGACCTGTAGTGGAATGCGACTTTAACCATGGGTTTAATACGGGTAACGGGGACAAGTGATAGGGTGGCATGACCAATGAAGTGACTGGCTGCCGGGGCGTGGGCCGTTGGCTTTGTGGGCGAAGGAGGGGCAGGGGTCGGGCCGGTGGTGGCCTTGTCTGGGATGCCCCTCAGAGCTTTGCCTTTCTTTCCAGCCGGCCCACTAGAGAAGGGTCTCCGCAGGTACATGGCACCGTAGCAACCGAAGAAGCTAGGGGAACTGGTTGAACCTAAGGAAGCAAGGTAGGGGTTTGGGGTGACTGTGCGGGGTAGCTACTGGAGGGTCAAGGTACCGTACTGGGAGCATCAGTGGCTGTTAGAGAGAACATGCTAAGGAGGAACTGAAGAGCTCCGGGAGGGGGAGCAAGGAAAGGTATCTGACTAGCGGGGTAATGACTAGGTGGGATGGCTCCAAGATGGTTAAGGCCTAGTGGAACTGACCCGAGAGGATAAAGGGGCTCATGGGTACCAGCTATAGGAGAAGGGTCATAAGGAGTAGGTCTGACTGGATGAGACGAAGGGATAGGAGTAGGTTGCAGCAGGTGAGGTTGAGGTTGCTGACTAGCCGAAGCGGGCCGCTTAAGGGCAGGGGCCTGAGATGACTGCAGGACTGGGCGGCAAACATCTTGGGGATCAAAGATGGGGGAGAGAAGACCAAAGGAAGTTGTTCTGCCAAAGAGGATTCTTGTAGACATCTCTGGAGAGACACGGTCAAAGAATCGATGATTTTCTTTGCTGGGCGGCGGTAATATTTGGTCGACTTTGTGGGGTCCGAGATTTTGGTTCATGATACGTCAACTAGTCAATGGTGAATATCTTTCCATTATGAGGGGAAAGAAATTTGTGGTATACCGACATGGGACAAAAACATGGAATATGGTGTGTAGCTACACCCCAAAAGAATGTTATAATCAAGAGGGGCATCGATGACTTCGACGGCCAATGCAAACAACATTGCCCTCAAGAGTGAGGAGACACTACTAACAGGCCAATGGGTCAGAGGCGTGGCCATCCCACGCTCGAAGGGTGATCATGGAAGGGGCCAACTCAGAGACCTGAGTTGTTTGCTTTCATGGACATCACACGTGTGGATGCTCTACCAATACACACCGAGAAATGTTAGTTGCTTGGATTTTGACTGGGATTTGGAAGAAGGCTTTGAGCAGGAAGAGGAGGATGTTCGATTGACATGTCGAAAAACAATAAATTGGTCATCGTAAAGATCTACAAGCAAAGTGCTCATGTATGATAACAGGAGCCTCTTTTGAAGGACAGACCTGGGAGGATTCCAATGTTGAAATGACAACAGGAGATTGTGCCAAATCATCTATTATGCTATACGAATGAGCACCCAATTGTATAACATTTTTTGGCGTAATGGTCTTAAGAGATCTTGTATGAATCAACTTTGGCCGAGAGGGATGGTGCAAGGGACCATTGATTGCCGAAAGAGGAGCCCGTAGAACCCGAAGAAGGCATCTGGAAATGCAGGGCGGGAGCGGGAGGCTTGGGGTACCAACGGGACCCAGTTTGAAGGTTAAGGTCGACGTTAGAGGTTGATCGTAGCTCATCATGAGGAGCCGGTAATTAGAGGAACCGAAGGGGAAAATTGAGTGGCCACTTGTCCGTCGGGGACAGAAGCACAATCCTTGTCAAAAAGAATGGGTAAACAGGCCATGAGGAGGCTGCTTAGGGAGCAGAGGGCGAGGTGGCGTCGGCCCCACAATGTGGCTTCGAGACTCCCACATCCGTCGCATCCTGTGGTAAAAGGGGACAATCATATGGAAGACCGTAAACACCGCAACACGAACAAGGCTATTGTACGAATATGTGTCTGTCCTGCTTGGCCGAGTGCCTGCTGTCAAGTAAGATTAGCCGATTATCGTAAGGATTAGGTCCACCAGTACCATGGGGCAGATTGGAGTTTTGATTGCTCTTCTCTTCCTTTGGAGAGGGAGGAGATTAGTCGCACCCCTCGCGTGCAAATACTTTCCTAGAGGGGGTGATAGTTGCTTTTGCTGCGGTTGAGAAGGCAAGGAGGCGAGGTGCAAATGCCGAGAGCCGGAGCACCAAGTCGTGGATAAGGATAATGGATAGGTTGGGAAACATTGAGGTACAGGAGGTTGGGAAAATGATGAGGCATGCCATCTCGGAACATACCGGAGGGGAAAAGTGGCCGGGGAGGTGTTGGCCCCTCCCGAAGGGAGGCCAGCCCATGTGGGAGGTTGAGCACATGGATGAGAAAGAGCTCCAACAATACCGTTCTGGCAGATGAGATGACCCTAGGGCGTTAGCGCCACCGTGTCCTGGGAGGTTTGAAGGATTTGTATAAACATAACAAGACCCAGCATAGATCGGTCATATTTCAAGGGTTATTTGGAGTGGCGTGCTTCTTCGGTTTGAGGAAATGTGATGCAACATTTTTTGTTGGGATGGCGGTGAAGAGAGATCTAAGGAACTAGTCCATAGACACGGTCTTCAAAGGTAGGAGCCCGACATGTTTTCTTCTCCGCCATTCCCGAACATGACCGTGGATAGGCGTCGTCGATGTGACTATTTAAAGAAGTCAAGAGTTCGCAAGTAGGATTCGTTGTCGGTGATCGAGAGGGCTGGAAATGGCCATAAGAAGGTCTCTAGAAATGGTCGCAAAGGTGGCGAAGAGGCAGCCCTGATCAATGAGCACACTAGAAGCTTTGTTCGTAAGCGTGTGTTACTCAACCGTGATGGATGAATCATTTAATGGAATTCGACGGAACACCACATGTGGAAATACTGATATGGTTGGTTGGATTCTTTCCCAAATAAAGGCCTTCGAACTTGGGAATGGAGGGGAGATTGGTTGGCATAAAGGTGCAAACCAATATCATGGAAGATAGGGTCATTAATCAATTGATTGAAATCGTGGAGATTGAGGTCCGCTACAAGGGAGCAAGGGGACAGCCGAGTAGTTCCTATGGCGGTTCCACTAGTAACATTCCCCAGAAGAGGGTCTGGGATTACCACTAGCATTCGGCTCCGGGACCGTACATAGTGAAGGTGATTGTGGGGAGAACTAGAAGTAAAAGGAGAACTCCAATGAATCGAAGAGGAGTGGGAGGCAGACGTGAGGAGGACTAACTCGAAGACGACAAGAAGGAGTAGGTCGACCAATCTAAAATCGAGGATGAAGGCCTATAGTTTCCCAGATATACGCCTGGGGTGTAATGATGAGAACAATAAACACGACACAAAGGGAAGAAGAACGCCAACAAGGGTGCATGGAGGTGCGTAATCAAGTGATTACAATCTTGAAACAAGGGCAAGAGAGGTAAAGTAATAATTTATTTTATAATGTTTTAAAGTCTTTGCCCGCGTGTTAACTGTGCTCTTCGCTTAGGGTGAGGTATGCGGTTAATTTTAATTTTTAAACCCAGGAGAAAGTTAGAGAGAAAAGAAAAAGTGTGCCGCATAACCGAAAATAAACTTGTAGAGAACAAAAGATATAATACCGAAATAACAGAAAATTAACAAATAACAATGCACTTAAATTAAACCGAAGGAGGCGGGTTCTAAAACTAGTCTAACCGTAGGAAAAAAAAATCTAGTCAAACACACCGAAAATATGCCAATAGATCTAAGGTTCCGGAGGGGACAGATCTAAAGGATAAATCAAGGAAAGAGGTGCGTAAAATAGCAAAGAGACAGAAAAGGTCACCGTAAAAAGAGGAGGCAAAAAGCTAAAGGCAGAGGGGGAAAGGTGGTGACCCTAAAGGAAAACCCAAACAAAACTATATGAGGTGATTTGGGATGGAAAAATAGTCGTATCTAAAAGGATTCAAGATGAGGTATCGTATCCGTAAAAGAAATGGCTGAATCTGAAAATTTGGGACAATTCCTACAAATTAAAACTCTTCCAAAAAAAGTGAGGTACTGTCTGGGTCGCTAATATCTTCGCATCTATGTTAGTTGATCAGAAAAATGCCGCAAAAATCCAGATCTATGCATAAAAAGACATTAAGCAAGAAAAACAAGGTTTTGCCCATGCATCCAATAGACAAGACAAGAACAATATTTTTTGAAGAATTGTATATTAATGAAAATTCGGGAGGAAAACAAGAAAGGTGTTTCCTAACCTCCTTAATGGGATGGGTTCTTGGAAGTCCTCAAAGATTTCCAGACAGGACTTTCTTGTTGGTGTAGAAAACCCAGACAAACATAGAACTCAAAGGGAGCTCTGAAGCAAAGCAAATAATAGAAAATATGACAAATGATAATGCTCAAAGTTCATCAAGAGTATAGATCCAAAGTGATCTAAGAGACAACAAAAGCGTGCTGAATGGTAAGTGAAAACTCCTTTCTATTTATAACAAAATATTAGGTCATTCTAGATCTTGGTGCATGATTAAAATAATATTAACCAAATCTAGATCCACCTTTTATGAAATATTTTATTATATTTGTATTGAGGGGAAAGGAATTTGACTGGCTTCAACCTTTTATTTGTAAATAACAATAAATAAATGATTTATTTATCATTTTAAGGAAGTGGTTGAATGATAATTAAATAAATAATGATTTATTCAATTATTTATAAATGATTTAATAATTTAATGTATGAATATTATTTAAATAAGGTTTAAATAATTATTCCCAGAAAATAATAAGATAAATAAGGATTATCTAATTAATTTGCTTATTTAAGTAATATATCTATGAATAATAATTAAATTATTGTTTAATTGATTATTCCATGAGGTGAAAACCAAACAAATGTAGATTTGTTTAATATCTCCCCCTTGGGGTTTCCTCGTTTAGACCATAAAACAATTCAATAATGTGTTTAAGGTTATTTTACATAGTGAAAGCAATTTAATTAGGGTAAAATTGGTCTTACATAGGTATCGGTCCATCTAATGATAATAGGTTAGATGACCAAAAATGGTGTAACATATTTCCCCCCAAATATATGGGTGTTAGGAAGCATTGTAAAGGTTTTGTTTTAGCCACTCTTATGAGGGAGAGTGAGAGGTGTATTTTACATCAAGCCTCGTTGGATTCTTTGTACAAGGTTGAATGAGGAGATTTTGTCATTTTTATAATGTAGACTTCATCAATGAACTTGGCAAGTGTTGTAAACATGTATGATCAACTACAAGTTGCGCCTTTGTGCGTATGGGATTTTGCATTCGATTATTAAGGATCGAGGTGAAGGAAGATTTGAAGGGATATGCCTTTAGACATGGGTGCGTTTGTAGCTTTAGGAAATGAAGGCTTTGTATCCCGATTCCAAGTACGTCGAAGAGAAGAAGTCTTCAAGGATGTGTTTTTTTAGTACTTCTAAGTGAACATTTTCAAAAAGTTGGCTTTGCATCCCGATTCTCGATGTACGTTGGGTGAAGGGGTCTTCAAGGGATGTGTTTCTTTAGACATCTGCGTAAATTATGTGTGTTGGTATCATGTCGATTCGGGGGGCACGTCGTGTGAAGGAGTCATGTGGGAATGTGGTTTTCAGAGACATTTGCATGCATTTGATGATGGATTGGTCGATGATTTTTAGAGACCAAAAGTTTCTTTTGTGGGGAGGTGGTGATCCGAAAGGACTCCTTCACATGAAAAGAGCTTGCGCCATGTTTATTTGAAGTTATGTGACAGTGTCAAGGGGTGAAATTATGCTCATGCATTTTATGAGCCCTGATAAACCCATGCATTATTAATATAAATGATTAATATTTGTGAGAGAAAAATTTCATTCACATATTAGTCATTTAATGTAATTAGGGAAATTGTTTTTATGTGAGAAACCACCTCACACCACTCCTCTATTTTTTTCAATTGTGGTGCTGAGAGAATCAAGGGAATGCTGAAGAGTCTTTGCCCGTTTACACTTTTTCCTCACTCCTGAGCTCGAGATTGTTGGAGACCCACTTTCAAGGATCTTGTTTTTTCCTTCCTTTAATTAGCTCACAATTGTGTCATTCAGAACTAATGCTCTTGACAGAGCAAGAGGGAAAATCATATATTCCTTATGTGAGCCACAGAGGGAGGAGGAAGAAAGAATGCCAGTCATTGTCATAGTGTTTTGCAACCAATGCTCTCACTACAGAGCCGGAATGTACAAAGAAAAAACTTGAGAGTCAATTTGAAGAAGGAATAGAAGATACATTCTAATTGCATAAATCCTAGATGCAGGCCCCAGAGACAGGAGGGGTGAAACCGCTACTGTACTGTCATTCTCTTACTTACGGCATGTGATTCTTGATATGTTAAGTTCATTTACTTATGTTTATGTGTTTATGAACTATAATTGATGAAATAACATGATCAATAAATCAGGAGTAAGCCATATTCAATGAAAAGGAATATGGCTAGAGTAGCAAATATGGTTAGAGAAATTTTACCAGGATCTGGATCAATGCATGATATATTGACGCAATTATTTGAAAAATATAAAGTATTCACATAGACAACAATATAGCAACTCACGCAGACTCCATGGTCCATTCATAACATTCATCACATACATGAATCATTACACATCAAAACCGTAAATATGGAACAAAGCTTCTAGGATAGCTTATATTTGTATTAAACAACAAAAAACAAATTCATATTAACTCCATATGTGTTACAACAAAGACTCAAAGAGAGATCATTCATATTATGCTACTCGCCAATGTCATATGATAAAGAGTAAACAATATCCACATAATGACATCATGTCGAGCTTCAATACATCTAAATCCATAGAAATTTTATCAATAGAACAAGTACAATATTATACAAAATTCTAAAATACAAAAAGCTAGAAAATACAAAATAGAATGGATCTATTGACCACCGAGTAACCTAATGAATAAAATATAACTAATTAAAACTTTGATCATAACCAATAATCCTTTATATAGTGCATGCGTATTCCATATTCGGCTCAGAATCCCATGCCATCTCACTTAGGTGAGTTGTCTTCATACTTTGCAAGCCTCAACTATCCGTTATACCATACCTAGGCTTAAATCACCACCTTAGCCGATATGTAACTATCCCACAACGGCCGGTGGATATCTTACTCATGAGGAATATTTTTGTTACCACACATTAATCTTTAGTCACCGTCACACATCTACATGGTTTTGGTTTCATATGTGCGTTCTGTGCACGGTGTCAATCCCCATATTTATGCAGAAATTTTAAAAATCTCTATTTCTTCTTTTTTTGTGAATCAACACCAATCGTCAACACTTTGTCCCTTAAAACTTTCCTAGTTGGGTGGGGTGAATACAGATATAAAGAAATTGATGAGAATGTTTTTGTTTATTGGGTCTATCATTGCATATCCAACGAAATGGTTATGAATAGGTGTTACAGAATTTTTTTTTGGAACTTATTTTCTGGAGTTCTGTTACTGATGGCCGAGACATGGAAAACCTCCAACGAGATTAATTATGTTTCATTAATGTTAAAACTTCGATAAGGGATTTGTCACCAAGTCTCCACGTTATAATGTCTTCAACTCTGATAGGATAAACTCTCAAATTTTTCCAATGTTTAACAAATTACTCTCTTACAACTCATTCTTCCAAGGCGCCTGGTATGATTACTCACAACCTTAGTTCGTTGGTTAACTCCGTAACATTTATCCCACAACCAATCTCTGTCATTGTTTCAAGCAATCTTTGTGTATACTTGGGGGTGGATAATATGTTACTTTGATGCCTCCTCAAAAATTGCTAACAACATCACAACTACTCCGGCCTGAATCTCAAAATCATTCCTTTTTCATTGGAATAGTGGCTTCAACGGGGATGATGTAGACCAATTTCAAAACAAAGTATAATTGAGGTGGTATTTATAACTAAATGAATGATAAATGGGAGTGAGAATAATCTTAAAGTATATATATATATATATATATATACCTATCTATATCCCGATAATTAATTATGTTTCAAAAGGGATTTAAAATTTTATCCTTAGTGTATGAAATGTAGATTATCAAACACTTATGGTATAAAATAATTAATTAATTTGATTAATAGTTAATTAAATTAATTGATTAAACTACATTTAAGCATCAAATAATAAATGTCTTGTACATATATCAAAAGATGACACCAAAGGCCCAAAAGTGAATTAATACCAATATTATTTAGAATATACATATAATAACACTAAAATAAGTATGGATATTATTCAATATAAAATAACTACAATATAAAGATAGAAGTTCTTGACATCTTAACTCTTCTCATGAAAGAAGAGCCTGCCCAACCTTTCTATTAAGATGATTTAAAAAGTAAAAAAGTGCAAACTTCTAAAGCTTTCTTACAAAATCTCAGACCCTTTTCTTTCAAAACATGAAAGGGTTTATATAGCTAATACTAGGAATGTAAAAATAGAATAAAAGGGGTTTAGGACGTTTAAACAACTCTCCTTAAAATTAGAGATAATAGGAAAAAAATATAACTTGTTTTAAAGGGATGAGCTCTGTGAATGTGATGTTGTCTCTTTTCCCATTTTCTACTTGAGTCGAAACATTCCAATGCTAAGCTGTACTTCAAGAGGCTGAGTTGGCATTTTTGCTAATAACTGTCCAAAGATACACCAGATTTGGACAATGTAGGAAGCATTTGGGAGGAGTGGCCGTTAAAGGCATCACAACACAGCTACTCGCTGGTGTGGTTTGACAAGATACTTCATCAGATTTTTTCCTCAATCGGTTTCTTTCACTTTCAATGATTTGTTCTATATTTGACCTTTCCTTCCATTGTTTCTATTGTAAACATATTTTTGATAATTTATCATGGTAGTTTAAAATAAAATAAAATGCTATTAGAACATGGATGAAAAAGAAAAATTCTAAAAATATTAGGAAAAAATTATGTTTTATTACATCTACGTTAGAATAAAATGTTAGAAGAAGCTTAAAGAAAGAAAAATAAAATGTTAGAAAGTTACAATAAAAATATGGATGCTTTAGTATTGAAAATAAAATCAGTACAGTCACAGAAATGTATAGCAAGTTACTAAAGGATTTTAAAATTTATCTATGATTATTAAATTCTTTTAAAAAAGGGGTTTAGGTTTTATTTCTTTTAAATTTAATCAATTAAGCGCTTATATGTTTTTATCCCAGCAAATACGGAAAAAATAGGTCAAATCATTTGGATAATGCGCCAATGGCTGAATGACACAGATCTTGAACTGCTTCCAGGCCCGATGGCAGAGAGTCAGCCCTGGCTACCGACGATTAACGCGAGGGGGGGGGGTCCATGTGTACATACGCGTGCTTGGGGATGTGGCGGCACCACAAAGCTCTCTACACCCCTCTGTCAAAATCGGAAACCGGAGGTACCCCCCCAAAATCCACTAATCTGCCACGCTCGATGACCGGTTTCTCCACGTTCTCCCGCCAACGAATATCCTTCCATGCCAAGCAACCGTTAGCCAACTCTTCTAAATCACCCTCCCATGTCCTTTTATTAATTTCCCAACGTTCCACTCATAGTATTTTTGATCACCCCGTTACTACTAAACCACTCCCCGAACTAGTTAATCACCCCCGTTGGTCATTAACTCACTTAGCCGTTAACTCCTGCATTTCGCCTGATCTGATTATTGGCCCAGCTATATTCTGTAAAATCACCTAATCCCTTTCCATCACTTTTCTTTTCTGTCCAAACTTTCTATTATCCTCGTGATTTTGTTCCAAAGAAATTTGCCATCTCTCCACTCGCAATCCACTATCCTACCAGAATCCCCCGCCACCCTCTCCGTAACTCCATCTTCAAAATTTTTTCTCACGACACCGTCAAAGATGGTTCTAAAGCCTAGACCAAAAATGAACACCTCATAAGGGTAAAGCTAAGAAACAAGTGACACAAGATAAGCTGATCACTGACCTCAGAGATTATCACTAATCCAACAGAAGAGATCCTTGCCAACGCCACAACTTGACCTCCATCCCATACCCCTCGCCGATGCCTTTTTCTGTAAACACAGACTTCCATTGTGAATTTGATTTCAAAGAGCTACATCCGTGGTTAAAATAGAAGCACACGTAGAGAATTCAACTCCTATCAAGTTCTGGGAATCCATGTTGCCTTTGTTTTCCTTTCCAGCGTACTCACCCTTTCCGGGACGAATTTCCTCGGTGTTAGAAACAAAGAGACCCTATATTCAAAGTCAAGGGTAATTTTGCATGGAACATTCCGATCACCATATCCTCGAAACTATGAACCGATGCTTCCTATTCCTTCATCTGAGTCCCTCTCCCATTTTTCATTTGCTGCTCTCATGGATATTTTCCATAAACTATTCTTTCCTCGTGGTATTTCCGTATATTTGGATATTTTATTGTCGAAGATGGTAGTTTCCCAAGAAAAAGTATAACTCACCTCATACTCTCATCCTCAATTTTTCCCGAAGCCTCCAAACACTGTATCTCTCTCCTCTCATACCTACTAGGATACCTAAATGAAAAAAATGTTGATGAACCCATCATGGGGTTCTTATCTATTTTTAGCAAAGAAAAATCACCATTTTTTATGCATAATTATAGCTAAATCTTGGCTGCACTATACAAGGAATGTCTATGAACTTCACCACACAAGGAGTGTTCAATTATACTTCTAATAGTTCACATGTTTTTTTTTTTCTCTTTAAAGGCAGCTAGATGTCAGCTTATCCTCTTCAACAAGCATGATACATAGGGATCGAATCAATCAAAGGATTCATCGCATTTAGTTGGTCGAGATTCATCAACAACACTTCTTTTGCGTAGTTCATAGAATCATTCATACACTCAAAAGAAGGTACTCTCCTTACAAGTCAATCGTAGCCCAAAATTGGAGAAGAAATTAAAAGGATCCCGCACCTCAAAGCTGAGCAAGCTAAAACTCGGTGATTGGTACCTATATAAAAATTACAATAAAAATTAGGGTATATGTCATGAACTCACACTATACAAGCTTCCAAAGATATGTCCATATGAGAGTTTTATCCTTAGAATACATTAGACAAAACAGAAACACGCATGAGTTAGCATTTCCTTGTCCCGGTGAAAGAGAAAAAGCTCGCCTTTAAACTCAAAGCCGCATTGGATCCTTCATCCGCAATACTCGCAGAAGTCGTGTACCGGCGTATGCAATGTTGGGCATATGGGTTTTCAATCTAGTTTACTGTCATATGACCTCATGGAATTATTTCTTCTTTGAGAGTTGAACTCAAAACAACTACACTATTAAATTTGTTAATAAATAGAGAACATGAACCAAGATGAGTGGGTTTAAAGGTAATTATCTAGGAAGTATATCAGTCAGTAATTTAACTTCTAATATACAACCCCCTGCTCCTTATTAAAACAACAAAAGTGAGTCAGAGAAGAGCTCACATGCCAAAGAAATACTTAAGGAACTCATTTCATCACAAAAAGCCAAAAGTTTGTTTCCACTGTGCTACTCCCAAAGGAGAACAACCAGGAATTATAGATTTGGGAGAAAATGAAGTTTTTATCCAAATGTTGTTCCAAAAATCCTCCATCATCATCACCAGCAGAGGAACTAATCGAGAGATTATCCAATATTCGATGCCATCCTTTCCGGGCGGCGTAACATTTTCCGCATTCTTAGACATCAAGCACAAGAATGAAGCATTAAAATATGATGTTTATAGTCAATTCTAGAAGCAAAATCAGACCACAAAGATAGGTTTCCACTACCTTTGACAATGAGAAAGAAGAACAGTTGGCCTTTCTCAAGTAGCAATGCTGCCATTTCCAAAGACTCATTCGAATACAAGAAGACTGCTCTATTTGATGCAAATCAGATCCATCCATCTTGCTAGATGGACATGCACAAAGTAATTAGGAGAAAATTATATTTTCAACAATGACAAAAACAACCATGTCACTTTCCAACCGAAAGTCAAAGACTGTCAAATGTTCAATCTCAGCTTAAAGATTGAAAATTATTCTATCACAAAGATGTTGCATTGAAGTCATTGAAGACTCAGTGAAGGTTGGGTATGACCCAAAGACTGCAAGGCGAAGTTGATGAAATCATTAAAAATTAGAATGCATACTTCTCCGCTTCTCCGTATGTAAACAACTCAAGCTATCTCCAACCTGAAGACCCAATAAACCAAAGAGATTTAAAATGAATATAACAAGGAGGAGATGTCAAGTTTATCATCGAGCAAAAATCTAAAAATTAGAAAGATGGAAGAAAAATTAAAGAATTACTAATGAACGAGAAATCAACACTCCAAGTGAATACTTATCCTAATACAACTACTCAAACATTTTCTGTGTACAAAACTTTCAACAACTTTGAATACAACTAATGCACTGTATCTATAACAATATCAGCTATTCAAAATAAGGCACATGAGAAATTACAATGTGAGGTTTTAGATCTTTGAGGGTCACAAAAGATTAAAAATGATACTATAGCTATGGAGGAAATGCAAAAGATCTATCAATTAGGACTTAAGATAAAAGAAATTAGAGAGTGAATTTCAATGGCAACAACTTCCGGTTGAAGCTAAGTAGAATATCCTGAAGACGCAAAGGTGTCTAATATGATACAGTGATAGCCATCCATACGCATTATATCTGGAATAGGAGTAGCTCATTACCAAATGCGGCAAGAGCGAGCTCATTGAAGAGAAGAAAGAGCATCTCAAAAAGAAACCAAGTGAAGCTAATTTATTAAGGATCATGGTTCTCAACTCAAATAACAAAGAAGAGTTGGAAGAATCAACATCTTGGACAACCGTAACCATTTTGGAGATAAAGAAAGTTTCTTACGTAAAAGAAATTTAATCAACGAATTGCAAACCAAATGTGCTTAACATCGTTGTTCAAATATTTCATACTAATTTTAATGTTTTAAATCATAAATGACTGCCAGGATTGGTAGAATTAGATGATAAGTTGATTAAATTAGAAGATTAATGTAAAACATTATACAAAATTGCAATAGATAAGTCGAAGTTTGCATGTATCAAAGGACAAGTTGCAGGGAAAGCATTTCTTGAAGCTTTGCATTTTGATTTGATCATTTTACATCAAATCAAACATTTATTCATTCAAAGACCAAATTTTGAAAGATATACAAAAGTAGATGAAATCTTTCGAAAAATGATGAGTTTAGAAATCCCAAGTCAAGATAAATGGGATAAATTTTGTGAGACCATCGAGTAAAATGATGAATTTTATAGCATGCCAACACATCAGATTTTTGAAGGTCCAGTCAACAACAACTTCCATCAAAAGGGGCCAAGTCATATACAACTTCCAAGAAAACAAAGACACTTCATCTATCTGTTTCCTTCTTCTTCTTCTTTATTCTATTATTGTAAAAGAATTAAGATATTTATAACTTTTGGGAATTAGTATAAATAACTCTCATTTCAATTTATTAAGGGTTTCACCCTTGGATGAGAAAATTTTTGTAAGAAGAAATTGTACAAGCCTTTTGATCATCAATAATAGAAGAAGGATTATGAATTTGTCTCATACAACTCTATTCTCTCTGTGATTTTTTCCAATTTTCATACATTTTGTTTCTTCATATGTTGCGGAATTGTTATCACGATAACTAGAAGAGATTAACTGTGTTTCAATAGCCCAATCTTATAATTCCTCCTGAAGTTATTATCAATATAAAGAATGATTTACTTAATAGTTTGCTGATGTAAGTCCCTTTCATTTATAAATTGTCAACATGTTGATAATTTTAAATGTATTTTGTTGAACTTTTAGACATTGTTTAAAGGTTTTCAAGCTTATGATTTATTGAATAATTCAATCTGAATATTTGATAATCATATATTCTTACATAAATCTACTTAACCAATTTACAAAATCTTAATCACTGTGTGAGATAAACAAGCAACTCTTACTTATAATTACTAATATTATTTGGAAGATTTAATCAATAATTATTTACTAAAATTTATCTTATACATTGGTCCTCCAAAATTACAAAACACAACAAAACATTATAGATGCTTTGGCATGAATATTGACCACAATGATCTCAAAGGACAACATCAATTTGGAACTGTTGCCGGGGAACGAATTTGATTTGTTTTCCCTGGGACAATGATAAAACCCTATTCCTTTAAGGTGACTAAAGGTTTAGTTATGTCAAAATATCTCACCTGGCGACTCCATTGTGACCAAACTGGCTCCTTCAAAGCACACAAGATCTCGAACTGACTCTGAGATTTTCCAACCCTTATCGTATCCAAGAGATCGGTAAGAAGAGCTTCTTCTAGAAGAAGGCATCAAACCCATTCTTCTTCTATTCCTCAATCTGAGATCAATATAATTCCCATCCTTTCAGATTCTGAATCTGCCCTTTAGAATCGAAGACATACCTCATAGAGTCGCGGGAGTCAGCATCTAAAGGAGGGGATTTTAAATCAGCCTTGTTATTTCATTCTTAGATTCCTATAAATTGCCTCGTGAACCTTATGAATACATCCTATATCAAAGCAGATTTGATCTAAACTTTCCCCGGATTCAAACCTAATGATTTCATTTCCCCCCGTTAAGCATATTGGTTCTCGCACTCTACTTCACACCAACCATAATATCTCTATTCTCTTTATTCCAATCCTTTATTTGAACCTAGAGAAGGAGAAGAAGAGGTTCAAAAACTGGTTATCAGAACTCCTTTAAGGCCTTGAAGAAGGTCTTCCATCCCATTTCATTCTCCTCCTCATTCTTCACCTCATTCCTCACCTCCTTCCTCTCCTTCTTCACCTACAAATTATGCTTCTTCCCCTTCAACTACTAATACTCATTCCTCTACATCTACATCTTCAAGTATGGCTGGTTTTAGACCAATTGTACAAGCAAGATATGCCCCTCTTTTACTTCCTGCTATCCTTAATGATTTTCCTCTAGGATGCTTAAAACACCTTCCTAGATTTAATGGTGAAACTGGTTTATCTGCAGAAGACCATCTAGCAACATTTCTGGATTTTGCAGATAACATGAACATAGAGCATGAAAATATTTATATGAGATTGTTTGTGCAATTCCTAGAAGGAAATGTAAAGATTTGGTTTATGAAATTACCAGTTGATTCTATTAGATCATGGAAAGAATTAACTAATATCTTTAAAAATCAATGGGGAGTGAAAAAGGACCATATTTCTTAACCGAATTTGAAGAACTAAAAAGAAATTTTGGAGAACTAGTTGCTGATTTCATCAAAATATTTAAGCTTTACCACAAGATGCCTCCTGATTGTAAACCTCCTATGGCAACAACTAAGGTTAGATCTTCAAAGGCCTTTGAGGATGAATTTGATGTCATGTTGAGAGAAAGAACATCTCAAACCTTAGAAGACATGAAAACTAATTCTATAGAGGTTGGATAAAATAGGTCTGCATCAGCCAAGTTAAAAGCTAAAGCTAAAAAAGCCCAAATGAAATTAAAATCAAATCAAGAGGATTCTTCTTCCTCTAAATATAAAAGTGAGGATGCAAAAAATAGATGAAATCACATCACTTCTAAGAAACCTATCAAATAGGATTTCAAAGATTGAAACTCAACCAAGAACAATCCAACAAACTATTTCTAGACCCCTAAAACAGGTTCAAGGTTAGTATAAAAAGGCTCCTCCATTGCAAATTCTTCAGAGGCCTCATAATGACCAACAAGTACCCACATCGTTGTTGATTGATGATCAACAACCTGATGACAATAATTTATCTATCACTGAAGATATTAATAACATAGATCATACATCCCTTCAGACTGCCATTGTTCCTCTTCCCCAAAGTCAAATCCTTCTCAGGTTTCTAAACACCAAGCTTTTTATGAGTTTCTGATTGAAAAAATCAATAGAAGATATGATTTAAGACCTAGAGCTGGTCCTGGTAGACCTCTCAAAAACCCTGTAATAATTGAACCTCAAATAAACACTGCTAAAACTCAAACTACTTCTATTCAACCCCTAAACAAATCAAGTATTCTGCTCAATTTGGAAAAAAACTATATTGACTAATTTTAATGTGGAGAAAGAGTTAGAAAGAGTTAGAAAGAGTTAAAATTCCAATTCCACTTTCATAACTTTCTAAAAACCCAGGATATAAATTCAAGTTGCAAAATGGATACAAAACTCTCTACAAAATGAAAGACCCACCATGGCTTTCAGTCCTAGTTCTGATATGATTGATGAATCCATACCACCTTTTTATGTGAATTTGAAAGTGCATGACTCCCTACTATACAATTGTATGTTGGATTCTGGTGCTTCACACACCTTAATGCCTAAACTCATTATGGAACAACTTAATTTAGATATCACTCGAACCTATCATTACCTATATACCTTTGACTCTAAAAGGGTGCAATGTTAAGGAATTATAAAAGACCTAGTGGTCACTTTACATCAAATACCAGTCAAAAGTGTTGTATTAGACATTGTTGTCACTGATATTCACCCCAAATTTGGAATGCTTTTATCAAGATGATGTTGTGAAAATTTGGGAGGAAGTCTTCAAATGGACATGTCTTTTGCCACTATTCCTGTATATGGTGGAGAGAGCCTTAGGTTATATAGGGAAGTTGGATTCGTAAACATTGTTTGTAAAGCTCATCAGGCTATAAATCATCCCATTTATGCAATTGATCATGGTTTTTGCTGCCTAACCATCAATGAGCCATGTACTCAACTCAAGATTGAAGATCTAATTGAAACCCTAAATCGTTCAAACTGAAAATTGGAAATTATTCTTTTAATGGATCTTGCACTAATGATGGAGCTGGAGTAGGAGTTGTTCTGATTTCACTTGATAAAGAAAATATCACTCAATCATGTAAGTTAGATTTGAGGCTTACAAATAATAATGCTGAGAGTATGCGGAAGCTGATCCGGGATTATAGCTTGCTAAAAGTTTAAAGGTTCAAAATTTGAGTGTCTTTACTGATTCAAAAATTATAGTAAGATAGGTTAGGAGTATTTTTCAAACAAAGCATCCTATGCTTAGATCTTACATAAATGAAATTTGGGACACCATTGAAAATTCCTTTAATGCTTTTAATATCACTTTTATTCCTAGAGATGAAAACATTCATGCAGATTTATTAGCTTTTTTTGCTAGTTCTTTCAAGATTCCATATCAATTTCAAATACAATATCAAATTCAAATCAAATATAGGCCATCAATTCCAGAAAATCTTAAGCATTGGCAAATATTTGAAAATGATGAATAATTAAATCCTTTGTTCAAGCTTATTATTTTCTGTATTGCAAATTGAAGAAGATAACTCAAAAATTAATGAAGCTACTAAAGACAAGGAAAATTCAGATCTAAATTCAAAGGTAGCTAATCATGATATTATACAACTATCAAATAATTTTATCCCCAAAGGGATTTTTCCTTTAGAAAAATTGTTTGATCAAAATGATGTTCTCAAAAATCCATTCTCTGCTTTAATTACAAGATGACATAGAAGACACTATTAAAATCGATGAGGAGATTAAAAATATTAAACTTTGTGCATCTTTAACTCCTGAAATTAAATCTGAATATATCAAACTTCTTAAGAATTACAAAGATGTTTTTGCTTGGTCTTATAATGATCTAAAAACTTATGACACATCCTTAATTGAGCATAAAATTCCACTAAAACCAGAAGCAAAACCTTATTAGCAAAATTTAAGAAGGATGAATCCAGTTTTGCTTCCCACCATAGAAAAAGAACTTAAAAATATTTTAGATGCCCAAATAATTGTCCCTTTAAGATACTCTAATTGCCAATTTAGTCCCTAATGAAAAAAGAATGGTGAAATTAGACTGTGGATTTTAGAAACCTTAATGTAGCATCCGAAATATAACTATTTGCTTCCAAAAGATGGATCAATTACTTCAAAGAGTGCCGTGCTAATAGACTCTCTGAGTTTGAAGGTCACAATCAGATATTAGTAACTAAAATATCAGAGAGAAGACAATTTTTACTACACCTTGGGGTACATTCATGTATGCTAGGATGCCTTTTGGCCTATCAAATGCAGGAGCAATGTTCCAAAGAGCCATGGACTTAGCCTTTGTTGGGAAGGTAAACAATTTTTTTGTTATTTATTTTGATGATTTAACTGTTTTTTCTAAATAATATCAGAAACATAGGAAGCACTTGATGAAAGTTTTTAATAGGTGTAGAATGTTTGGAATATCTCTAAATCCCAAGCAGTCAGTGTTTTCCATTAAACAGGGAAAATTACTAGGTCATATCATTTCAAAATATGTAGTAGTAATTGATCCCAAAAGGGTCTCTGCTATTCAATCATTATCATTACCTAGAAATAAGAAAGAAATACAAGCCTTTTTAGAGAAAATTAACTTTTTGAGAAGATTTACACGTAACTATGTAGAAATAGTTAAAGATATAATAGATATGCTAAAAAATAACCATGAAGTCAAATGGACCATTCTCGCAAGATATGCAATTGACCAAATAATGAAGGAAATTCCTGAAGCCCAAACCTTAGCCAGTCCAAACTACTCTGAGCCTTTCAGTATATTCTCTTTTGCTTTTGAAACCACCCTTGCTGCTGTCCTTTTGCAGAAGAATTAAGATTATCATGATGAACCCATAGAATTTGAGAGTGCAAGCTTCGTGATCCATAACATAGTTAGAGTTGTATCTGAATGAGACCGACGCGTTTCGAACTACTAACCGGATGAACTACGCTGGTAGTTCGAAACGCGTCGGCTCCAAAATTCTCATGTGATTTCCGAAAGATTTTTAATCTAACCCATAGAATTTTAGCAAGGTCATGAGAGATGCAGAACTCAAATATGATATCATCGAAAAACAAGCCTATGCCTTATTCAAGCCCCGGAATCTTTTAGAATGTCTGTTCTCCATTCTACCATTATTACCTATGTACCTAACAATGCTATAAAATTTTTTTGCACAACCAAACACTCTGATGGAAGAAGAGGAAGATGGATAACTCAAATCCTTGAGTTTGACCTTACCATTAAAACTACCAAGTTAGTGAAGGATAAGGTTTAGCTAAATTTTGCTGAATCTAATTGGGGTGTTACATAAAATCTCGTTTTTTGAAGTTTCTGAGAAGCATCCACAATAACCTTCTTCAAATTTGGAAAGGAGAATCCACAAGAACCTTATTCAAATTTGAAAGGGATAATCCACAAGAACCTTCTTCAAAATTTCAGGAGAATCCACAAGAACTTTCCCCCTGAATTCAAGTTGAAAGAATCACAATAACCTTCTCCTTCAACTCAAACACTTCGGTCTGTATTGACATTTATAGGTGCTCTGTATTATCGCATTGGTATGCATATATTATTCATTTTCTAATCCATTTTGAATTTACAACTCAGCTTTTCAAAAAGCAAAAAAACACTGTTGAAATCCATCCAACATCGTATAATCAATGCCAACTTATATTGGAAAGATCTCACATTATACTACTATACTTGACAGACCGTAAACGAAGGAATCATTGATCGCTCTGTATGTAGGAATATGTGGAGGCCATTATGTTTGGAGAGCAACAACATACACAATACTAAGGGAAAGATTCTATTGGCCTACTTCCGTTTTCACAAGTAGGAGAAAAATTGCAGCCCGTATTCCATGTCGTATGTTTGCCGGTAAGCAAAACTAGCAAACTCATTCCACTAGTTCCATGGTTGTCTCAACACCATTTCTTCAAGGATTAGAATTTATAGCGTAATTCACTCCAAACCTTCAAGTAATCAAAATGCTACGGATCTTAACTGCTACTGACTATTTTACCAAGTGGGTGGAAGCCATTCCCGTAAGAAATGCCACGAATGCAAACTTGTAATCAAATTCATTGAAGATAACATTTTATCTAGATTTACGTTCCACAACAAATAGTCACTTGACAATGCCACAACATTCAATAGCATAAATATGATTGAATTTGCCAAAAATATCAGATTCTACTACATAATTCATCTCCTATTATCCACAAGGAGATGGTCTTGGCTGGACCATCTAACAAAATTTTAGTAAAGGTGATCAAGAAGACTTGGCAGACCATTAAGAAAATTGGGATAATCACTCCGATTTATGCCTGGCAAACAGATTTCTCCCAAAAGATCAATAGGTAATTCTTATCTAACCTGTCATAGGTAAAAATTATATTTTTCCTACAATTTTAGCTTTCCCTATGCTTCCGTTTTTACAAGAATCTACCGATGAACCCGATGATTTATCTAGATGAATAACAATACTATTGAATTAAAAATGAAAAAAAAAGATGAGATCCAATACAAACTAAGGAAATATTAGAATAAGTTGAAGAGTTCTTTGATGCAAAGGCTAGGGAAAGAGATTTTAGAGAAGGTATTTAGGTCTTACGACATGGGATGCTAGGAGAGAAGATAAAGGTAAACATGTGGTGGTTTGATAATCTATGGTTTGGGCCACTTAGCATTGCAGGTAAAGGGAAACAACACATTTTTGCTACAAAAATTTGAAGGACAATTTCACACTGCCTGGCCACTAAGTGCATTTTTGAAACACTATATCCAAGACCGAGGAAAATCATACATCATCATTGTACATTACTGGCTTAAAGTATGTTTGTTTTCTACATCAAAGACTCCATAGCTCCGAGGAGAAGGCACATGGAATCGCTTGTTCTCTCGGATCCCACAGGGAAGCACGCCAGTTAGAGCGATGTTGTAAATATTATTTGTTTTCGATAAGTTAGCATGGTAGTTTAAAAAATGAAAAAATAAAAAATTTAATTTAGAACATTGATGAAAAATAAAATTTAAAAATATTAGGAAAATTATGTTTTATTACATCCATGTTAGAATAAATGTTATAATGTTGGAAATATTGTCATTGATGGCAAAGGAGCACAATGGAGCACCACTTGAACTATCATTAAGGCAAAGAAGCAGAGAAACAACAACAATAAGGCAAAGAAGCAACTGCAATACGTAAGAAACATAACAAAGGCGAGGAGTAGCTGAGAGGTAAGGAGTAGCATTAGACCATCATCAAAGACAAAGGAGTAGAGAGGAGCAACTTTAGAAGAAAAGAGAAAGTAGCCTAGAAGAAAAGAAAGGAGCACAAAAGATGCAGCACGAACCAACTATAAGACACAGCGTATATGAAATAAATGAACAAAGAAGTAAAGGCAGAGGTCATGAAGGAAGTGATAAGGAGCAAAGGCAACAGAGTAGTTGCAGTGCTATTAAGGTAGACAAGGAGAAAAGGCAACAAAGAAGTGGCGAAGGCAGTAAAAGGAGCAAAGGCAGCAAAACAAAAGCATAGTCGTGAATGAGCGGGTCAAGTCAAGAATGTACAAAGTGTTGATAAGATGTAGCAAGAAGGATAATGGCCAAGTTGAGAATAATGAACAAAAGAACAAGCTCCAGAGAGCTTCTCAACGCATTTAAGGCATAAAACAAGCATGATAATCCAAAGCCCAGCAATACGAACAGAAGAACAAGCTCAAGAGATACTCAACGCATTTAAGGTGTAACAAACGTGATAATCAAAGTCTGAGTGAATAATGAACATAAGAACAAGCTCGGGGAGAGAATCGCATTGAATAATACAAAGCTCAGAGGAGTAGCGTGGAGAAACCGGTGTTGCATAGCGGTGACAAGATAACTTTAAGAGAATCACGTTGAAGAATACATAACAAGATCAAAGGAGGAGTAGCGTGAGAAACTTGAAGCAGAGCTTTTAATAGATAAACAAACAAAAATCGACTAAGGTAGAGATCACTTATAAAATTTCCAAAGGGAAGTGAATGGACTTTGGGTCAGATTAGATCACAAAAGTGAAGGCTAGATATGATTAATCTTAGATTCAATCGTCAGAGCGATTTCGCAAATTGCAACATTTAAGAGTTTAACATTAAGGTATCATTGCATGGTAAGTAAAGTATTTGCGATGCAAAGTGGAGAAGACACGTGTTGGTATGATTTAATTTCGCAGATCACAGAAATAGAGTATAACCACAAAGTAAATCTTATGAAGTGCGAAGTGCGCATTAGATGAGGACTGGCAGATTCAAAAGCATCAACAATCTGGACGGAGAATCGCGAGCCTGCACATCGCAAATGTTAGCAAATAGTGCTAAGGAATGTTAATTTGTTTGCGATATTTGGTAAAGTTATAAATTTGTGATGCGTTGAAGGGAGGAGCTACGTTTTGGTATTTTGTATTCAGTACACATCGCAAAGTTTATATTTCGTGCTTTCATGTCTACACGGGTAAGTGTAAGTTGGATGCAATGCTATGATTGCTTATCGCACAAGACAAGAGATACAGCCAGTTCTAACGTTAGTGTTGTGGGCAAGTATTTGCCATTTGTTGTGATTGGTTCTAGGATTGTGGGAATCAAAAACTCTTTGCTCATGTGATATGTACTGCCCCCGTTATATGCACCATGTTATAAAGTATACGTTGTTGATCACACCTATGTGCATATAATATGCATTATTTGATTGCTGAAACATATGTATGTTGATAAAAAATTGAAAATTGTAATCTCCATTAATAAAAGGGAGCTATGTGTCATACCCCATGTTGTGGATGATTTTGTCACCTCCTAGAGATAGCTCAGAGTTGCTATAGACCAAAGGTTTGCATATCCTAATATAGCAAGAGTCCTTTATAGTTTGGGTTGTCACCATGACTCACCTACTATCTCTTGTTCTAAACAAGGAAATTAAATTAGCTTGAATGGGTCCAATTTCTCTTCTCGTAGGCCGATACAAGATGCTAGGAGTACGTAAAGACATCAAGTAAAGACGAAAGATGGCAAGTCAGACAGCTTTCAGAGACCGCTTATCAGAAGAGGGCCGATCTAATGATATATTGCTAAAATCGTTATTAGAGTGTGGCAGTAGTGAGGAAAACACAAGAAGATATTATCAAGTAAGGGGCGCACCGATTTACGAATCTCAAGCTACTCAAAAAAAATAATATAGCAAGAAATTATGCAAAGGATGAACATGGAACATCATATCACTTCTAGGCCTATTTAAGCGCTTGACTAATTCTAGAAAGGGCACCACGAAGATGAATCTCACCGTAAACCATAGCCACGTATCTTCTAGAACATGATACAAGAAGAAAATTTGCATGAAAAAGGATGATGTATTAACACATAAGAAAAAAGTTACATACCGTAGTATACCGAGACCCTCTAATCCTTAATACAATCATAAATTTCTCCCTCAATCGAGACCCTACGGGCTCGAAACTTCATACGTAAATGTTATGAAGATAGAATACAAAGAGTCTTCGTTGCACGCTCACGATTGCAACTGGAACCTCCTACAATGTATTATTTTTGAGTATTTATAGAGTATACGGTAAATTTCCCGAGGAGTGAGGAAAACGAGGCACAATTAATGACTTAGTTTGAAACATCATGGCGGAAACATTCACGCCTTCTCCTATGAATGACTGGCTATAAATGATGCAGACCGAACAAATATGTACAAGAAATAAATGCCGAGAGATAAGATCTCTCCATACAAAATGATGATAAAATATATGCAATTGCTCTCGCCGCGTTCGAGAGAAAATCGTAGATATTGGAACAATTTGATTTAAGTACTCGTACCTCGGCTTTTCGGCTATGGATTTGAATCTTAGATCTTTAACGCCGGGCGATTGCGTATCCGGAGAATTTCGAGAGTTCATATCCCCTCGCCTCTCTTAATGGTGGTCACCCTTCCACCTACTTAGCTTCATCTTTTAATTGTTGCCGATGATCCGTCTTGATATGCTTTAGATTTTTCAATGGAGGCGGAAAGTTAAGGCGCCAACAAAGCCAAATGAAGACCCGCAAAACTCCAAAATCATTAGAGAAAAACGACTTAGCGATATGGAGTGTGATTACAATGCCGTCACGAAGTCGGGTGACATTTTAGACGAGACATTGTGAGGGCGTTATAGTGATGTGAAACACATGAACACTATGGAGAAACGAAGAGTGCATTTGTGCGTAAATCACAAGGGACAATGAATAACCGTTGCGACCATAAACCACCACCCGTTACTGCACATGAATGGTGGAGGAAGGATGCGGCGTACACTGTAAAACATGATGACATGGCCACAAGAGGTGGGACCAACTCCAAGAACGGGAATCCTGGTGCGCAGTGTGGGTAGAACGGGAGGACATTATTTATATTCCGACTGGGCGATTGAAAGTACTAAGGTCGCGATAAAATCAGAGATCGTCCATTTTGAAGCAAGATCGACGAAGCAAGTGTTTAACGAGGAAATAAAGTGGTGGAGCAAAGAAAATCGCCGATCGGTCGCGCGCGACTCACCATATATAAAAGCACTTCGCACCATCGAATAAGCTAGACTTGAGTGGCCACTATTGCGCCCGATTGCTTAAATTTGAACTTTGAACCATTGTATGCAAAGCCAAAGGAGATAACACAAGCAAAGGTCATGGGGGTTTTAGATCGAGGCAGGAAGCATATGTACAACATCTACTCCATCTGGGCGGCATGTTCGTCTGATGTCGAGAACATGTAGACCATCAATTATTTCATCTTATTTTGAATTCTCCCGCATTCTTACTTCGGCAATATCAAAGTTCTTTTGCTTTATAAAAGAAGAAATAAAAACCAAAGCAAGTTATATACAAAAGATATACAAAAACAGACTTCAGCCGAGATCGTAACGTTGAAAATAAGTTCTTAGAACCGGCCATTCACGCACCTAACAAATCACCTCAGATATTTTCTTAAAGTAAAGGTGTTGTTTCTCCTTACCTCCACTATTTTGAATGGCCTGCATCACATAATGGATCAAATTTACATGTTTGCCCTTTTCTCGTCATGAACGTCCCATCGCAATAGAACCAGCCCTCAACTTGAAAATTTCTATCCTTGGCGTGCCGATCGAAAACATTCTTCTATTTTCTTCGTATTCTCGTTAGTCTCTCGATCTACCCGAAGCCTTTGTTCCCTCCCGCTCTACCACCGATTAATTCTTCGATCATGTCGTCCGGTTCTTCCTGTTTTCTTCGCATGAACGTGCTACCGGGTACGTTAATTGCAAAGGGAACACTACAACCCGCCTTCGTACACCACCATAAGGTGACTTTCTGGCTCTTTTCTGTTATCCTATTTGCCCACAAGCTTTAATTTAGAATCCCGCCTCTTTCCGATTTTCAGCCAGTGTCTTTTAGGCTCACCGTGTTTTATTTGATGATTCTCGCTGCATCGTTTTCCTGATAATATGCCATAGAATGAGTAAGGTATACAGACTTTAAGTGCACTTTACTTAACCCTCGTACCTTAAAGTCATGGCATTGCCTGCTACGATTTCAGCAGATGCCCACCTGATATGATATCTTCTATAAATGACATGCATACAACATTCCGTTGCATTTCGGGTAGGTGGCTTCCACCGTCTTCGTGCATTAGTCCGTGGTCGTCAATATCCATTTGTAGCCGCTTTCACTTGATGGGGGATGTATCTCTCCTATAAAATCTAATCCCATTTGAAATGGTTCATTTACATGTGAATAGGAATCAAGGGTACTGCTGCCAATTTTTGTCTTTCTCATAAACTTTCTACATTTATTTCATGACATCTGGACTCAAGGTGTGACCAATATAATTTGGGTCAAGAAACCGGCCTTCAAGATTTTATGGGTCATTGCTTCCACCGTAATGTCCTCCACATATCCCCCATGAAATTCCATCATTACCACTTCATTTTGGCAAGGCATAAAAGTAATATGCCTAGAGGGTCTTCCAGAGAGTTGTCCATTAACTTATTTAGATTTCTATCCACAGCCTTCCGTATTTATTTCTCTGTCATGTCCTGAGGACAAAATGGCAGTTTGGGTCAGATATTCAACTATTTGTTATACCAAGGATCAGTTTTGATATTTCACATGTATCTTTTTGCAGCTTTCTAGTCCATGTTGTTTTCTCGCTATTTATCTTCATTTCATATCACAGCATGTTAATCCCCAAAGTCACATGATTGATTTGTATACATTCCTGCAAGTCCCCGTCCTTTCGATCACTTAAGGGAAGACATCGCATCATATTCCCCGACCCCTTAAAATCCATTCTCTCTCTTACCTTCACTATCCCTGTACTAGAATGTCTTTACAAATTACTAAACATAAGCAATATGAGATTGCAAAATATAAACTCTAAAAGTCAAGGGATTTTTATCAGTAGCATGCTCACTTTCCAAAGATATTATATTTCACCAAGACTATGTTCCGGGACCCAAGAATACACAATGCCTACATCTCTTCATTTTTCTCGCAATAAATACTCAAAGAATGTATGAGGTGAAGCAAATGAGAATACCATAAATGGCTTACTACAATCCGGTCCCGCTAATACAGTGAGCTTCCGTTAAAATGCCCGTTTTATCCTTTATGAAGGCATCTCTAGACTCCCTGGGACCATTTTACTTCATTTTCCTTTGTTATTGTAATGTGCCTAACTATCTCTCGCATATTAGGATAAATCTTCAAAAAGTTTATTCGTCCCAAAACACTCGTACTTCTTTCTATTTTTGTGCACAAGTTACTATCACTTCAACTCTAGATCAATTTTTACGCCACCCTTAGTCACGATATGTCCTAAGAGTTTTTCTTCATCTAATGCAAACAAAGATTTTTGGGGATTAAGAGAAAGGCTATACTTCAGACTTTTCTAAAGTTCTTCAACGCACAATATGCTCATCATCATTCTTCGAGAATACCGTGATATCATCAAGATATACCACCAAGAACTTGTCCCGTTATCCCATAAAGGCTATGTCCATCGCTTTAGAAAAGGAAATTCAGATTGATTAATCCAAAATGGCATCCCTGCATAAAGGCCTCAATAAGGTGGTGGAATGTGTCACTTTCTTTTCCTGTCTTTCTGTTACCATCTTGATTAGCCCAAAAATCCATCCATCATCGACATTCGGATGCTCCCACCACTTTTCTCATAGATAGGTCCATTTGAAAAGGCAATTAATTCGAGAGATGCTCTATTCAAATTTCCAAACTACACATGTCTTTATTTCTCCATTCTTCTTTCTAACAGAACAAGGTTCGCTATCCATTCCAGTACCTTAGTGGTACTATCATTCTGGCTTTCAACAACTTCTTGATTTCTTTTCAATGTATGAAGCTTGGGCTACATCATTGCCCCGAGCTCGTTTGTATGGCTTGGCGTCTTCTTCAACTAATTTTTTTATGTCAGATAATATTTACACTCTGGTGTTTTCTGTGTCCTCATAGGACCAAGCAAAACATCTTGTAAGATTGAAATAACTTCCAAACATTTTTCTTTGTATTCTTCTCCTGATCTTTTGGACAAATATTTCTAATACCTTGGGATCAAGAAGTACCCATTCAAATCTTCTACTCTTGACTTTCTTCCAATATTTTATTTATTCATGGCATCACACATTCATTGAACAACTTCTCTAGTGGTACCCAACCCTCCGGGTATGACATTACCCTTTAAATTACAAAGATTTACTACCTCACATTCTTTCTTCCCATTTATTTACATATTTAACTTCTTCTTCTTCATTATCATCAATCTCTATATTGGAGAATTCTCCCCACAAACTTCTATAAATCTTTTCATCTCAAGCCTTGATTCTAATTTACTTGCTTTACATTGTCCTGAATGGACATCTATAGTCCGTACCTCCACCTCATATCTAGGAGTGGGTCTGATATATTTAGGTGCACCAAGTAGCCATCAGTTAGACCGTTTGGTTCTGTTTGTTCTCATGAACTGAGTGTTAAATGAAAAGAAGTTTACTGCTGTCCCATATCATTTCTATATGCTCGAGCTGTGTGCTTAGTTTGACATTCATTTTTAACTCATTTCTACGACTAGCTCGCAGTCCCCAAACGCTTGTATTGCTGGATGCCCATGTTTCTAGCCGTTCCCAACAAGAACGCCTCATACTCACTTACATTGTTCGTAGCCTCATATTCCACTTAAAAGACAAGGCACCCATTTTCTCTCAGGGAGATCAACAACACTCCCCGCTCCATTACCTTCCCTTGAATTAGCTCCACCAAAATGCAAGGTCCATATTCCCCGATTCTGCTCTTTTCTTAGGTCAAGCCACCAACTCATCAAAAAGGGTCTCACAAGTACAGACCTGATTTTCTTCCAACATAAAACATGAAAAGTCCCCTTTTTGTTATAAATTGGAGAATTATCCGAGCAATGGACCCTGTTAATTAAGCCACAAACTGGGTCTCCCTATATAACCTCCTGCTTCGACCTCCAAACGGGACAAGATAATATTACAGGATTCAATTTAATTGATCCCCCAATCTTGGTACCCCAGGACCTTGACAACAACATGCCAAAGCAAATAGACATTCTACCACAACAAGTCCATGACCACATTTTTGCTGATTTGGGCTAAATTGACCACTAAATCTTTAATCATCCCTGTTACATTTAACCCTTGAATCAAATAATATAAATCTTTGCATGGTCTTAGTAATTTGTATACCCTAGTTGCTCCATGACAAACAAAGACATAAGATTATGGAAGTCTTTAATCTAGCATACACAAAAGAAGAATATGATGACTAGGACACGTAAAAGGGAGGAGTAGATGGGTCTATCTCCTCGACATGTGGGCCAAAGACTACCATCGGCCTCTTCTACATTTAAACTATCAAAATAGACGGTGGTTCAGAGGGAAGAATGAAAGAGGGGAATCTTGAGACCGATAGGCTGCTGCTTTAATAATTCAAATGTAGTGACATGACCCAATTTTCTGTTCTTTTTGCAAATTGAAAGCATGTGGGTTTTCTAGCACCATTTTTGGACTCCTTTATTTTCTGAATCAAGACTTGACTTCTTTTGACACTGGCTCAAGACAGGGAGCCAATCCCATAGAAGAGGAGGGAACTTGATCATTAGATCGCAAGGGGGTATCCAAGATTTACCTTTTTCTATACACCTCTGTCGCCGATTCTTCAGCCGATATTTCTCTCGGGTCGCTTTCTCTTGCCCCGGTCCGGGTCCTCTTCCTTGAGGATCTAAGATCATATTTGATCATGAATTGTGCTTCCATGAAATCAGCAAATTAAGCTTGCGTAATGGTCAATCTCTCTCGCCTTTCGTCTTCTTCGTAGTACCCATATCGTCACTATTAGAGAAGGCCAAATTTGAATCTTCAAGTTTATAAGCCGCATCTCTAATCTGAGTCATTCTGTCGGTCCTCCGTGCACAAGGGATGGGGTACCGTCTGCCGTTCTCTTTGGCATTATCCGTAATCTGGGTTGTGACTGGCATTACATCCTCTCGTTTGGAGCATTATAATAGTTCCCGGAGTCGCATTCTTAGCTTCTCAGCCTAGTCAATTCATTTTCTTTATCATCTTACTTATCTCATCCATTTTGTTAGAGTCTTTGTCTCGATTAGAAGAGGAACCTCTTCTTACCTCTCCTTCTAGTATCTTGCTCAACTTTTCCCTTCGACTTACCAAAGGGGATGCGCAAAATTTGCCTCCAACTCCCTAGAGCATCCGTTTACATCGTCTAAGGTGACAGCATTATTTCCCGCTAAATGTAGAAACCAAAATCGAGTCAAAAGCCGCTATGAAAAACGAATTTGGCCGGCAGCCTTTCATGTGGCTTCATTTTCGGGAGGTAGGCTCGTACAACTTGTTAAACCTTCATGAACTCGAACACTCCTTCATTCCGTTTCTTCTTCATGGTATTAAATTCAAGAAGGCACATTCCATAATCTTTCTTTTTCCCCCAATTTTCCGAGGAAAGTTGCTCTATTTAATCCCATGTGGTCAATGAATTATTTCCCAATGTCTTAAACCATTTCCTAGCTTCGCCTTCTAATGACTGCAGACAAACAACCTCAAAACCATCCGCATGTTCAACATTTAAGTTCTCCGCGAAGGAGCAGAAGGTCTCAAGATGCTTCGAGCATCAATGTCACTCTCACCATTAAACCCTGTGAGATCTTCTGTGTAATTCTGCGGCATGTCATGAACCTGGGGTAGAGCCGTGGAGCATATTTATTTAACAGAAGGTGAACATTGGATATTGGGGGAGTGTGGGGTCGCACAACAATTTGAGATACGTATGGAAGGAGAGAAGTAGGAGGAAGTGAAGTATGAATAACGATGGGAATATATTGCACACAAGCCTGGAAAGAGAAGGAAATAACTCACTTGCCAGATGTGCCAGCCTACTTCGTGACTCCTTAATTTCTTCAGCCTCGGGTAGGGGTGAGACTCCTCCCCACCCAGCAAGCTTACGGGAGTTTCCGAGTGAAACTCGGGTTTTTCTTCGGTTTTAACTTCTTGAGAAGAAGAAGGCGGGTAGTCTTCAAATGTAAAATTCAGAATTTTTCGAAACGAACCGACTTCTTCTTTTCCAACCCTTACGAATAACAATCTCTCCTGTCGTACACGGTGTTTTCTTTGCAGTAGGTATCCGACCTCAAATGGGGCCTCCGAGCTTTTTAGCTTCCGATAAAATTTTTCAAATAAAGACCTCGTTGGAGTCGCCAAGGTGAGAAATCTACAACCTTCACCTCTCGTGCTCACCGATTAGAGTGAAAATAGGTTTTAACCTCCGTGAAACCGCATATTCTTGAATTCGTTTCCCCATCGCGCCGAAAGATGTTGTGGATGATTTTTGTCACCCTCCTCAGAGACAACTTAGAGTTGCCATAGACCAGTGCCTAGGACATCTTAATATAGCAAGGATTCCTTTATGTTTGGGTTGTCACTCCAAGGACTCACCTACTATCTTCGTTTCCAACAAGGAAATTAAATTAGCTTGAATGTCCAATTTCTCTCGCAGGCCGGAGTATAAGGATAGGAGTAATGTAAAGACATCAAGTAAAGACTTACAAGAGTGGGAGTGTCGCATGCGCTAGAGACCGCGATTGTAAAGAGGGTCATTCAATGATATATTACGTAAATCAAGTATTAAGTAGTGAGGAAACACAAGAAGATACACGCAAGGCGCACCGATTTACGAATCCTCAAGCCACTAATATAGCAAAAATTATGCAAAGGATGAAGATGGAACAACATACTTTCTAGGCTCTATTTAAAGCGCTTGACTAATTCCGCAAGTGCACCACTTAAGATGAATCACATCAGAACCAGATGTAGTCACTCGCATTCTGTATCATGATACAAGAAGAAAATTTGCATGAAAAAGTGATGATGTATTAACACATAAGAAAAGTTACATACCGTAGTATACTCGGTAGACCGTAATCTCAATACAATCATAACTCCTCACCGAGACCCTACGTTCAAACTTCATACGTAAATGTTACAAGATGAATACGTAGTCTTCTCGTTGTACGCTCGTCGATTGCAACTGAACCCCTACAATGTCTTATTTTTGAGTATTTATAGAGAAGAGCGTAAACTTCCCGAGGAGGAGGAAAACGAGCACAATTAATGACTTAGTTTAAAACACATCATGGCGGAAAACATTCACGCCTTCTCCTATGAATGACCTGGTTATGTAAAATGGATGGTAATCGAACAACATGTACAAGAATAAAATGCCGAGAGATAAAATCTCCTTATATACAAAATGGGAGTGATAAAATATATGCAATTTGTCGCCCGCGTCCGAGAGAAATCTCACAGATGAGATTTGGAACAACCTAGATTTAAGACCGTACTCTCTGCCGCCATGGATTTGAATCTTTAGATCTTTAACGCGAAGTGACGCATCTAGAGAATTCGAGAGTTCAGATTCATTTTAATGTGGTCACCTCTTCCACCTACTCGGCTCCATCTTTTAATCACATGATGATCCGTCCTTGATATGCTTTAGATTTTTTCAATGGAGGCGGAAAGTTAAGGTTAACAGCCAAATGAAGACCCGTGAAACTGCATCCACAGAAAAACGACCTTGCCGATATGGAGTGTGATTACAACAAAGGGGCTGCCGAAGTCGGTGATGCATTTAGACGCAGAGACGGGAGTGGGCGCAGTGGACAGTGGAAACACATGAACACTATGGAGAAACGGAGATGACGAGGTTAAATCAATGGGGCTATTAATGAATACACTCGCTAAGGGTTCATAAACCACGACCCGTTATCGTGATACATGAATGGTGGAGGAAGGATGCGGCGCACACTTGTGAAACATGATGACATGGCCAAAAGAGGTGGGATTCGACCGGCAATCGGAATCGAGCGGAAAGTGGGTAGAACGGGAGTGACACATTATTTATATTCCGATTAAGTATTGAAAAATGGCCGCGATCAACCTTGTAAGATCGTCCGATCTTGAAGCAAGATCGACGGTGGTGCTTGCATCGAAGCGGGAAATAAAGTGGTGGAGCACAGAAAATCGTCGTATCGGCTGCGCGCGACCCACCATATACGTTACTCCCCCCCGCACCATCGATTTAAGCTAGTTCGGATGGCCACTATTGCGCCCGATTGCTTAAATTTGAACTTTGAACTATTGCGATGCAGGTTTTCGGGCAGAGATAACAGCGTAAAGCAGGGTCATGGGGGTTTTAGACTGAGGCAGGGATGCATATGTACAACACCCCACATGTCACTAAGGAAAGACCTGAATGCATGACAAAGGACTAGGAGCCCATGCAGAACAATGATGCGACAGTGAGTCAAACGAAAAGGCTGAACGCAAAAGAAAAGACTCAGCTAACAAAAAGAAAATATTGAACACAACAAAGAAAGGCTTGGGTAAGAAAAAGGACCCGGAGCTCATGCAGAGCAGTGCAACAACATGGGTTGAGTTGGGCAAAAAGGGAAGTTATGCAGCACAGTTGAAATATAAATTCAGAAACAAAAAAGACAAATGCATAGAAAACCTAAGAAGCTGAAAGGGCTGAATTGGAATGTTAATGTAACTGTAAATGTATTAATTATTTTTTATATTGTTTGTGATGCAAAGGCAAGTCTCTGTAGGCAAAGCAAAACTCCAATTTAATATTGAAATGAGTATATAGTGTCGTAACATCCTGAATATGCTGAGCGAGAAAATGAGAGGGTGGAAGGAAAAGAGTCATATCTTTTCATTTCATATTCCCATAGAGAATGCAAACAATCATGAAGGTATCTATATAAAATAGATAATATCCATGTGCAGAAGGTTATGAAAAATAGAGGAAGAAAGAGAGAGGATGCATCATATTTGAAGAATGCAGAAGAGGTTAAAAAGCTGCAGAATTGAAAAGAGCAGAAGAATGTAAGAGAGCTGCAAAATGTGAGATGGTGGAAGATTAAGAAAGAGAAGATAGAGATGCTGTGCAGATTCATAGATAATATGAAGTAGTTTTGAAGGCTGGGAGGGCAGTAGTGAAGAAGGAGTAAAACAGAGCTGATAACTAGGTAAATCAGCATATGATTTTACCGTAGAGTGAGGAAGTTGGTGCTTCCATATCAAGTTGTGGCTTGATAAATGTCAAGTTGTAGCTGGTTGAGGTATAAGCCTCCTATGGGTTGCAGCCTACAAAAAAATACATGGGAGTTAGTGCTTCCGTTTCAAGTTGTAGCTTGATAGATGTCTAGTTGGAGCTGGTTGAGATAGGAGCCTCCTGTGGGTTATAGCCTGCAGAAAATAGATGGGAGTTGGAGCTTCCTTGCAAGTTGTAGCTTGCAGAATTTGAGGTAGTAGCCTCCTGTAGGTTGGAGCCTAAAAAAAGTAGTGGTGAGAGGGATTTGGAGCTTGCCTTTGCATCAAAACAATAATAATATGCGGTTTTCTCCCTTATGGGTTTCCACTTATATCTGTTGTCCATGTGCATGATGATTATGTGTTGATATTTTGTATTTAATATGCTTAATACTTGCAGCTCACATATTAAGATTGCTGGTTCATTATATAATAAGTTGATCATGAAATGAAGGTACAAATAAGTTTAAAGGAAAGTTTTTAAAAGTCCATGAATGTATTAAACTGATTCAGCCCCCCTCTCAGTTTAACTAAGGGTTCAACAAGAATAGATTTGCTCTAAAGAAAGAAGGAAAAAAGAAAATGTTAGGAAAGCATAAAATAAAAATAATGATGCTTTAGTATTTAGCAAATAAAATCATGGCCGCCTGTTAAAATGTGCCAAGTTACTAAAGGATTTCAAATTGATTCATGATTCTTAAATTCTTTTAAAGGGGTTTATGTTTCATTTCTTAAATTTAATCAATTAAGCACTTATATGTTTTTATCCTAAGTAACTATGCGAAAAAATGGGTTAAATCACTTGCATAATGCGCCAACAGCTTTGAATGACAGATTTTGAACCCGCTCCAGATCTACGGCGGAGAGTCACTTATCGAACCCCCCGACCATTTCTCATTAACGCGAGGGGGGGGGGGGTCTGAATTATGGTATTAATGGCTGCTGTATTTTGTGATGTGGCGACACCATAGAGTTTCTTACCCCCTCCACCCAAAACCAAAAACTGGGAGTCACCCCCCCCGAAATCTAGCAACGATTTTCCACACTTGATGACCGTTCCTCCCGTGCCTTCCGCCAATGGATATCATTCTCACGCCATAACCGTTAGCTCAATATTTAATCTCATTCCTCTACGTCATTTGATCGTTACCCTCCAATGTTCCACTCATATTTGTTTTGATCGCCCCGTTGGCCACTAAACCCGATCTTGAACCGTTAATCACCCCGTTGGTCATTAAACCCCCATCAGAGCCGCTAACCCCTACGATCATATCCCAGACCGTTAAGCCCAGATCACAGTCTATAAAATCGCCTGCAGAATCCCTTTCATCACTTTTATTTATCATTCAAATTTCTATTATCTTGACATTTTGTTCCAAAGCAATTTGTCATCTCTCCACTTTGCAACCACTATCCTACTTTTGTAATCCCTACCACCCTATTTATAACCCTATATTAAAAACCCTTTTATCAATCGACACCCTATAAAACATGGTTCCTAAAGCCAAGACCAAAAAACAAGTGACCATCAAGGGTAAAGCTAAGAAACAGGTGACAAAAGAGGTTCATATCTTCAATCCTGTTGCAGAGGTCGCTAATCCAGTTGCAAAATAGATCCCTGTTGCAACGCCACAAATTAACCTCGATCTCATACCCCTCACTGATGCCTTTTTCAAAGTCACATACTTTCATTGTGAATTCAATTTCTATGAGCTACATATGTGGTTAAAACAAAAGCACATAGATAACCAGGACCCTATTAGGTTCTCGGAATCCATGTTGCCTTTATTTTCCTCTCTACAGACTCACCCTTTTCTTGATCTAATTTCTGGTGTCAGAAATATTCTGACCCTATAACCAGGTCAGTGGTGGATCAAAATGGAAACATTCTGATCACCATATCCCTTGCAACTATAAACCAGATGCTACTCATTCCTTCATTTTATTCCCTCTCCCATTTTTCACCTATTGCTCTCATGGAACTTTACCATAAACTATCTTTCCCTCAAAGAGCTCATATATTTGACATTTTCTTACCTCAGGATGCAGAGTTTCCCAAGAAAAATCCACCATACTCATCCTCAATTTTTCCTGAAGCCTCCAAACTCTGCACCTCTCTCCTCCCATACCTCCTAGGATACCCAAATGACCAAATTGTTGACGAACCCATCATGGGTTTCTTATCTATTTTTTAGCAAAGAAAAATCACCATTTTTTTATGTATAATTACATCCCATTCTTGTTTGAAATTATACATGAAAAATTCATGAACTTCACCACACACGGATTGTTCAATTATACTTTTTTAACTATTCACATGTTTTTGTTTCAGCAGGCAGAGATGCTGCCTATCCACTTCAACAAGTAGGATACACAGGGAGTGAATCAATCAGTGATTCACTGGACAGAGTTGGTCAGAGCTTCATCAAAAACCAATTATTTTACAGAGTTCATAGACTCATTCATACACCCAGTAAGGCTGATCCTTACAAGTCAATCAGAGCCCAGAATTGGAGAAGAAGTTAAAAGGATTCTGCACCTCAGTGAGCAAGCTAAAACTGGTGATTGGTACCTATAAAAAAATCACAAAGAAATCAGGGTATATGGCTATGAACTCACACCATACAAGCTTCCAAGACATGTCCCTCTGAGAGTTTTCTCCTTAGAATACATTAGATAAATGTTAAACATGGATGAGATAAATTTTGTCTCAGGAAAGAGAAAAGCTCAGTTTAAACTCAAAGCCAACATTGGATCCTTCATCTGCAATACCAGAGCAGTTGGTACCGAAGCGGATGCAATGTTAAAGAAGATTGGTTTTCAACCGAGTTTTACTTGGTCATATGACCCCCATGGAATTATTTCTGCTCTGAGAGTTGAATTCAAAACAACTTCTTACACTCATACCTCTAGAGAAGAAATAGAGAAATACATGAACCAAGATGAATGGGTTGAAGGCACTCTCTAGGAAGCAGATGAACATGTAATTTCAACTTATAATGTACAGACCCTTGTTCCTGATAGTAAACAACAGAAGAGAGTCAGAGAAGATCCTCCACATGCCAAAGAAATACTCAAGGAATTCATATTGCAGCACGAAAAACCAAAGTTTGCTTCCACCTTACTCCTAGAGGGAGAACAACTAAAAATTATTGATTTGGGAGAAAATGAGGTTTCTACATCCACCAGTGTTCCTAAAAATCCTCCATCATCATCACCTGCAAGAGAACCACTGAAGATTATCCAACATTCATATGCCAGCTCTTCTGAAGAGCATAACGATTTCTCTATATTCTTAGACATCAAGAACAAGAATGAAGCATTGAAATCTTATGTTTATAGTCAATTCTGGAAGCAAACATCTACATCACAACGTAGGCTTCCCATTTCCTTTGACAGTGAAAAAGGAAGAATGAAAATGGCCTTTCTGCAGGAAACAATGCCATTTCCAAAGACTCATGCCGAGTACAAGAAGACTATCTTCTCTTTTGATACAAATTAGATCCATCCAATTGATCAGATGGACATGCACAGGAATTCAAGAGAAATTCTATTTTCAACATTGAAAACAAAAACCATGTCACTTTCCAAACTGAAATCTGCAATGTCAAATGTTCAATCTCAGCTGAAGATCGAAAATTTTTCTTCATTGGCTAAAGATAATAGATTGAAGTCATTGGAAGACCTTGTAGTGAAAGTTGGGTATGACCCAAAGGACTACAAGGCAGTTGATGAAATAATTAAAAAGAATAATGCAGACAACTTTGCTTTGTGCAAACAACTCAAGCTACCCTCATCTGAAGACCCACAGACTAAGGAGATTTCATAAAATGAATATAACAAGGAGGAGATGCTAAAGTTGATCATTGATCAAAATATGCAAATTAGAAATATGGAAGAACAAATTGAAGAATTACTACTGAAAGAGAAATCAACACTCTAGGTGAATACCGATCCTAATACAACTACTCAAATATCTTCTGCAGGTACAGAACTTTCAGCAGCTTTGAATACAACTGATGCAACAAAATTGGCACAATATTTGGCCATTCAAAAGCAGGCACATGAGAAATTACAACAAGGTTTCAGATTCTCGAGTCACAAAAGATTAAAAATGATACTTTATACATGGAGGAAATGCAAAAGACTCATCAGTTAGGACTTAAGATAAAAGAACTAGAGAGTGAATCTCTACTGGCAAGAAATCTGGTTGAAGCTAAACAGAATATCTGGGAAGACATTAGCAGGTCTATGACAGAGGTATGCCATCCATACATATTATCTTCGAACAACAAGAGCTCATTACCAAATGCAGAGCAACCATTGAAGAGAATAAAGAGCATCTCAAAAAGAAACCAAGTGAATCCACTGACATGATCAGGGTTCTCAACTCAAAGAACAAAGGAGAGTTGGAAGAAATAAACATCTTGGATAGAGCTGCAACCATTTTGGAGATAAAGAAATTTTTACATAAAATAAATTTAATCAACCAATTGCAAACCAAATGTGAAGCTTTGAATACTGTTGTTCAAATATTTCATACTAAGTTTAATGTTTTAAATCATAAAGGACTGCCGAGATTGGTAGAATTAGATGATAAGTTGATTAAATTAGAAGATTACTGTAAAAATTTATACGCAATTGCAATAGATAAGTCAATGTTTGCAGGTATCAAAGGAAAAGTTACAGGGAAAGCATTTCTTGAAGCTCTACAGTTTGATTTGATCATTCAACATCAAATCAAACATTTATTCATTCAAAGACCAACTTTTGACAGATATATAGAAGTAGATGAAATCTTCCGAAAAATGATGAGTGTAGAAATCCCAAGTCAAGATCAATGGGATAAATTTTGGGAGACCATCGAGTAAAAGGATGAATTTTACAACGTGCCATCACATCAGATTTTTGAGGGTCCCGTCAGCAAAAAATTCCAACAGAAGGGGCCAAGTCATCAACAACTTCTAATAAAATAGAGACACTTCATCTATTTGTTTCCTTCTTCTTCTTCTTTATTCTATTATTGTAAAACAGTTAAGATATTTCTAAGTTTTTTGAATTAGTATAAATAACTCTCATTTCGAGTTATTAAGGGTTGCACCCTTGGATGAGCGAATTTTTGTAAGCATAAATTGTACAAGTCTTTTTGATAATCAATAATAGAAGAAGGATTCTGAATTTGTCTCGTACAACTCTATTCTCTCTATGAGTTTTTCCAGTTTTCATACATTTTGTTTCTTCATATGTTTAATTGTTATCAAGATAACTAGGTGAGATTAGCTATGTTTTAGTAATATTATAATTACTCCTGAAGTTATTATCAATATAAAGAATGATTTACTTAACATTTTGTTGATGTAAGTCCCTTTCATTTATAAATTGTCGGCTTCTTGATAATGTTAAATGTATTTTGTTGAACTTTTAGACATTGTTTAAAGGTTTTCAAGCTTATGATTTATTGAAGAATTCAATCTGAATATTTGATAATCATATCTTCTTACATAAATCTACTTAACAAATTTACAAAATCTTAATCACTATGTGAGATAAACAAGCAACCCTTATAATTACTGATATTATCTGGAAGATTTAATCAATAATTGTTTACTAAAAGTTATCTTATACATTGGTCCTCCAAAATTACAAAACAAAGAAAAACATTACAGATGCTTTGGAATGATTATTGACCACAATTATCTCAAAGTACAACAATTTCATTAAAACTTTGACATTGGGAAGGGAACCAAGTGGGCATTCTTGGATATGATTGGTCCCGAATAAATTATTAGTGACCGTTTCACCAAATTTTCTTGCAAAATCCCTTACTTTGAAGACAACCCTTTTTGTTTGCTTTCGAAGTATGTCCGAATCAATAAAGAGGATTTATTTGTGTGAATACTCTATTATGGGGAGATTTTCTGCTCTACCCTCTGTGGTGTATTTCCAAGTGATGAATTTTGAGATATTTTCATCAATGTCATCAAAATTCATCCTCAGATCGGACGATTGATTCCTCAGTGAATCACTTTTGTTGCACAAATCATTGATGATTGTTAATTTATGACATAATATTACTTTCTGTTGGGCCAAAAGAGTGTCCAATTCCATTGCTTCCTTCTTAAAGTATTCAATTTTCGGATTGTCCTTGAGTTGCTCAATTGAGAATTGGAGTTCTTGAATTTGAGTATATTTGACCTTGTTATCAACTTGATGTTGCAATTTCAATTGATCATAGCTATGTTGAAGTTGTGACAACTCTGTCTGCCACTGGTGATCAATACTCTACTTTTCCTTTAATAACTCTTGTTCCAACTGTTGGATTTTGTCTTCTTTTTCCCTGAAAAATTGCTGGACCTATGATGCCTTGTCAATTATGGCAGTTGCATAAGCACATGCAAACTGTGATAGTATTGTTAAATCTTCAAAAGGATTGGTTTGTGGATCTTTCCACACAACTTCCATTGGTATATCTCCAAGAATTAATGCCTTGGATTTCTCAACTCTTCTCCTCTTTCTTTGTCTTCTCATTACAACCCAATGTTTGGGACTGTAAAAGATGTCAAGAGGAGGGATTTCTTCTATCTTGAGCACAATTTTTGATGAGGGTAATGCTAAGATGAATTCAATTTATTCTGTGTTGACAACTTTCTCAGAAGCCCCAACACTTAGCGAGTTCTGCGGTCTATTATTTTGAGGTGTGATGATTATTTCTTTAGGCTCAATAGTTTTTACCTCTTGTTGTCCTTTAATATTCTAATAAAATTGGTTCCAGACCTCATCCAAATTATTGCTAAAGAATGTATTAACATTATGTTGTTCTGTGGATGTGGTTTTTTTTCTTTCCCTATAGGACCTCAATGTCCTTTGGAGGTTGATCCAAATCATGTTCTTTCTATAAAATTGGTTAAGACACCCTCAAGATGTCAAGGGGAATACTCTGCAATCTCTTATTCTTGTGTTCTTTAAACTTAGTAACCTGTTTATGATTGAGTCAAATCTCTGCCAGATTTTCCACTTGTAAGTATGTCTCAGCAGACTCAAACATATCATCATAATCATTGGGCTCATGAATGAATTTCCTGACTTTAACCTGGGTTTTAAATTCTTGGGCCACATGGTTTGGGTAAAACTGTTTGCTAGGCACAGTAGCTAAGTTCAAACACTTAATTTGGTTGATTTCAAGGCCAAAAAGCTTGTAATTATCTAAGAAATAAACACCACAATTGATAGAAAATGATGGCCAGGAGGAATTTTTTGTTGAGATTCAACAAAATGATGATCCTAGTGAAAATTAAGCACCTACACTAGGTGGGGCCCGCATGATATTTTTAGGTGTATGTCTATTTTTAGAATGTTGAGCAAATTATATCTATAGTGAGAGTCTATTTTTAGAATATTGAGAAAATTCTATTTATAGATGCATGTGCGAAGTCTATTTATATATCGCATGTCTAAAAATAGAATGCATGTCGATTATTATTATCTCTTAATAATAATTGGACAATAAATATTAATCTATTCTCTTGAAGCACTTGATTTCAGTTAATTGAAGTGGCAAACCAGTTAGTTGAAGGAATTTTGAGTTCTAAGGTTGGTTGGTTGGACATGAAAGTGGACTTATTTGTAACTGAGTGATTTGAAGTTGTAACAGAGTTGGATGTATAGTTATGTGAGTTGTAAAGTAGTTTAACTCAGTTAAGTGAGTTAAACTCAGTGGTGCTAGTTGTAACTAGTTGTAACTAAAGATACACTAGTGAGAGATAAGTGAATTAAATATTAAATTAATTCACATGGAGTGATATCACATGCAACTGAAGATTTACTACTGTTAACTACATGCATGTCAGATCTAGTGGAGACCCACTTGAGAGATAGGTGAAAGGGATAGTTTGATTATCTGTTCTAACATTAGTGGGTGCATTCATGCAAACACACACACATTGGAGATGCCAATGAGGATTGCACAGTCAAGGAAAGGTTGTATCTCATTCATTTAGGGATTGTAATCAGCAAGGATTGCACAGTGGAGGTAGGCTGTCAGGAGGTAGTAAATTGGCACATGTATTTGCCAATTTTTGTATGACAGTGTGAGACGATTGTATATTGTATTGAGAGCTCTTGGATTAGAGTTTTGTATGAGATTGTTTCATGATCCATAATATATACATAATATATGATAGTGGGGTTTTTAGCTTTACGCTTTCCCGGTAAGAACATTTGTGTTATGTGTGATTAATATTTCTTCATGTGTTTGCAATTGGCGATTAAATTTCTGCAGAGATTTTAGTAGAAGCAATTCTATATTTAATAGTGGCATATAATTGTTAGATCAGGAGAATCCAGGCAATACATAATTTTATTAAAATTTCTACATTTTTGGCTTCTTTCAAGGTTTTGGTTAATCCATTACCTACTGTTTGATAAGAAATATATCTGGGCAGGAGTTTATCAGGTACATAAAATGGGAGAACATGGGGCCTGGCTAAACTAACAAAATTTCTAACATATGTAAACCATTATTCTCCAAACAATTTTCCTATAGCTATGAAGTCATCTCTAGCTTCATTTGGCAGTATTAGGGATTTTTCTCCAAAAATAGCTTGGTAAAGGGGTAAAATAACTCCACGACAAATTCTGTAAAAATGAGACTCATAATTGGACTCCCAAACGATATTGTGGTAGACATGGATAGGGATAGGGTCTTGTATAGTCCATTTTTATCCCATGGTTGGGAAATCGAAAGTAAGGCATACTGCATCCATGATATAAGCACTCATGAAAAAAAGGGGGAACTATCTTAGAAGTGACTTTCCGGTTCTTTCTATACTCTAGGATTTGGGAGGCAATATTATTTCCAAAAGGATGGTACACCAATCCATAATGTATGAATCTGATGTAGCCTCAATGAGAGGAACGCATTCAAACGAAATTTACTTGTATTAGGGTACCCAAAAAACCTACACATCATAGCAAAAATATAGCAATACAGACCAACAAGAGAAGATATAGAGTACATACCCTTATTGTCATGTTCGTGCTTGTTGGGGTTGTGCCTCCATTGTCTTATTGGGTGCAACTCTAGCTTATTTTCCTTCGAAATTTTTTTGAGGAAATTCTTGTCATATACCTTTTGTGGGTCGGGTATATGATACATTTTATTTAAATATTCCACCTTGAAAGACCCAATTAATGTGTCCCTTGAAGTTAGGAATGTCCTCTTTTCGATGTTCAAATTGTCACTATTTTAGGGCGAGCGGTAATTCGATGGAGGAAAGAATTAGCAACTTCACTGCAGAAAGAAGTTTAAGAGGATTTTAGAGCATCATATGTGGCTACCCTTTTAATTATTTTGGGCTTTTCATCCTCAAACAATTTATACATGGCCTCCCATGAAGAAGATCCACTATATGGAGTACATGTTGTATCAGAGAACAACAAAGGCATTATTGTGACTTCTGAAGTAGGGGGCGTTGAGTGTGGAGTAGCCATGGGTTTCTTGCTTTTATTCACAACCTTTGATATTTCGTAAAAGTAGAGAATGAAGAATAACAATTATAATACAAGAGTGATTAACATGAAAGTTTGAAGTGATGGAAAAGATGTTTTAAATGAAAAAAACCCGAAAACATTAAGTAGCATGCCATCAAATCACTTGGGGACTCGAGACCATGGATATCGTTATGCGTTAATCATAATTGAAAGCGTGTGTTCACGTGATTTACTTTGCAAGCTCAATGCTTTAAGTAAGACTTCGCATCACAAAATTCCTTTGGAGCACAACCTAAAACTCACGATAAAACTTATTTACCAACATGCGATCAACTCTTTGAGTTAATAACAACATAGAAACTTATCAATTGATTAATATATCAGGGGATTAGCGGAGCAAGCGTGATTTAAGTTTTTCGATGCGTAATAATATCGCGATCACGAAACTTGTGGAATAGATGAATGCGTGGTAGGCTTGCAAAACTATGGTGCGATACATCGCATCGAGGGTTTAAGAGCGGGCAACCAAGATGGTTACAAAAGGATCTTTGATTGTGCGATAATGATAGGTGACATGGCGGTAAGGTGAGTCCTAGCAGTGGTATTTATATTAACACATGTTGGGGAGATTTTTCCTTTATTATCATTCTTTTTTATTTTAAAGCCTTTACGCAATGTTTTATGCATTCGGGTAATATCGCATTGCAAAATTTCAATAGAGCGCTTTGAGTGATGCTTATTGCAATTGCGATATGTGGTATTTGATGGGGATTTTGGCATATTCGTTTAATTCCTTCGGCCAATAGGATCCAAGTTTATCTTTTAGATATGATTTTTTTTGTCCTATAAAGAATAAAAGATTTATTGTCCTAAATTAAAAATTAAAACGGGTCCCCATTATTTCCTAAGGTAACTATATATAAGTAATGGGGCGGTTGTTGAATAAAACAAAAATTGGCGATTCGCTGGAAGAACCAGTTATCTTTGATTTATAATAATGAAAATTTAAAAACTTAAATAAGTAAAATGATTTAGGAAAGGAAAACTTATATTTGAAATATTGGATAAATAAATTACTCTGAATAAAAAAACTCATTTCATTGTAACCCTTTTAAAACCTCTTATTGATGAAATCTTTAACTATCTATATCAATCATTAATTAGTTATAAAGATAAAGTAGGGGGCTTTTGAAACTTAGCCTTTTGGTATACTCACTTTGTCATAGGTAGAGCCTCTGTTGTGAGCAAGCGTTCATAGCCTCGACCAGGTTACCTTTTAACCATCAATGATCTAGTATCCCATCCATTTATGATTGTAATCCTTAGAGATAAATTCACACACACACACACACACACACACACACACACATATATATATATATATTCTTTAGTTTTATTTATTTATTTTTAAAAGTACTTAAAAACCATTGTCATGGTTTGGTGACCAGATAGTGACAATGCCATTCACTGGTTGTAATTGAGCTGAACAAGCTCGCTCGTTATGAGACCCCTTGTATTATAGTTGAAATAATCATAAGCCATTACCTTGGTTTGGTATTCAGTGGTGGTAATGCTAGCGTATTATTTTCCTATGATCATGGTAAGCAAGCTTGTGATGAGACCTCTTATCTTTTAAGTTTTATATATTTTTGAATTACACTCTAAAAAGAGTATGATTAATGGATGGGGAGAATCATTGACCCCTCAAGAGTTTTTGATGAAAATTTGGAGTTAAAGATGCTTAGTTACAAAATAGTTTTTATTTTGTTGAAGAAAAACTTTCTTGAGTGATAATAAGATCAAAATATTTTATAAAGTTTGAGATTTAAACGAACTTGCAACTTCTATGGAAAAAGATTTCAGTGTTTTATGATAATTATCCAATTTTCAATTGTATAATATTTTCCTAAAACATTTCTACCTTCAAAGCGAAAAAATCGCAAGATAATGATGCACAACTGCCATAGGGCCTACACTAAATTCAATAAACAAAACAAACACCACAAATCTGCACCGTAGTTATGCTCATAAAATTCTCTCAAGTAATTAATTAAATAAAAAAATACTTATAGGAGAATCATGGACTATTCATGATTTCTCATTCCTCACACTTACTCACACTCTTCTACCTCCTCATGTTTCAAGAGCTCACCTATTTATACAAATGGATTAGAACCTAAGGTAGGTTATAGATCCCTAAACTAACTCCCAAAATATCTCTCCTAATCCCTAACATCTCTCATCTAATCTCTAAAATCTCTCTTTCAATCCCTTATCCTTAACTAATCCATGATCTTCTCAAGCTTCCATAATCCTCTCGAATCTTCTCCTAATTACAATAATTCAAATTCTCTCCTAAAAACCATAGGAAAAATACATTAATAAATTAAATCCTAACTTACAAACTAACTCATTTAGTAAATGTATAACCTAGGGTAGATGCTCTTGCATCAGATAATTAGAGATGTTGATAAAAATCCAAAAGCATGTTACTTAACATTATTTTCTAAAAAACATAAATATGTAAATGGAAATATTTAAATCCCCTCTTAAGAGAAAATTTAGTCATATTGTTACCTAAAAATTAAGATGCATTGTCAAACATAAGTGCAATTGGTAAGCCAAACCTTGTAATAATGAATTGATTAATGAATTCGATAATAACATTGGAATTGGATACCTTTAGTGGAATTTCTTCCACCCACTTGGTGAAGTATTTGTAGCAGTAAGGATATACTTATGCTGATTGTAAGAGTGACGAAAAATCTCACCTATGATGTCCAGTCCCCATTTTTCAAATGGTTGTTCAATGTTGATCGGTTGAAGAGGTAAGGCTGGTATTTTTTATCTTCCTGCAGTATTTTGACAAATCTTGCATCTCCTTACATATGCATGGGTATATTTGAATAATGTTGGACACTAATAACTTGCATGCAGGATCTTATAGGCGGTGGTTTCTCCTTCGAAACGTCCACCAACTGGTCCATCATGTATGATCTGAATGGAATGTATTAGTTTTGCTGTGCTAAGTATCCAAATAGTAATTAAACTGTGTGCATAAGGTTCTCTGAAGTTTGCAGGTGAAACAAATGGTTTTAACTTAATTAAACAGATTTCTGTGTGAGGTTAAAGCATGTAAATTTATTATAAAACACTGTACAACAGTAAATAACAGAGAATTAAACATCACATGTAACCATACTCAACAAATTTGATGAAGCAGTTCACCCCTCCCGGGCTATATCTGCTGGTCTAGTTCCCAATGGCATGTCCCTCATATCTTATTGCTCAAAAATGGTAAGTACATGTGAAACAAAGCCTCAAATTGATATGATCTCTGTAAAAACAACTTTAGAATGCTTGAATTAGCCAGGAATGACTATTCATTTACAGAAAACAGAGAAGGGATGCTCAATACACTGAAAACACCCTAGTGGCCCTTACGGCTCCTTAACCTTTCCTGAAGCTCAACCTTCACAAAATGACCTATGATGGTTCTGAAACCTATGCTAATCTATTCAAAATGTTGAGAATACCAAAAATTGATTATCCATGCATCCAAATTGGTTGAAAATCCAAGGAGTTATGGCCAAAACAAGAAACTGCCCAATATCCCTTAAAAAACTCTACTAAATGTGGAGGACTCGAGCTAACTAAAGTTAATTAGCTGGTTTATGCCGATTTTGGTGGCACGCTCTAGATTTAGCCAGGTGGTTAAGTTTTGGCATTAAATTTTAGGTAGTAGTGGTCACATGACCTCCGCCGAAACAAACATTTAAAATTTCGCACAAGGTGGGTGGAACCCCGACCCACACGGCTCCAAAACCGTTTTACAATACCCGTCGCATTGACTTGCTGTGGTCACATGCGCCGTAAATACCACATGGATAAGGCTTGTGTAAACCACCGATAGGTTTTAGCGCTTGGTTTGTAGCGTTAAGGTTTCATCAAGCGGGGGTTGGCCCCGTTGCCACCGACGTGAAGGTTTTAAACATTTAAATTTGCACTGTTTCCCATTACAAACAAGAGCCAATGCACAACCCGAATGGTCGGGTGCTCCTGCACGTGGACGATGGGTCTCGGGTTCCATTCTCGTAACTCCAATTTTTTTTAAAATGCCATACTCCTCTGACTTGGTGCCATGTGGCGGCCTCCAGGCCTACCACGTAGTAGCCTGTAATTGGCCCTTCAAACCTTAATATAAAAATAATTTTGCAAAATATATTTTTTTTATAAAATTTCGATATAAAGTCAAATTGAGTCAAAGGTCCAGTTTTTGCAGTTTACTGGGATTTTCAAACCTTCATAAATTTTGCATATGACCTCTGTTTTGGGAACCGTTCGCAGTGCCAGAATCGCAACTATGAGACATTTCCAGTCGCTCAGGTTGCAACCACTTCGGGGCACTTTCCTTTTTTAGAATTTTTGAGCAATGGACATGATCTCCTGATCACACCTCCCCATTGGGAAGCTTTTGGACCCCAAAATCTCTATGGACTACTGAAAATGAAGATGAGGAGACTATGTCCCCACTCTTCCAATCTTAATCCACTGAAATTTCCCTGATTTCATTAATTGAAGCTTTTCATGAAACGACAAATTTTTCCTTGATTCCATTAACCAATCGTTGCTGACTTTGACCTTGTCATGCTGCACATTTTTGAAACTTGCAGAACAAAAAATTAACTTTGCAGTAAACATATTGTTTCTACATTGGTCTATAATCAAATGAAACTAAAAATTACTTTCACCTTGCATCCTATCCTTATGGCGATTTTTTGCTGAATTAGCCTTGTACTTGTGTCGATTCCTGACCAATTTTTCTCGCCATAGTGCCATGCCTTTCTGAAACCAGCAATGATCATTGCTGAACCTTGTGCCTTCTTTTTCAAGTTGCTTTTCCCTCTCTCGGACCTTTTCACCTTTTTGCATTGACACTTTGTTTTCAACACCGTTTGACACCAAAGATGATTGTTACAACTGCTTGTCATCTTCTTTCAAAGACAACCTTCTTTCAAACTGAAACAAATCATTATTTACATCAACATTTACATGAAAAGTATTATATAAAACTTCCCTTTGTTTAATCATCATCAATGCCAAGTTTTTACTTGCATTGACGAGCCTCTTCATTTTCCCTGCATTCACTAAAGAAGAGTCTAGTTTTTTGCGATGAGCTCTCACAATAAACTCCTTTCCATCCATGAATAAATGGTATTTTTTCTCATGGCGATGGAAGATAGCTTTCCTGCCATACAATTAAGGACTGCCAAACACCACACTTGTAATATCAAGTGGAACAACATCTAATTCAACCGTGTCAATAAAATCTGCTGTTATTGCAAAGTGCAACATGCACTTCTTTGAAACCTGTAAATTTGCATCCTTACAAATCCAACCAAGAGGATATGGTTTCAGATGTGGAATGGTCTAAAGATTTAGTTGCTTGACTAAGTCTTCAGAGATAAGGTTTGCTTGTGACCCACTGTCAAACAATTTGTCAATTTTTGTATGTTTTGAAATAACCCTCACATTAAACAATTCAATTCTTTCTTCTTCATTTGGAGCTTCTAAGTGACATTTAGAAATACTAGAATTGGGTTTATTTTCAATCTCTTTTCCCTTCAAGTTCTTTAGTGCCATAGCTATGATTTTTGTTTCATCTCCTGATTCTAACCCTAGGTCTTGTTCAACTATTGCAACTATCTTGCCTTTCTCCTTGGCTTTATTTTTGGCTTTAAAACTTTCTCGCTTCAACTCTGGATGAAGTTTCCAACAATGGTCCTCATCATGGCTTGTTTTAGAAGAATGTTTGTAGAAAAAAATTCCCTTCTCTTTTCTAGAATTTGTATTTCTCTTTTTCTTCCATTCGCCTTTAAACTCACTTTCCTCATTCCCATCTAAGTTTTGTTTTCCCCTTGCCTATAAATGTGTGGCTTGAACACAAACCTCATCTAAGCTTGTAGGGTTAAACATGAGAATGGTATGTCTTAGGTAAGTATGCAAACCTCCTGTATACTTGAGTAAAGTGTCTTGGCTATGCAAATCTACTCCTAGTAAAAGATCTATTCTTCTAAATTATTGAGTATACACTTGAACATTTTGTCCTTTCAATTGTTTAAAATTTTTCCAGTCCATTACGAATTTCTACATGTGAGCTAATGGATAAAACTATTGTTTTATTGCAGAAATGAAATCAGACCATGATAAGATAATCTTACCATATTTTTTGATCTCCTCCTTTGTCTTGGCTTCCCACCAAACAAGAGCTCCACCTTCCATTCTCAATGAATCTAATTGGACTTTTGTGTCATCATCATGAAAATTTTGAATTCTCAAATAGACCTCAAATTTCCTAATCCAATTATCTAGCTTTTTTGCATTAACTTCACCATCAAACATTGGCAATTGAAACTTAACATCAAGTTTAAGAAAAGGACTTTTATCCGTGTTCTTGACTTTGTGATATTGATGTACTGAAGATGATGTAGAGGATGATGAAGATGAAGATGAGGGTGATGATGGCGACTTTCCACTGTCTCCATTTCCTCCATTACCCTTCTTGAATTTATCCTCATCATTATTGCCTCTTGACGATCCTTCTTATTCCTTGTGAAGTTTGGACCCTTCTCCTTCAAGTTTCTCATTTCTTTCTTGGTAAATAACTCTCACCATTTCTGTCAAGTCAAGAAATTCTTTTTTGAATACTCTTTCTTCCTCTTTGGGATCAACTTCTTCATGGATTTATCCTTCTCTTGAAGTCATGCTTATGGCTTCTTCTGCTTCTCTTTGAGGTAAAATTGAAGGTGGAGATAATGGCACTCTTACCTTCCTTGGCTGTGGATTACTTAAAGTCTTTGCCAATTGACCTTCTCCTCTCTTAAGATTCAAACTAGTAAGCATGAAAACCCTTGCAAATAGTTACACAAACTTTTCACAATAACAATACTGAGAGTAAAACTCTAGCTCTGATACCAACTTGATATGAATGGAATGTATTATTTTTTCTGTGCTAAGTATCCAAACAGTAATTAAAATGTGTGCATAAGGTTCTCTGAAGTTTGTAGGTGAAACAAATGGTTTTAACTTAATTAAACAGATTTCTGTGTGAGGTTATAACATGTATATTGCTTATAAAACACTATACAATAGTAAATAACAGAGAATTAAACATCACATGTAACAATACTCAACAAGTTTGATGAAGCAGATCACCCCTTCTGGGCTACATCTGCTGGTCCAACTCCTAATGGCATGTCCCTGATATCTTATTGCTAAAAAATGGTAAGTACATGTGAAATAAAGCCTCAAATGGCTGTGCATTCTATAAAAACAGCTTCAGAATGCTTGAATTAGCCAGGAATGACTATTCATTTTCAGAAAACAGAGAATGGATGCTCAATACACTGAAAACACCCTAGTGGCCCTAGTGGCTCCTTGAAATTTCCCGAAGCTAAACCTACACAAGATGACCTCTGATGGCTCTGAAACCTGTGTCAATCTGTTCAAAATGTCGAGAATACCAAAAATTGACTATCCATGGATCCAAATTGGTCGAAAATCCAAGGAGTTATGGCCAAAACAAGAAACTGCCCAATGTCCCTTAAAAAACTCCACTAAACGTGGAGGACTTGAGTTAACTAAAGTTAATTAGATGGTTTCCGCTGATTTTGGTGGCACGCTCCAGATTTAGCCGGGTGGTTAACTTTTGGCATTTAAGGTTAGGTGGTAGTGGTCACATAACCTCCGCCAAAATAAACGTTTAAAAATTTTCACAAGGTGGGCGGAACCTTGACCCACACGGTTCCAAAACCTTTTTACAATACCCGTCGCGTTGACTTGTTGTGGTCACATGCGTCATAAAGACCACGTGGATAAGGCTTGTGTAAACCGCCGGCAGGTGTTAGCACTTCGTTCGTAGCGTTAAGGTTTCAACAAGCAGGGGTTGGCCCTTAGGCGCTGGCCCCCTTGCCACTGGCGTGAAGGTTTTAAACATTTAAATTTGCACTACCGCCCATTACAAACAAGAGCCAATGCATAGCCTGAATGGGCGGGCGCTCCTGCACGCAGATGATGGGTCTCGGGTTCCATTCCCATAGACTCCAATTTTTTTTACAATGACATACTCCTACCAGCCCGTAATTGGCCCTTCAAACCTTAATATAAAAATAATTTTTCAAAATATATATTTTTTTACAAAATTTCTATATAAATTCAAACTGAGTCAAAGGTCCAGTTTTTGGAGTTTACTAGCCTTTTCAAACCTTCATAACTTCTGCATACGACCTCTATTTTGCGAACCATTTGCAGCGTCAAAATCACAACGACGAGACCTTTCCGATCGCTCAGTTTGCAACCACTTCGGAGCACTTTCATTTTTGAGTAATGGACATGATCTCCTGATCAGTGTAACTCCTGCAAAACTTTTTGTGCTTCAGAATTTTCTAAGCATCTTAACAAAACAAAATCGTATTTTTTTATTATGAATAACACATAATTAATTATTTAATATCGATTGGATTTTAACCTTAAAGCTCTTTTACTTTTATAATTGAGTTCAGGGGGAGCATATCCATTTTTTAAGTAAAAAATATGATCAACTTATTGGGACCCAATATTAGTTAGGCTTACCTCAGATATTTGTACAGTGTTACCTGAGTCCTCATCAGTTGGTATGTTGGAAGCTCCAGTAAGAAATATGCAAAAACTTTGCCCTCTGACAATTCTAGCTTGCTTTATGTCTATGTCATATTATTTTAGAGTTGTGACCCAATTTTCCCTCTTTTGTCCTAATTATTTTTGTACAAGTAATTGTTTCACTGCTGGGAATGGGACTACTACTTTAGTGTGTGTCTTTAGAAGAAAATGCTTGAATTATTTATAGATTTGAAAACAAAAAAATCTTGTTTCTCCACCTCTGAATAATTCAGTTCATCACCTTGAAAATTTGAACGGAAGAACGAGATGGGTGCCTCAATTGGTTGATCATTAAGTTGTGTTAGAACATCAATATAAGATGTTTTAAAAGAAAAGGTATATAAAATAAAATGATCAGAAAAATTTGGAGTAGTTAGAGAGAGGGAATTTATAATGGCTTGTTTGATTGATTCAAAAGCTTCTCTTTCATTGTGACCCTATTTAAAAATTGAGTTTTTCTTGATGATGGCTTGTAATGGAAGAACCATCTAGGAAAAATCAGGAACAAATCGCTTGACAAAATTTATCTACCCTAAGAAAGACTGCATTGATTTCTTAGTGTGGGGAAAAAATATTTTAGAGATTTCCTTAATCCTTTCAGGATCAATGCAAATACCCTCTTTGGATACGATAAATCCTAAAAGTTTTCCTTTAGTGAGAGCAAAGTATGACTTTTTGGAAATGAAATTCCATAATTTTTACAACATTCAAAGATCTGTTTAAAATCGTGATAATGGTTGCTTATTTTCTTGGAATATATTGTTATTTCATCCAAGTAAACAACAACTGTTTTTTTTATCAAGCCTCTAAAAGCTATTTCCATGGCTCTTTGGGAGGTTTCCCCTATGTTTATTAGAACAAAAGGCATTTTCTGATAGGCACAAGTCCCCCATTGGTCTTGAACGTAGTTTTTAACCTATAATCTGGATGAACCAGGATCTGGTTATATCCTGAGAAACCATCAAGAAAATACATGAGTTCTAAACCTGCTACTGATTGTAAAATTTGTTCCATGGGTGACAATGGGAAATTATCCTTTTGACAAGATTTATGCAAATTCCTAAAATCTATGCAAATGCGTATGTCACCATTTTTCTTCCTGATAGACACTTAGTTTGACACCCATTTGGAAAGACTAATAGGAAAAGTTATTTTGGCTTTAAGGAGTTTATTCAGCTCAGACTTGATTTGATTTTCAAGATTGGGGTGAATTTTCCTTAATTTTTGTTGAACAGGTTTGTCATTGCAAATCATTGGAATAGTGTGTTGGATAATGGAGGTATCATATGTTCTAAGATCTTCATAGCTCCAAGCGAAAACACTCTTATATATTTTTAATAAATGAATAAAGTCTAATCTCTCATTTGGTTGGATACCTAGACCTAGATTGATGTTTAGGGGTTTGAGATCAATTCCAAGGTTTACCAGTTCAAATATCAAGGTTGAACTTTGAAGTTCAGAATTAGTAACCTTCTTAAATTTTTATTTTAGGTCATAGAGATCTTCAAGCTTTACTACAGATTTAGGTAGAGAATTTTCATCAGTTTTCTGCTTCAATTGTCTCTCATGTTCATCCTCATCAACTATTTGATCATCGTATGATTTTTCAAATTTTAAAAAGCTTAAAATGTCTTTGTCATCATTAAACACTCGCCAATTAGTGACATTGTCAAGAATGGATGGGCAGAAAACATATCTGGACTATAATCCTTAGATGGTATAAGTGTAGATGCTACATTGGCCAGAAGGTCGGCACTAACATTTTGAAGTCATGGGATGGGAGAAATTTCATGATGCCATATTTAGTTTGTCTGAAATGGGATGCTACTTTAGTTTGGATCATTGGGGACATGAAAAGAAGGATCGAGAAAGAGCAGACTGCTCTGATACCACTGATCTGGACTTATGCAGGAACATAATAAAATACATAAATACACATAAACACAAAGATGCAGCAAAAATAATACTTCATCTTATTAATATCACATAACTGAAATATGCTTACAGACAAAATGGAAATAAACTAGCTAGGGCATTGGTAGCTTATCTCTGAGAATAGATGTGGTAGCTACAGGCCTCTAAAATATCTTACAATGAGGCTCAAGGGCCTATTTATCATTTTTAAATAATGGAAAACTCTAAACATCCAAAAACCTAACCCTAGGAGATGAAGCACCAAAACTATGGGCCCCATTTGGGTAAATTGGTACATCAACTTTTCGGGGACGTGAATTTGGCATACAATCTCTGTTTGACGCGCACAATAACTAGTTAGAAAGATATATCTGAGGACTACAACTTTTGATGTGAGCAACATCCATGAAGGAATTTTGTTAATCTCAGTTTTCCAAAAAAATGTCGTTTAGGGCCTCAAAACGGCTCCGGAAGTTCAGGATCCCAAAAAAACTGTTAAAAAAAGTAAATTGTGCTATAATTAAGGAAACTAAAAAGTAGAAAGAAACAATGGTGGGGCCCCAAGTGGAATAGGCGAGTGGCCACCAATATCCACCTGGAGCAGATGAATTGGATAAGACGACCACCAATTCAAAGACTGATTTGCGCGCTGTGCTATGCAAAAATAAGATGAAGAACATTGACCCAGATCACCGATGAACATCAAGAAAACTAGAGGAAATGGTATCTTTTGAACACCAGAGCGAAAACCACCACCAACCTCACTTAAGTAGCTAACCAAACCTCCCAGGAAAGTAAAACTTACTGCATCAGAACATGAAAAGCAGCAGGGTGAGGATAAAATCTCATTGCCACTATGTATAACAATGTACCTTTGCCACCCTGAATCGGCCCCCATGCATTTATAATGAGGGGAATTGAGGTTATAAACCCAATCCTACAAACAAACTTCATGACATGCCATTACGAGGAACGGGAAGGCCTAAAACTGGAATGCCATTTCACAAACATTCTCTTCCTTGCTCACACCCTCATCAGGGATACATGAATTTCTAGTTAGAATAAAGGCTATTCAATATATTTTAGTGTTGAGTAGCTTGAAGGCCTCGTGATTTTTTTTACATTAAATATAAAGCTAACATGTAATGACATTAATTTCCATGAAATATAAGTGTAATATTTTGAGGCTTGTGTTATCTTCCTTTATTACTCCCTATTATACCAATAATATGAGTATAGGAATCGATTTTTAGTTTGCAAATTTATTTTAATATAATTGGAGTTAATATATATATATATATATGTAAACTTTTTGTTTTATTTTTAGATTTTTTAGATTTTTTAAAAGTTAAATTTTTATTTTGTGATTAATTGAAGTATTTGATTTCATTATTTACCAGTGTTTGAAAAGTGATGTTTTTATAACAAATAAAAAATAAGTGAGGCAATATAAATTGAAAAATATAAATTTATTGATAGATTTCATTAAATATATGATATTTGTTTTATGCATCAAGAGGTACTCCCTAACCCAGTATGGAAGAGTTGTTGTAAGGTTATGTTAATATTTTGACTCGGTCAAATTACATAAAAATAAGAATTAAAAAAAGTTAAATTAAATTTAAAAATAAAATTAATAATAATTATTAATGAAACTAGCCTAGATCCATCTTAACTCCAGATCTATCAAGTGCCGAGAGGGATCAGATATCTTGAGGTGCAAACCTTTCCTTAAGTTTTGCGCTTAAAATAGTGGTTTACGCCTTGAGAGATTTGATTCCTCTCAGCGCTTGTTATATCTGGATTTAACATGGATCTAGCCTAGTTTTATATAAAAAAAAATTTCTCTATATTTATATATTAGGAGTTGATCTATAATTCCCAATATTGATGCAAGATATGCTAGTATTTTTTGTAGCAATTTTTGTTTAACAACTGACAAGGTGTATACCCGCTAAGGAAAAACTAAAATGGAGAGAGGAGAAACATCTTAATTGTGTAAGCTTCGAGTAGTAATGAAATATATGGTTGTAGACACCTTTCATAATGTATTATTCTCCTTTCCAGTGAATTTACATAGTTGATACTGATCTATATTTATGAAGGAATGAAATAAAATACATATTGAAAATGAAATTTAATTAATAAATAACAAATGTTGAAAACTATTTTAATGCATAATGAAAGAAAACTAGCTTGGGCAATGGTAACTTATCTCTAAGAGGAGATGTGATGACTACATGCCTTCTAAATTGTCTTAAAATAAGGCTTTAAGGATTTTTTATCGTGATAAACAATGTGAAACCATAAACAACCAAAGAACTAACTCTCGGAGATGAAGCGCAAAAAACTTATGGGTCCCAATGGGGTTAGTTGGAATGCCAACTTCCCAGGGTTGTGACTTTTGTATACAATCTATGTTTGGCATGCACGATAGCTTGTTATAAATGTATATCCGAGGACAAAAACTTTTAACTACAAACATATTCTTTGATTCATGTTTGCTCATTTCCAAAAAAAACACCGTTCATGGCCTCAAAATGGCTCTGGAAGTTCAGGACCCAAAAATTGCCAAAAATAGAAAATTGTCGAAATATGAAACTGTGTTGAAAAATAAGAAACTAATAGGAAGCAGTGCTGGGGGTCCAAATAGAATAGGCAAGTGGCCACTTGAATCAACTTGGATCACATATTATGTAGGTTGTCTTGGTGAACTTTAGTATAATTCCTTTTAAAACTTTTTCCTTAATTATGTGAATTTGGGGGCATTCATTAAGAGTATTAATAGGTGGAAATTATAATTGATGAAAGAAGAACGCTTAGTTAGGAGAAGATAGAAGGAAGAATAATACTATGGAGCAGACAAAAATCTTGGATATCCAATTATTTCAACATCTATATGCTTACAAGTCTGAGGTCTACATGTAAATTACGATTTATTCATCAATTGATCTGAGATCAACAACCATCTAACCATCAAGCATTCACATTCGGTATTTTTCTCAGGCATGAATTTGAGTTTCTTTGGATCTCCACTTCTAGATCGTGGTCCCCACAAGTGATGTAGATCCAAAATTTTCAAAAGGTCCTTCATTTTAGTTTTTTCTAGATTTCACAAAATCCTAAATGTAAATTTGCACAACAATGTTTCACATCCAGAAGTTTGGAAAGCATCCAAATCCAGTACATTTATAATTACTGGATTTTAGAGTTCCACCTTTGGGTTCTAGCGAAAAATTTATAAAGGGAAAATTAGACTTTGGAAAGTAATTTTCCAACTGTCAAAAAATGTAAATTCCACCTCTAATGTCCATTTTCCGACATCCAATAGAACTTTACCAACATCTAGATCCAAAATTTTGTCAGTTCAAGATATAATGGAATTTATGAATTTTGGAAATCCTTAGTCTATTAAGAGACTATAAACATATGTAAATTTTTTTAAGTGACAAATCCTAAACATACACATTATGTTTAGAGAGAAGAAAAATATCTCTCTTCTATCCAGTGACATATATTGGAATATACGCAACTTTTTTAGTAATGAGAAGGACATGATAAGTGATGAAAAGGAGAAACAAAAGGAAAATTATGTGATTTAAGTGATAGATTTGACCATTTGAATTATTTCTAAGCTCCTTCAGTTACTAGTACAATTTCAACACACCATGTCATGCTACATCAAGGTTACATATCAATAGGCAACATCACTCCTCCATATTAGCATGTCACATCACCATCATTTTTTCACCTACATTAATTGGGGCTCTTCCATGTGGATTCGTGGATTGGTGATGTGGATGAGTGGCATGGAGAAGGTGATGAAGCATCCAAATCCAATTTTTTTAAAAAGTCCTTTATTTAAAGTTTTTCAAATTTCACAAAATCCTAGATTGAAGTTTCCACAACAATGTTCCATATTTGGAAGTCTAGAAAGCATCCATATGCAGTAAATCAATAATTTTGGGTTTTTAGAGTTCCACCTTATAGTTTCATTTGAAGCTTTATAAAGTAAATGAAATTTGAAGAGTAACATTTTGGATATGGAAAAGTTAAATTCTAGCTCTGGTGCCTATTTTCTAGCATCTAGTAAAAATTTACCGACATCTAGATCCGACGTATTAATGAAATATACTGTTACAAACTCCTTTTATTGGTACAATTATCCTTTTTAGTGAATTTTCAAATTTTACATAGTGTGGAATATCTTTATGCACGTTGGAGTAATTCTTTTTAAATTTCTCCCTTAATTATGTGAATTTGGTATCATTAAGAGTAGTTGTTGGTGGACATGATAATTGAAAAATAAAGAATGATTGGGTTAAAATGGACTGAAAGAAGAGTTAGACTATTTCACAAAAGAAAAATCTCTAGTAACTAGTTATGTTGCTATCTAGATGATTAAAAGTCATATATCTACATTTAAATGATGATTTAATCAAGACCATTGATTGATCTAAGATCAACAACTATCCTACCATTAGACATATACAACCAAAATTTTTCTTAAGCTTGAATTTTGAGTTTTTATGAATTTTCACTTTTGGATCGTGGCCTCTACAAGTGATTTGTATTGGTGACATGGAAGAGCAATTTGGATCAAGTGACAAAGCATCTAGAACCAACTTTTTTAGAAAGTCCTTTGTAATAGGTTTTTCCAAATTTCACAAAATCCCAAATTGATGATTCCACAACAATATTCCACATCTAGAAACTTAGAAAGCATCCAGATCCAGTAAATAAATAATTTTTGAATTTTAAAGTTCCACCTTCAAGTTCCGGCCAATATTTATAATTGAAAATCATGGTTTGAAGGGTAATTTTTTTGGATCATTGGAAAAGGTAAATTCCAAATCTGGTGCCCATTTTCGAACATCTAGTAAAATTTTTCAACATCCAGATCCAAATTTTTGTCAGGTTAGGATATATTAGAATTTTCAACTTCTAGACATTTGTATTCTGTTGAGAGACAATAAACATATCTGACTTCTATTAAGCAACAAATCCCAAAAATTTGGATTCTATTTAAAGACATGAAAATATCTAGCATTTGTTAAGTGATATATCTTGGATACCTTGCTCTTGTTTAATAACCATAGAGAGTCTGACAAAGGAGTAAAAGGAGAAACAAAAGGGAAATTATGTGGCTTAAGTGACAAATCTAGCCATCAGGATTCTATTTAAGCTTCTTTAGATTATAAAGCCATGTCAACACACCACATAGAAATGTCGTGTTAAGCATGTCACATGATCCAAATATATTTTTTATGCCATGTTAGTGTCAAATGTCAGTAGGTCATGTCACTCCTTGTCATATTGCCACATCATCATTACCCATCCACCTACACAAATTGGGGTTCTTCCATTCAAACTCCTAGAATGATGACATGTATTTGAGACATGATAAGAAATGTGGATAGAGTGACAAATAATATCGATTTCAATTTGTTTAGAAAGTCCTTTGTTTCAATTTTTTTAGATTTTGTAAAATCTTGAATTGAAGGTTCTACAACAATGTTCCACATCTAAAACTCTTTGGAAAGCATCTAGATTTGGTAAATCAAGAATTTCTGGATTTTAAAGTTCCATGTTTGAGTTCCTGCCAAATATTTATAAAGGTAAATGGAACTTTGAGGAGTAATTTATGGCCATCTAAATAGCTAAATTCCGCTTTAGTTCCCAATTTCTGTCATCCAATAAAATTTTATTGACATCAAGATTTGTACTTATGTTAGTTTGGGATTTATTAGAAATTTTGAATTCTAGATATTCATGTTCTATTAAGAGACAAGAAACATATCTAAAATATATTAAATAGAAATTCCTAGACACCTAAATACTCTTTAGAGATGGGAAAATTATATGGCTTCTATTAAGTGACATATCCTGAATATTCAACTTTTGTTTAGTAACATGAAAGGACCCAACAAGTGATAGAAAGAAGAAACAAAAGAGAAACTGTGTGGCTTAACTAATGGATATAACGATCTTAATTTTGTCTAAGATCCTTCACACTACAATACCACATCATCCAAACTTATCCTGCATGCCACATTTGTGTCACACATCAACAATCCACATCATCAACATCCATCCACCTAGATAGATTGGGTCTCTTCGAAACATAATCCACATTTTTTTCCAATTGGCATATGGATCCAAGTTTTTCAAAAGGTTGGCATTCTTTTTTTGGGATTCCAAATACCTTTCAACCATGAAGTCAAGTTTCCTTTAGAAGTGGTTTATGTTATTGCAGGTTCTACCCCTCTAAGTCTCCAACATCTAGGTTTTTTATAAAATACAACTTGTTAAAATTTTCAGATACCTAGGTATCCATAACATCCAATTTTTGTCGATTCCCACATGCACACAAAAATTCTAGATGCATAGCCACAACATACAAACATGTCTTCATGCCTTGTCATTGTTACACATAAGTAGATCACAAAAATCCTCCATGTTATCATGCCATGCCACCATCATCCATCCACCTACACAACTTGGTGTTCTTCCACTTGACCACCAAGTGTTTTTTCTAGCTGAAATATAAACCTGAGTTTTTCAAAAGGTTGGTATTTAAATTTTTTTTCTGAGATCCTAAATATCTCATAACTATGACATCAAGGTTTCTCTCATGTTGGGTTTCACCCCTCCAGGCCTTTGATATCCATGTTTTTCACAAAATACCACTTTTTAAAATTTCCAAATTCTTGAATATCCAAATTATTTTTAATGTGGAAAAACCCAAAACGACCATTTTTACAAAACTAAATTTTTGAACTTCCAAGTTCCATTTATTTTCACCACACATGTGCTACATCAAATACCACATTAGCACCTCCAAACTATAATTCCATGTCAACAAACTATGTTGGCATTCCATGTCATTCAAACTTATCCTTTATGCCACATTAACATCACAATTTAGCAAGCCACATCACTCCTCCATATCAACATGCCACCTCGCCATCATCCATACACCTACATGTCTTGGGGATCTTCCACACAAAATCCATGTCACCACCACATGGCATGTCCAATTGGTATTCAAATTTGAGCTTCTCAAAATTTTGACATTTAAAATTTTTCCAAATTATAAATCCCTTGTAACCACAATATCAAGGTTCCTCAAACACTCGGTTTTACCCCAAGAAGCTTATGGAATCTATGTTTTTCATAAAATATCACTTATTAAAATTTTCAAATGCCTAGATATTTAGATATATGAAAATCCATAACATCCATTTTTTGTCGATTCCCATGCACACACAAAAATTCTGAATATTATTGAGAACAACCAACTTTTCCAAAATTTCTCTCTTTATCCCCTTTCAACTAGGTCCACAAACATAACTCCCCATTGGCCCATGTCACCAAGGGCTAGGGATAAAAACTTCCATCCCTGAATTTCCAAGATTACAGACTTCCAATAGGACCTTTCAACCTACTTCCAAGGATTTAAATTGGTTTCAAGTTTGCAAAATTTCGAAAAAAATGGTGAAACTCATGTTACAACAATACCTTTGTATGAAAAATCTTACATTGTGGATTTGCAACAATAGCTTACATAATACCAAGTTCTTTAATAGACACACACACACACACACACATATAAGAGTGTTGGTTTAAACTTTGAAGATACTTGTATTCAAATTCAATGAAAAATATGTTTAGGTGATAGAATTGAGAAAGTGTAATATCTATCTTGTTAATGCAATATTATAAATGCATATACTACTTTACCTCATTAGTATTATTTGTGTAATCAAATACCAATGTGATTCTTGGAACAATATGCAAGTTTACACTATATATATATATTTAAGCAAGCATTTCTATATTATATTAGTTGAACATAATTTACAAAATGTACAATCATGAGATCCATCTCTGCCTTGGAGTGAGGAAACTAGAGTCTGTAGTAAAATATTTTCTGCACTTGGGTGGGGAAACCAAAGTTTACATTTTTCAAAGAGTTTAACATATTAAAAATAATGTTATTCAAATCATAGATAGTTGAGCCTCGTGGTGCATCGATGATAGAATAAAGGACAAGGACAGTGGAAAAGTGTACCGCAATAGTGAGATTCTCAGTCTCAAACTGGTCACACTTAGGCTAAGCATAAAATACGTGGTCGCATTAGTATTCACTAAGCCAAAACAAGGTCGTTCTGATAGCCATTAACCAAAATGAGAGCGAAGTTACCAACCTTTTTCTTATCATGTCGTCAATGGATAACGTGCGTTGTAGTGGAGCCACATCATTGTCGAGTTGGTGCCTCCACGAACCTGGGTGCTACCTTGGGCCTACATCATGTTGAGGTCCTTAGGGACATATTCCATAATGTAACACTTGAATGAGATGGGTCGAAGGGGGGAGGGAGGAGGAGCTATGTGGGGAAGGGGAAGCGACAAGATGGAGAGAGGGGAGCACAAGTGAGATATAATAGGGGATGGGAGGTTTAGGGGGTAGGAAATGTTGAGGTATCTTTCTAGTCTAAAATGACTGAAATGCGTAGAGAGCTTCGCAATCCAATTGGTTTCCTTAGCCTTGTCCTTCTCTTTACCCTCCAGCGGACGAGACAAGATATTTCGTAGAGCCCAAAGAGACGTGTGTCCCCTGCGGGTATCCTCCTCCTCCATAAAAACTACTTTCCTTCCAATGTGCCAAGGAATGTTGCAGTCGAAGAAGGTAGCGATGTAGGTGTCATCCATAGTGGTTAGGGGTCGATCGTGCCCTCTACCCCATCCAGGGCACCGAACCCTACCTCTGTCATTGCTCATGATTGGGATACATGGGTCATGTGTCACAAAATTGAGTTCAAAAGGAGTGGTGTGGAGTGCAGGGGAAGGAAAATAGGAGAGAAACTAATAGGAGGCCAGGTTGCTGAAGAATATAATGCTGGAGTTGACAAGGTGAGTTGAACACTCCAAGGCAAGGGAATGAATGCAGGAATAAAATTGGGTGCATGCCATCTGTTGAAGGACAATATCCACGTGTCAGACGTTGTCAAGTGGATGAGGTGATCTACCTATGGGCATATGGATTTCGGGGGTGAAGACCTCACTATGATAGTTGCAGGCCTTAGGGAAACCAGTGTGGGAGGGAATCAGATGTGGGAGACCAACATGTTAAAGGTTGGTGGTCTTCGATGCCGTTGTTGGCTAGAAAGTTAGCAAGGTCATTTTTTTTTCATTTAAAAAAGAAATTGATGGAATCTTAGTGGGATGGGATGTTAGAAAGATGCATAACATGATAGTCTATGCACCAGATGAGTGCTTGATTAGTGGAAGGAGATCCATTGATGATGCAATGAGAAATTTTGATTATATCCTGAGAGTCTCCTTCGGCTATGAGTGGAAGGAGGTTGTTATTTTGAGCTACCTATTGGGCCACTAATTTGTATAAATTATTATTATCACTTCTTAACATCCATTTCATCCATTTCTAATGTTCTTTTACCACATTATTTATCATAATTTAATATATAATTCCATTTCATAATTATTTTTGCTCTTTTGGATAAGTTATAATTGTTCTCCTTTATTTTAATAAATTAATGATTATTATGCATGATTTTTCCAATGATGGTTTATTAATGATTTTTTTGTAACATCACTCATGATTTTAGCCTCCAAGATCTCTTCCAGATTGCAGATTGGATCTTCAATTGATAATTAAATATTCCAACTCAGAAATTTGCTAGGATAACAAGAGACAATTTTGTGTTGAATGTTTTGGGAAAACAGAGAGGAATCCTAGAAATCTAAGACATGGGTTTTGTGACTAATGGACCAAATTAGTTTTCCCATGGGCAGTTTTCCTAAATTCGGTCTTGATTGAGAGAAATACAAGGTTATTTGAAGGAAAAATTTGCATATTTTCTGTTGTGGCCGTTTTCCAAATTGCCCCAATTGTAATTGCCAAATTCGACTTGTGCCAACTGAATCATGATGAAAATATCTTTGAGATATGATCTTGCTTACTGAGATTTTTTAATCAGTCTATTTCCCTTTATTGTTTTTATATTTAAAAGGACACAAATCAGAGAGGAGGGGGATATAACGCATATAGGGTTGGCTACGCAAGGAATGGAGCTGTGTAACATAACATTATTTTATCAAGTTAATGCAAGTTTAATTTCCTGTTACTTATGTGAGTTGTGAGCATATCATAGCCCTGATCAAAGAGTTGGACCCACTCTCCGATTAGGTGCTGCATATTTCCTATGTATTGTTATTTCTATTTCTTGTTTTGTATAATTTGCAATTGCTTTGACAGTAGATGTATTTTCTGATACTCTTATTGCTGTGAGTGCATTAGAAGCTTTACAATTTATTACTACCCATTCTTTAATTGCTATTACAATGATTGTTTCTTTGTTTAATTATCAAATCCACGATTGATATCAGAATTGTGCTATTGTCATTTGCATATATTTTGTGTGTTAGCCTTGCAATAACCAATGCACCCAGATTGATACTTAATGTGGAAAAGGGTTTGAATAATTATTCACACTTGGACACCAACACTACCTAGATTCCTTCAATGGGTGCCTTTATCTCAACCAAATTGTTTCTCTTGAATCTAATGTGACCCATGTAAATTTGAACAACCTATCTAGAGTGGTCTATGAAGACTCCTCCAATGTCAACTTCACCTAATTTTCCCTGCGAGGCCCCATCAAAGTTGAGTTTGAAATGGAGGGGAGGAGGGGGACACCAAGAGGATGGGGAGGGTATGGGCGAGTAAGGGAAGGAAACAAAGGTTAGGTTAGGAGGTTTGAGGAGAAAGAAATTGAGGATTTTCTTTTCAGGGGTGGGGCAAGGAAGTCCCGAGCATTCCATTTGATTAGAGTTGTCAATTCCCCCAAGTTCTTATGCATAAGAAGCCAAAACCCATCAGGGGGTTTTTGGGTGTTGTTGAAGATTCACTGATTGCATTGTTTCCAAATTTCCCAAGCCAAAAAAAGAGGATTCATGGTTTAAATGAAGGTTAGGATGGGATTGATGAAGGGAGAAGTTGGCTAATGTTTGAAGGCTTTGGATATGCAATTGTTTTCCTCTATGTGTCCGAGGAAACGATGCTCAAGTTTGTGCCACCGGATTTTGGTAAATGGAAAGGAAAGTAAAGGAAAAGGTGTGTTGAGATTCAACAAGAAAAATTTCAACACCCACGCCTAGTGCATTAAGAACCTACACTAGGGTGGGGCCCACAGTGCTATTTTTGGGTGCATGTATATTTTAGTTATCCCTTAATTAAGATGGGAAATAAACTATAATATATTCTCAATGATTACTTGAAATAGTTAACTGAGAGTGATAAAATTAGTTAGCTAAATGATTTCAATTTAGAGGTAGTTGGTGAGGCATGCAGAGTAATTCTAGTTGTAACAGAGTTTGAAGTGCAGTGGTGCATTAGTTAATGTAGGTTGTAATAAGTTCAACACAGTTAAGTGAGTTAAACTTAGTTGTGCTAGTTGTAGATGAAGATACACTATTAAGATATCAAGTGAATTTAGTATTAATTAATTCACAATTAGTGAACTCACATGCAACTGAGGATTTACTATTATTAGTTGCATGCATGTCAGATCCAGTGGAGACCTAGTTGAGTTCTAGGTGAAAGGGAAGTTGACTATCAGTTGTAGGATTATTGGCTTGCACACATGCAACCAAACAACCATTGGAGTGCCCATGATACTTGCGTAGTCAAGGAAGGCCAAAATTTATATATTTTAGGGATTTCATTCATCAGGGATTGCGCAAGGTAGGCAGGATGTCTGGAGGCAGTAAATTGGCTGAGTATTGGTTAGTTTTTGCATGACAATGTGAGACAATTAGCTAAGTACTGGAGGGATCTTGTGAGAAGAGTTTTGTATGTAATTATTTCATGATCCATGCTAAATATAGAATAGTAGTTGGGTTTTTAGCTTTAAGCTTTCCTCGGGAAATTATCTTTTATGTGTGTGGTTTGATTCTTCTTTACTTCATGTGATTGGCGATTGTGTTTTTAATTCTGCAAAATATTTGTAGAAGAAATTCAATATTTAACTTTAGTACATGGTTAGATCGGGTGAATCCAAGATATACATGCATGTTGTATAATTTCTACATCGTATCCGAGCACAGGAAATTGCAGAAGTGAAGCACGAGTTGAGTTTGTGACTGGATAGAATTCGAATTTGGAGAAAAACTTTCTTGGTGCTACAGTTGATTCAAGATCAAAATGGCTTTCAATGGCTCGAGGTTGGAGTATGCACTCGATGGTAGCTCAAAATAAATTGATTGGAAGGACAGGATGGAGGCAATACTTGAAGACAATGGCTTAAAGGAATTCATTGACACTGATGTTCCTAAATCCGCTGTGACATATGTTGCAAATCTTGATGTATAGCAAAAGAAAGGAGAAAAGGCGAGGAGGATCTTGTTGGAGGGAGTACGAGACCACATTGTATCAAGCCTCCATGGGAAAGCCACACCATATGCAATGTGGAAGGCTTTGATGGATTTATTCAGCGACCATAGGAAATTTGCTTTCAAAGATAAACTCAGGAAGATCAATATGGAAAAGGGCGACACCATTCCAAAATATCTAACAAAGTTTGTCCAATGTCGGGATGAACTAGGGAGCGTTGGAATAACAGTCGTTGATGATGATTTGGTGAGCTTGGATCTCCTGGGACTTCCCAAGATTTGGCATAGTGATCAAGGCTCTGTCAATGGAAGGGAAAAATTTCCAGATTGGGAACGACTGTGGTCGGATTTGGTGCAGGAGGAGTTCAGACGGAACACCAGAGATGGATCTTCATCTAAGAATGAAGATGAAGAGGATTTTGCATTGGCTGCCAAGGTGAGGAAGGGGAAGGGGAAGAAATTCCATTCTAAATCCGAGTCCAAGAATGGAAAGAAGCAGGACATGTCCAAGGTGAAGTGTTTTCACTATCACGAGCATGGGAATTTTGCTACTAACTATCCAAAAAAGAAGGATAACAAGAAGGCTAGAGGATCTGCAGCTGGTGAGGCACTTGCCTCGCAATTTGAGCTTGAATTATCATTGATCGCATGCATGGTGTCCAACTCATTGGGATCTGTGTGGTATTTAGATAGTGGCGCTTCCTTTCACATGACAGGAGACAAGGAAATTTTCAGTGAATTGGAGGAGAAGGATCTTTAGATGCATATAGAAATGGGTGATGACGAGCGGTACAGTGCTATCGGGATTGGTACCATTATTTTTCAGAGGCACTCAGGTAAACCCTTTCAATTAAAAGACGTAATTCATGTACCAATTTTGAAGAAAAATTTAGTCTCAATCGCAATGTTGGAGGATAGAGGTATGATGTTGTTTTTAGTGAAGGAAAAGATTCCCTGCCACATAAAACAACTAGAAAAGCCAAGAGGATAAGGATTCGAGTTAAGAATATCCACAAGCTAGAGGTAGATGGATGCGTAGCAATGATGGGAAAGGAAGATTAAGTGGTGAGTCGGGATGAGGGAAAATTATGGCAGAGGAGATTGGTCCATCTTCACCATGGAGCCTTGGAAGTCATGCAACAGATTTCTATTGGTCTTCCCAGGAGTACAATTTCGCAGTCAGACACATTCAAGGGATGTACTATGGGAAAATATGTAAAGGCCACCTTTCATGAGAAGTAAAACTAAGCTTTAGGGATCCTTGAGAGAGTTCACACAGACGTGTGTGGACCATTCTTTGTTGCTTCGACATCAAAACATACGTACTATGTAATATTTGTTGATGAATTTTCTCGTAAGTGTTGTATCTTCTTCATGTAGAAGAAAGATTAGACATTCTCTAAGTTCTTCAAGTTTAAGGCACTGGTGAAGAAAGAGTTGCGAAGCAAGTGAAGGCTCTTAGAAGTGATAATGGTGGAGAATACATCTCTAACAAATTCAAGAAATTCTGCAGCAAAGAAGAAATTTGAAGATAACTCATAACGCTTGATAACCCACAACAAAATGGGGTCGCGGAGAGAAAGAATAGAACGATCGTGGGTGTAGCACAAGCGATGTTGCATGATCAAGGCCTACCGATGCATCTGTGGGCAGAAGTATTCAACATAGCGGTACATGTGAAAAACCGTTGTCCTCATAGGATACTTGGAATGAGTACACCTGAAGAGGCTTTCACTGGTAAGAAACTTGACGTTTCACACTTTAAGATTTTTGGCTCATCTGTTTATGTGCATGTGAGCAAGGACGCTAGGAGGAAGCTGGAACCAACAGCCGAGGTTGGGATTTTTGTGGGGTATGCTGAAACACCCCATAATTATCGTGTGTATTTTCCAAACAACAGAATGATTTTTGTGCGACGGGATATAAAATTTGATGAGGAGAAAGCCATGCGGTTGTCCCTTGAGAGGGAGTTGGACTTTCATGTAGAGGAGGAACTTTTGGTTCCCAAGGATGAGTATCAAGATGTGGATCAACCACATGAGGATGTTCATGGAGTGGAGGAAAAAAATCATGCAGAGCCATCCATTAGAAATGGAAGAAGGCGCACCACGTTAGCTTATAGATTGAGAATTGATGCTACAGAGAATGTACGAGCCCCTAATTCACAACGTAGAAAGAGACAATCTCCTGACCGATTTATTGGATACATGGCTCTTATGAGAAAATGTATTGTGACTAAACCATATTCCTTTCAGGAAGTAGTGCAGCAACCAACTTGGGTTGATGCAATGGTGGAGGAATATGACTCCATTGTCAAGAACAATGCATGGGAGATAGTCCCAAGACCGGTGGGAAAATAAGTGGTTAGATCAAGATGGATCTACAAGGTAAAGCAAGCTGTTGATGGGAGTGTGGAGAAATACAAGGCCAGATTTGTGGCTCGGGGATTCTCACAGATCGAGGGAATAGATTATGATGAGAATTTTGCACATGTTGCAAGGTACTCTTCCATAAGATCCATCCTTGCACTCTCAGCGCAGATGGGTTGGCGCATTCATAGAGTAGCCTAAAGGTTTCTATCAATAGTGAGTCACATGTGCGCCGAATCAAAAGAGCACTGTATGGGCAGAAGTAAGCACCCTGTGCTTGGTACACTCGGATAAAAAACTATTTCACTGGACTAGGCTTCACCAAAATTGAAGTAGATGAAAACCTATACCATATTGTGGTTGAGGGTAAGCTATTGATCATTGTTCTTTATGTTGATGATCTAATTTTGACTAGTGATGAACAGTTGATACACTCATGCAAGGAGGATCTTGCAAGGGAGTTCGAAATGAAGGACATGGGACTCCTTCATTATTTCCTTGGATTGGAAATATGGCAGCGGGATGGTGAAAATTTTGTGTCTCAAGGCAAGTATGCAAAGGAGATACTGGGTAAGTTTAACATGGAGAGCTGCAAACCCATGGATACTCCTCTTACAGGAAATTAGAGGAAAGAGGATGCTACTTCTGGAGAGGTAGTGGATGCTACTGTCTACATGTAGTTAGTTGGTTCACTGATATATCTAGTGAACACTAGACTAGACATTTTCTACACATTTAATCAGCTAAGTCAAGCTATGGTTAAGCCTACCAAACTCTTTTGGAAGGCGCGAAATCATGTCTTAAGAGACATGAGGGGCACATCAGAGTATGGTCTATGGTATATATGGATAGAGGAAGTGAAGCTTCAAGGCAACACAGATGCAGATTGGGCGGGCATTCCATCAGACATAAAGAGCACATCAGGAGGGATCTTTTACATAGGATCGAAAATAGTTTCCTGGTACAACAGGAAACAATGATTTTTGGCACTCATTTCAGCGGAATCAGAATACATGATAGCAAGTCAAGTTGCATGTGAGGCTATCTGAATGAGAAAGATCTTGGTTGGTTTGTTTGGTTCTCAGATGGATCTGACAGTGATTCATTATGATAATCAGAGTCATTAAAATCTCGATTAATCATGTGTTTCAAGATAGGCCCAAGCATATAGATATCCGGTACCATCATCTCAGAGATTGTGTGCAGAGAAGGATAATGTTGCTTCATTACATTCCCATGGAAGATCAAGATGCAAATATTCTGACGAAGGCGCTCACCAGGAGAAAATTCAAATACCATAGATACATGACTGGGGTGAAGGATAATCCCTTTCTTTTTGAGAGGGAGTGTTGAGATTCAACAAGAAAAATTTCAGCACCCACGCCTAGTGCATTACGCACCTACACTAGGGTGGGGCCCACAGTGCCATTTTTGGGTGCATGTCTATTTTAGTTATCCCTTAATTAATATGGACAATAAACTGTAATCTATTCTCAATAATGACTTGAAATAGTTAACTGAGAGTGATAAAATCAGTTAGCTAGTGCATTTTGAGTTAGAGGTAGTTGGTGAGGCATGCAGAGTAATTCTAGTTGTAACAGAGTTCTAAGTGTAGTGGTGCATTAGTTAATGCAGGTTGCAATCAGTTTAACTCAGTTAAGTGAGTTAAAATTAGTTGTGCTAGTTGTAACTGAAGATACACTAGTGAGAGATCAAGTGAATTAAATATTAATTAATTCACAATAAGTGATATCACATGCAATAGAGGATTTACTATAATTAGTTGCATGCATGTCAGATTTAGTGGAGACCCAGTTGAGTTCTAGGTGAAAGGGAATTTGACTATCAATTGTAGGATTATTGGCTTGCACACTTGCAACCAAACACCCATTGGAGTGCCCATGATAATTACACAGTAAAAGCAGGCAAGAATTCATATATTTTAGGGATTGCATTCATTAGGGATTGCACAAGCAAGGCAGGCTGTCTGGAGGCAGTAAATTGGCTAAGTATTGGTCAGTTTTTGCATGACAGTATGAGACAATTAGCTGAGTACTAGAGGGCTCTTGTGAGAAAACTTTTGTATGTAGTTGTTTCATGATCCATGCTGAATATACAATAGAAGATAGTTTTTAGCTGTAATCTTTCTCCAGGAAATTATCTGTGTTGTGTGTGATTTTATTCTTCTTTACTTCATGTGATTGGCGATTGTGTTTTTAATTCCTCAAAGGATTTGTAGAAGTGATTCAATGTTTAACTTTAGCACATTGTTAGATCGGGTGAATCCAAGATATACATGCATGTTGTATAATTTCTACAGGGTGGTGTAAGGTTTCTTGCTGATTTCCAAAAAGAACACACCGCGATGGCCCATGGAATCATTTTATGATTATGTTTTCCCATGCGAGAACTTTCTTCCTACATAGGAGCCACAATATATATATATATATATATATATATATATATATATATATATATATATATATTTACCAAGTATTAAAGCTCCATAGTTTGGTCCAGAAGGGGTCTTGTTTAGGGAAGATAGGCTAAATGAGGAGGTTGTAAGCTTCTCTGACTGAGAATATTCCTGAGTTATAATTCCCCCATCAGAGAACATCGCTGCCATATTTTTGATCTATTTTGAATTCTTCCAACACTTGATGGAGGAGGGAGAGATTATGATCATTTTCTTCCTTCGAGAAAAGAATGTTTGGGGCCCAGTTGCAACAAGTTAATCATTAGGATTTTTCCAGAATTGAAAGATAGAAAGGCATCCTATGCTGAGGGCTTGAGCCTGCCTAAGAGGGGTGGGGATGGCATTGGATAGGTTTGGTTGTTGCTGCCAAGATTCATTCCATAAATCCAAGGAGTTCCCATCCCAAACCTCCCAAAATTTGTGCGAATGTATCAAATGCATGTTTTGATTGTCCAGATGCCAAATTAGAGAGCCTGCAGGGACGTGAGATAGCCAGATCAACTCTTGATTTGGAAAATCACCTGCATATTTGGAATGCCTGAGTTAGGCCCAAGATTTCTGTTTTTATTTAATCCCCTTCCACTACATTTTGGCCCCCATGACCTTGTTGATCATTTTTTGATCTCAGAGAAAAATCCCACCAAACGCCTTAGGAAGGAATACGAGATCCCATTTGACAAGAGACCATTTGTGCTTGAGGTTGGCCCCTCTTGAGAAAAAGGAACGTTTAATATTTCTAATTCTTTTGAGGATCCATTTGGGAGTAGATAGGACTAAAAAAAGGTAAAGATGCATCGCTTGAAGGATATATTTAAGGAGAATAATTCGACTGGCTATGTTGAGTGCTTTGTGGGTTTGATAATTGAGTTTGGAGGTAAGATTGTCTAAGAGGTCCCTCCATGAGGAGTGCTTGATAATAGAGTCAGTGAGAGGGTCTCCAAGGTATTTGGAGGGGAGAGAGGCAATGGAGAAGCCAAGGATGTGTTGGATGTTCCACTGGGTGATAGTGGGGGTGTTGAAGAAGAAGAATTGGGAGTTATCAAGGTTGATATCAATACCCAAGGACAAGGAGAAGAGATTGAGAATGGCCTTGATTTCCATGGCTTATTGAAAAAAATGGGTGGTTCATGAGGAGCATATCATCAACAAATTGTTGATGGGTGTGGGTGGTGTCATTGTTGATGGGTGCGTGTGGTGTCCTGGGACTTCCATGATAAGGATGAAAATAAATGGGGAGAGGGGGTATCATTGTCGGATACCTTTGGATGGGAGGAAGGTGTTGGAGGGGGAGCCATTGACCAGAATGGAGAAGAAGGGAGTGGTGATGAGAGATATGACCCATGTCCATTGAGCACATAATCAATATGCTCAAAGAGTGCTCTCGATATGATCCCAACTTAGCTTGTCGAATGATTTGGACATGTCCATTTTGAGCAGCATACCAGGTTTCTTGAGGGTTTTGAGGGAGTGGATGAGCTCATAGGCGAGAATGATTCCATCGAGAATTTTCCTCCATTCTACATATCCAGAATGTTCCAGGGAGACGAGGAGGGGAATGATGAATTTGAGTTTGTTGGGTACGATTTTGTAGATAAAATTGCACAAATCTATAGGTCTATATTTACTCGACGATGCTGAATTTTCCTCCTTTTGGATGAGGGTGAGGAAGGTGGCATTGAAGGCCTGGATAATGGATCTAGTGGTTCTATATTCCTCCATGATGTCATGGAATTCATTGCCATGGAAGTTCCAACATCTCTTGAAGGAGACTATGAAGCCATAGAGTTTTGGAGCCTTATTATGTGCCATTTGAAAGAGATATTTGTGGACTTTATTTTATGTGATAGGTCTCATGAGAGAAATGTTGTGATCAACAATGAATACATGTTGGACTTTGGCAATGATTTTAGATATGGCCTCTCTCTGCTGAGTGGGTGGTTCTTAGAGTATGTTAGAAAAGTAGTTTATCAACTCTTTCTCAATCTCCTCATGCATTTCCACATTTATACCTGACTTGGTAGGAGATCCAGTTGTTTTCCCTATGCTAGATAGTATATATATGGAAGAAGGAGGTGTTTCACTCTCCTTCTTTCAACCAATGAATTCTATATTTCTGTTTCCGGTAGATCTCTTCCTACTTGTATCGTTCCTCTAGTTTTTGGGATAGGTGAGACTATTGAATGTTGCAGTATTCAGAGAAACAATGAAGACTGATTTCTTGTTGAAGGGAGGCCATGTCCTTTTGTAGGGCTTCTTTCCCCTGAAACATGTTTCTGAATTCCTCTTTATTCCATTTTTTGATGCATACCTTGACTTGTTTTATTTTCTGCTGCAAAAGGAACATTTTGGAGCCCTGGAAATGACTCATCCCTTTCAACGAACTTTCAATATTGGAGATGAGTTTGGGGTATGCGAGCCAAAAATTCTCAAATCCGAAGGGTTTCCTCATGGGTTTATCGAAGTTTTTCTAAGAAAGGGAAATGAGCCAGTGGTTAGAACCGGAGGAAGGGAGAATGACAACAGAGAGTTCATGCCCAATGAACAAGAGGTCTTCATAGACTAGGAATTTTTCAAGGAGAGAAGAGATTTGAGCTTTCTCAACTTTTTTATTATTCCAAATAAAGCGCTCGTTGGTGGTTTTAATGTCAACCAGGTTGAAGTCCTCAATGAAGGCTGAGAGTAGCACATAATGGCGAGGATTCGAAACATCGAAAACTGTTTTATGGTACTGTGGATGATCCGGTTTCTGCAAATAACAACAACAACCACAGGAGTTTAAGAACCAATCTTGATCCAACTATCCATGTCCTCCTTTTTTCTCCTGAAGAGAGGTAATGATGTTAAAGTATCCCCCTATAATCCATTTGGAAGGGTCCTGCAGAGGGAATAGGTGTTCTAACATTGCTTGTTTTTTGGAGGGGGCCCGAGGCCCCTAAACATTAGATATGGTGCCTTTGAGGTGAAAATATGTATAAAGAACAACATAATGTAGAGAAAGTGTTTCCATACCTATAATGGTAGGGCTTTAGGAAATGGTGAGGCCTCTCAATGCTACTTCTGCATCCACTTCCAATTTTTTCGCTGGTCTCCAGATTTTGGAGATTATGTCTGCAAATTCTGTGCTAGAGCATTTAATTTCTTAGGTGAGAAATATTGCAGGAAGACCTTGCTGGATATTTTTACAAAGAATATGATGATTTGTGGGGATATTCAGAACCCTATTTTTCCATGATATTATCTCCATGAGGAAAGGCTTGGTTGGGTGGAGTATATCTCCAAGATTTTCTCGTATTGTCCAGATTCCACGAGCTTTCATAATAGGGTATCCAACCTCTATAATGTGGATTTCCTCCCTCATTTATTTAATTCCTTGAATCTCTTATTTCCTTATTTATTGGTGATTGTTTCCACTCTGAGCTGCATTTTTTATTTCACTTTCTGAAGGGTTGCAACTAAGAGGTGGATCTGCTTGTTTGGAATTGAGTTGGTTGCATTCTGTCGGCAAGCATCTTCCATGGCTATTAGGTCAAAACCTCCCTGGACAACGTATTCCTCATCTTCTGTGATGGGTGCATCCTATTCCATTTTCTGCATTTCCTTCAAGTTGGGGTTGTCCATGGGCTTCAAGCCTTTTCCTTTCTCTAGGGAGCCATGTTGTTCTTCCGTTGTACTGGGCCTCTCTACTGCTTGTCCCTCAATATTGTCACCATTTTCTTTCATGAGGTTCTCAGGCACTCCAAAGCTATTGTTGAAGTTTAGTCTACTGGTTTGAATTGGCTAGATCAATTTCTTCATGTGCCTTCACTTAGTAAGGATTTTAGTAAATCCATCCCCGTTCATTGAACTGATAGTGTTGGTATCAAGATTGGGATCATTGAGGGGACAATCCCTAAACAAGTGGTCATTCTTGTGGCATTGACTGCATCGAAATTACACATGTTCATAGTCAAGCATTTGAAACCAATATCAATCTTTAGATTCTAGGGAGATAAAATATGGTAGGGAACCTAGGATGTTAATGTAGACACACATTTGTGCATATGCAACATAAAAACCTTGGTGGGTTTTTTCTAAGAGGTAGAAAAAATTACCTAGGTTGTTCTCTATGTCGCAGAGGGTTTCAGGGTCCCAATACCCATAGGGGAGGAAGTAGGGATAGACCCAAACCGACGCCTAAGAAAATTCCTCCTTCTCCAGGATGAAACAAGGAGTCCATTACCACATGTAGAGCCCTGCAGAGTTGAGGAAGTAAGGGTCGCCTTCCATAACTACCTTTAGGTAGTCTTGGTGGGTGAAGACGATAATGAAAAACCCCTAGAACCTAGTTTGATGTCATAGTGTGCCTTGGGCTTCCACCAAAGAGCTATCCATTAGAGGAGGTTTTTTTCAGTTGGCCAGACCCTGATGAACTTGCAGATTAGTGCATGGTCCTACATGTACTGAATATTGTTATTCATTCTTGTCGAGGGTATGTGAAACCTGGGGATATTTTCCGATTTGGCCTTGGAGGTGCTTGAGCTCTTTTGTTTAGGTTCAGGGTTGTTAGGGGGTTCCTGCATAACAACATCCATGGATTTTTCATTTAGAGATCTAGTGTTGGCAGTGTGTGTAGAGGGTTTAGAAGGGTGCAAGATAGAAGTCGTAGTTGTTGACCCATAGTTCTGGGGATTGGAGGAGCTCGAGGCTCCTCCCCCACTGCATGCCATGTTTGGGGTGCTCAGTCGCTAAGGGTGCATGAGGCAGCGAGAGGGGTGAGGTGGAACAAAGGAGGAGGGGTGATAGGAAGATGTCGGAGCATGGGGGGAGCGCATTAAAGCCCCAATCTCTATAGAATCAATTTATGTAATCTACCTACACTATTAATATTCGTCTACATGTTAATATTTCATTATTTTTTAATGTTGCTTCTTCTAGAAGAATTGTGGAATGACTCTCTTTCCCAATTCTATTTAACTTAGTATGATTGTATTTTTAATCATTCAAAATATTAATCTGTCCCTAATGATGAGTGGAGGTTCAACTCGAAATGTTGATTTTATATTCAGATGTTTCACACTCATTCCACAGTTATTCCATAGGTAACATCATTTGATATGAATTCAAACTGTGAAAGCCTACACTCTCAAATTCCATCATTTTATTATTATTCATATCTACAACCTAGGAAGGCAATAATGGTCACCCATTCTACAAAGGTAAACCATATTTAGATTCTCAGCACATTGGAACATCGAAATAGTTTCTTATTATGATAACAATCGTTGTTATTGCAAGGGAGCACATTATCTATATCTAAAGTGTAATTGGTTAATAGTTTGTGTTTTTTGAACTATATACTACATGGTGCATTGAATCTATCAAGGTGTTTGCAAATAACACACAATATTATGTCATGTTTACATGTGTAATGTATTGTTTACATTGTTTTACCCTTGGGACACTCAAAATTTACCATGATTGCAGAAATGTTAGAGGCTAGTATAATTCAACCTAGTCAAAGTTCTTTCCCTGCTCTAGTAGTATTGGTGCACAAGAAGGATGGATCATGGCGCATGTGTCTAGATAATAGGGAGCTCAATAAGCTCACTATTAAAGAAATATTTCCCATTCCTGTGATTGATGAATTATTGGATGAATTACATGGAGAAATTTATTTTACCAAGTTGGACCTTTGTTCACGATATCATCAAATTAGAATGAAGACTGAAGATATTCTGAAAACAACATTTCAAACTCACGAGGGTCATTATGAATTTTTGGTCATGCCTTTTGGCCTTACCAATGAACCTTCTACATTTCAAGGGTTTATGAATTTCATTTTCAAACCCTTCCTTAGAAAATTTATGTTAGTGTTTGTTGATGATATACTAATCTAAAACAGGTCTTGGAAGGATCATGTCCAACATGTTGACAGGGTGCTCAAACTATTGGAGGAGAAACAATTATATGCAAAAACCTCCAAATTTTTCTTTGGAGTACAAGAGGTGGAATATCAGGGTCATATTGTATCTCACGAGGGTGTTACGTTAGACCCTAAAAAAATTAAAGCCATTAAGGAATGGAAAGTCCCCACAACCATAAATAAGTTACAAGGATTTCTCAGTTTAACAGGGTATTATTGCAAGTTTGTTAATAATTATGGGATAATAGCAACACGTCTAAGAACATTATTGAAGAAATATGCATTTTTATGAACTCCTGAAGCAACTAAGGCCTTTGAGCATCTTAAAGAGGTAATGTGCCTAGCACCAGTCTTAGCTACGCCAGACTTCACAAAAACATTTATTGTGGAATGTGATGCCTCAGGAAATGAAATTGGTGTTGTTTTAATGCAAGGAGGAAGACACATTGCATTTTTAAGTAATCCAATCAAAGGAAAGTATTTACAGAAAGCTATTTATGAGAAGGAAATGCTGGCAATACTACATGCACTAAAGAAATGGTGACCTTACCTAATGGGAGGACACTTCAAGGTAAAAATTGATCATGATAGTCTTAAATACTTTTTGGAACAAAGACTATCTTCAGAAGGGCAACAACAATGGGTCACAAATATGTTGGGTTATGACTTTGGAATCATCTAATAAAAAGGGAAGCTAAATTTTGTTGCAGATGCACTCTCAAGAAAGGATGAAGAAGTGGAAGCATTGCTTTGCGGAATTTATATTATCCAACCAAATTGGATAACAGAAGCAAGGGATGAATGGAAGAAGGACGAAGAAGTGTGGACACTCATTCAAAATTTGCAGCAAGATCCTATTACATCTTATACATTTAGTTGGAAAAATGATTCCTTATGGTACAAAGCTCGCTTATATCTTTGTAAGAATTCCCAACTACAAAAAAATATTCTTTTGGAATTCTACACTTCTCCCTTAGGAGGACACTCAGGTTTTTTAAAAACTTACCACAGGGTGAAGAAATAATTTTTTTGGGTTGGCCTTAAATCTGATTTTCAAAATTTTGTGGCGGAATGTTTGGTTTTCCAACAAAATAAAGTTGAGACAATTAAGACGTCTTTTACAACCTTTATCCATTCCAAGTGAATGTTGGGACGAGATTTCAATGGATTTTATCATAGGTTTACCTAAGTCCAAAGGAAAGAGTGTCATCATGGTGGTAGTTGATAGAATTACCAAGTAAGCACACTTTTGTGCATTATCTCATCCATTTAAAGCAAGTACAGTTGCTACTGCATTTATGGAAACAATTCAAAATCTACATGGAAACCCAAAGATTATTGTAAGCGACAAAGATCCCATTTTTACTGGAAATTTTTGGATGAAATTATTTTCTTGTTTGGGTACTCAACTAGCTCATAGATCATCTTATCATCCTCAATCCGATGGGAAAACTGAGATAGCGAACAAAATTTTGGAAGTATATCTTTGTTTTTTTTGTATTTGATAAACAAACACAATGGGTCAAGTGGTTACCTCTGGCTGAATGGTGGTATAACACTTCCTTCCATACTGCAGCAAAAATGACCCCATTTATGGCACTTTATGGATATCATCCACCATTCATCACATCATCTTTAAGAGAAAATTCTAAGGTTCGAGCAGTGGAATATCACATCGAGAATCAATAAAAAGTTCTCAAACTCTTAAAGGATAACCTAAATTTGGCACAAAATCGATGAAACAATAGGCAGATCAACATCGCAACGAGAGAAGTTTTGATGTAGGAGATTGGGTATTTTTACGGCTACATCCATATAAACAAATATCCCTCAAGAAAGCTAAGAAGGATAATAAATTATCACCAAAGTACTATGGTCCTTACAAGGTGTTGCAAAATATTGGTACTATGGCATACAAATTGGAGCTTCCAGCTTCTTCTCGAGTGCATCCAGTTTTCCAAGTTTAGTGCTTAAATAAGGTTATAGGTGACAAACTTCCAATTCAAACAATATTTCCAGAACTTGACGAGGAAGGAAAAATCATATTGGAACTTGAAGAAATCACGAAAACAAGAACTCGACAGCTACGAAATCGATCAATTTCAGAGTATCTCATCAAGTGGAAGAAATTACTCACTGAAGATTCAACATGGGAGGATGAGAATTTTATACAGAAGCATCCAGAGCTACTCAAGCGTTGAGAACAACACTTTTTTGAAGGAGAGGGGCATGCTAGGTCCCTATATTACTAGTGTAGTCCCTTATTGTTGTTAGTGTAGCCCCCTTATTGTTATTGTTGTATCCTTGTAACCCCCACATTGTTATTATTGTGCCCTTACATTATTATTGTTATGTTGGCTATGATTATATTGTGACCCCATGGACTCCTATATATAGAAATGAGGTTTTTTAATTTGTATCATCCAATAATTTTTCATTTATGTAATGTAAAGGAGGTTGCCCCCTCAAAGTGGCTTATTTCTAAGGCGTTGATCTCTCTTTTCTTCCAATTTTGAAGCTGGTTTCATAACAAAGAGGTGGATCTGCTTGTTTGGAATTGATTTGGTTGCATTCCATTGTGTTGACGGTTGAAAATGTCTCGCCAACAGTAAGGGGATACCCCCGGTGCAGAATCCCAATTAGACTCTACACCATTTGGTGTGGGGATCCCATCCAGTATGTAGGCCAGGTTGCCATTAAATTTTTGAATATATTTTTCGGATAGAGAGGGGACTCGCTGAGATGGAGAATGCATGAATGTTGAACGAATACAAGTCAGTGATTGATGAATGCCCTGTGAAACATAATACCATGAATAGAAAAGCGTAATTTAAAGCATGAAACTTATGAAAAGCATTGTTAGCAGAACTTTACCAAGATCATACTTATTGCAAGATTCACTTAAAAAACGAGAAAAATTTCACAATGGTTAAGTGTTTCATTTATCTACTATGCACATCCCAATAAAGATTTAAAAAAAATATTGAAAAAGCAGTTCATCAACATTTATTTAAGTTAGAACATCATATATCATCCACGTGTTGCAAGGAAGCTCATAACACAAGGGAATACATGAGTAGAAATGTGCACCAATATTTGAAAGAAGCATTCATTCATTCGAAGAGACCATATTCATAGCATAACCACATAGGAAAATTCCATCAGCTTCAATAGTGAGATCCAATAAAATTTCTTTGTATTCATCTAGAGGCATTCATTCAATAAAAAACAATGTGTCTCTCTCAAAAGTTCACAACCCAAAAAATTCCTTTACAAAATCGCTAAAAGATGTGCATATAGGTCGAGGTGACTCTTGGGTTTCCCTTGACCTCTGGTCTTCCCCAACTCTTGGGATTATTTTCAACTTTGCGACCTTGCGACCTTGCGACCTTACGACCTTGCGACCTATGCAACTTTGCGACCTTGCGACCTATGTGACTTTGTGACCTACACAAGCTTGCGACCTATGCGACTTTGCGACCTATGTGACTTTGCACCTATGTGACTTTGCGACCTATGCAAATTTGTGACTTTGTGACTTTGCGACCTTGGGACCTATGCGACTTTGCGACCTTGTGACCTATGTGACTTTGCGACCTATGTGACTTTGCAACCTTTGTGACTTTGCGACATATGTGACTTTGCAACTTTGCGACCTATGCATCTTTTGCGACCTGCGACCTTGGGATCATCTGCGACTTACGACCTAGGGTTATTTGCGACCTGCAACCTTGAGTCATTTGCGACTTACGACCTAGAGTCATCACGACCTGCGACCTTGAGTTTTATCCCTTCTGCATTCCTCTTTTGGTGATCTCGGGTTTTCACAGCAAGATGCATTTTCCTACACATCAGTCTTGTGCAAGTGACCAGGTGCCTTTGAGCTTAAAATGAGGCTCTTGGGGATTCGTGAGGATCCACCTTGCTTTGAAAGGGTCCCTTTTCTTGCTGGGAAAACCCTGGCTCTTCATGTAAACCAATAGCTTCCACATGGATGGTTAGAACATCATATTATAGAGTATTTTAATGGTGTCGTGCCAATGGAATCTTAATGAAACAAATACGTTGTTCGATGTATATTGATATAACCTGTTGTCGCTCCTAGAGACAGCCTAGAGTTGTGATAGACCAGTGCCTAGGACATCTTAGCATAGCAAGGAGCATATAATATAATGTATGAAGTTGTCAAATTTAGCTCACATGATATCTCCTGTAAACAAGGAAATAAAATAGAATGGGACCAAACTCTTAGAAACTGACACAGGAAAAGAGATACTGCATAGGCAAGATGCAGAACTCTTAAACAAAAGCAACAGACAATTCAGAGACAGTTTACTGCAAAGCGGGCCGATTCAGAAATACTTCACAGATCTAAATTATCAGAAGGTGTATGTAATGAAAGAAATATTGTGAAGATATTAGTTAACCTTGAGCTGATACCCAAATATACAATACCACCATGCATGGGCTTACCAATCTAAGAATCCATACATGATAATAGCATTTTAAAAGCACCCTCCCAAAGCAACTAATATAACAGAAGTATGGTTAGATGAATAATGGAACAAAATATCATGCATGAACCATATTTAAAGTGCTTGAATGATCCGAGCATGGGCATCAACTAGGATGAATCCATACCATAAATCAGTGAGCCACTCGCATTCCAAAACATGATACAAGAAAGATGGATGAAATGAACTGTTCTATTAATATAACACAATAAAGAAAGTTACAGACTGTGAAATACCAAAGGCCAGAATCCTCTTTGATAGATAGAACTCCTCCTCACTGAGACCCTATGGGCTCTGTGCATTCATACAAAAGTTCTACAAAATGTATACAAAAAGCCTTTCATTGCATAATTTTCTGATAAAATCTGGAACCCTGCATAATTTGTTCTTCGAGGGCTTTATAGAGAAAAAGAAAACTTCATCAATGAAGTAGGTGATGAACATTTAATTGTATCAGTAAAAAAAAATGGTGAAAAAGTGCCCGCCCATACTGCTTGACGGTGCTGTAGTGTTGGATGTACTCTGTGGCCTGTTAACTGAAATAAATGCACTGGGTGAAAATCTCTTCAGGAACACGATATAGGGATAACCATATTAACATTATGTCCTTTCCTGAAGGTAAATTCTGCTGAAATGAAACCTGGAGGGTGTTGTTTTTTGTGCATTGTAACCTCTGCCTTCTAAACCCTGAATTATGATTTAAAATCTTCAATGCCGAACACTGAATACCTTGATCTTCCACTGATACTCTTTGCCGCAACATTTATGTCTCCATCTATGATATCTGCCTCTTGAATGACACTGAGAAGCTTGCCAAAGTATAACCCTGTTTCTTTAATGGATGTCATGTCGCCGCAGCTACCTAGGACTTTCTTCATAAATTTCACCTCTGAAAAACTGGTCCTTTGACGCGTTCTCGGCTTTTGTAATGGATGCTGCAAATTATGATAATTCACCATCGCAGTAAACCTGCAAAACCCGAGAACATGTTAAGAAATCCAATCTATGAGGATGGGGGATGTAGTGGGGTTAATGGAGACGGTCGTGTAGACTGGTGGAATGGTGAAACGATGCAGGGTGGCGGTGAAAAACACAGTGAAATGATGGTGGGTAGACTGGTGATAGTTTTCAGCATAAACATTAGAATCTGACTCATGAAAGAAACATATAAAGGGCGGAGGAAAATACGACGAACACGTGGAACATTGACGGGTGGACGTACGACAGATTAAGTGGAAAGGATGACGTTGTGGTATGAGGTCAATGACGAACATGTGATCAGATCTTGACTGTCTGATCTCAGGAGGAGATCGACAGTTGAAAGAGCGTTGAGGGCGATGGACAGTGGGCTAGGGATGTGATTTGCTTATGGTTAAACCTCATGCAGCTTCGGAGCGTGAAGATTGTTGGATGAAGACCCTCAGATCGGATGGCTGTGATGAATATCGCTGCGTGACTTTGACCGAACAATAATGCGCGATGGAGAGCGGTTTTGGGGCTGTACACGGGGACACGCATCAGGCGATGAGTCGAATCATTGGCCCAATGGGAATTACCGCCCTTTGCTGAAAGGCGGTGTGATACATACCACCCGGTTTTCGAGTAGTGTACTGTGAGATACCAAAGACTAGAATCCTCAATACAGTTATAACCCCTCCTCACTGAGACCCTACGGGCTCTGAAACTTCATACAAAAATATTACAAGATGAATACAGTAGTCTTCTCGCTGCGCAGTTTGCTGACAGAAATCTGGAACCCTTCAAAAATCTTATTTCTGAGTATTTATAGAGAAGACAGAAACTTCTAGAGGAGGAGGGAGACGAGGCACAATTAATGACTCAATTTGAATAACATGGCGGAAAACATTCACGCCTTCTCTATGAATGACTAGCTATAAATGAATACACCTAACAATATGTCTAAAGAAATAAATGCTGGGAGATAAAAATCTCCTTATATACAAGACAGAAATAATAAAATATATACAATGTGATGCTTTTAGCGGAGGGAAAATATGATGCCGTAAGAGACTGGAGATAATCTGCCTTCCTGTACTGTACTCTCGGCCCTTTAACTTTGGATTTGAATTCTGGACCTTAACTGCGGGGCGAATTTCTCTGGAGGGTTCTAAGAATCCATATCTGTGTCTTCTTTAATGGCGATCATCTCTCTCACTCACGGCTTCTTCATTAAATTTCACCTCAGAAACGCCCTTTTCATGAGCTCAACCTTGTAATGGCGGCAGCGGATTAAAATATCTTCCAGTTACCTTGAAACAAACACATATATATACGTGCGATGTGGAGAAATCCTCCGGAGGTACGAGGCTGGAACATGTGAACGTATGGGAGACAAGTGGGAACGAGCAGGAGGACGACGTGGCGGGGTCAACAGGCGGAAGCGGGTGATAGTGACACAGTGGCGGACCATAGTACATGGCGGATATGAAATAACAGGTGAGCAGGTCCGGAGAATATCCATCGTCGGATTAACATTGCCAGATCTGACGGTCCAAACAAATTCCACTGCCCGACGATTGTTTGAGCTTTAACGCGCGGGGAAAGGTGGTTTCATAACCCGTACCATAGACACGTGGCGCGTATTGGGTGGAGTCGCTGCCCCATGGTAAATACCGCCGGCTCGGTGAAAGTGGTGCGGGACTTACTGCTGGTTTTCTGTGCGCTGGGACCATCATATTAAACAAACGCCGCTTCGTTGATTAGCTTGATCGGACGACCACCATGGCACCCGAAAAAATAAAGTAATAAGCCCTTTTTCCCTTTAGCTTGTGATCTCCGGCCTCCGGTCATGTGTCGACAACATCAAGTCGGCTAAGGACTTGGGGGGCTTACGGCCAAACAAATTTAAATTGCGGGTTTTTAATCATTTGAGCAATACATTTTGAGGCGGAGAAGGTGGCGACGAGCATGATATGGGGGGTTTTTGACCACGAAAACATTGGAAATGGATTTTAGAGGAGCTGGTGGTCAAAATTTAAATGGAGAAGGGAATGTGTACAACATCGGCTCCATCTGGGGACGGCATGTTCGTCCTCGAGCATGTCGAGAACACGCAGACCATCAAATATTTCATCTTGCTTTCCAATCCTCCTGTATGTGAATTTTATCCTACAATTCCCTTGCATTTTCTTCAAAACTCGTCGGCTTATGTGCATTATCCAAAGAATGATGAAACAAAAAGAAAACTAATGTACAATATAATACATCAGGTTGTCTTGGCCTCCTGGGTCCCATACTCTGCTTTGCTGGTGTCCATTAGTTGCATTATTATTCAACTGTGCCCTTCTATGTTTCCATATTTTGTTCTGCAACTTGCCTCCAGCTATGCTTTCACATTTTGTTTTTGTTTTTCCATTGCCAAACATCTTTTGCTTCCCTGCTGCTATCTGCAACATGCCGCCCAAAAATACCTTTGATCCTTCCTCAAATGTTTGCAGGAAATGAGCATAAGGATCATAAAAAGACACCTGGCTAGGAATATTTGGCGAGTAGGCTTCGACCACGATCTCTTCTTCTTCCATTGGATTGAGAAGAAGACTCTCTTGGGATAGAGTGTCTCCTTCATTTTCTGAACCGGAGGACTCATTGTGAATGGCTGTTGGAGAATTTGAGCTAATCCGGTCCTCCTTATATTCTGCCACAGGATCGAAGAATAGATTATATACGCTCTCTTTTTTTTGGCCTTCCATGTTTGGCAGGCTGTCTGCGTCCCGGGCGGCTCTAATTACTGCTTCTTCCACTGCATCTTCAATATGGCTCTCGTAAGCCTGATCACCTTCTACTTGTATTTTGAAAGGCAGTGGGGTCCTTTTAATCGTTTTGGAACTGTTGAGTCGCCAGGTGGATGGTTCAAGCTCTTTACTGTCCACCACAGGGATTTACCAAATCAAAGCTATTGTTTCTTCCCCAGCAGAGTCGGGACTGCAAATAGATTTATCAAATAAACAACAGTGGAGTCGGGATTTTCTACTGAGATTTCTTGAGAAGAAGAAGGCGAATAATCTTCAATGGAATATTCAGGGTTTTCAGCAGAGTTTTCAGCACGAGCTGGCTTCCTCTCCTTCCAGACTCTTTTATGAATGATTTTTTTATTTTTATTTTTTATTTTTTTTTAAATTTTTATTTATTTATTTATTTATTTATTTTTTTTAATTTTTTAATTTTAATTTTAATTTTTTTTATTTTTATTTTTATTTTAATTTTTTAATTTTTTAATTTTTTTTTATTTTTTAATTTTTTATTTTTTAATTTTTTAATTTTTTATTTTTTTTATTTTTATTTTTTATTTATTTTTTATTTTTTATTTTAATTTTAATTTTAATTTTAATTTTAATTAATTTATTTATTTTTATTTTTATTTTTATTTATTTATTTATTATTATTTTTTTTTTCTGGGTCAGACACGTAAGGTGTTTTCGACTGAGATGTATCTGACCTCAAATGTGGCTTTCGAGAAGCCAGGACTACCAATAAAATTTATCAAATAAAGACCAGTGGAGTCGCCAAGGTGAGAAATCTGCAACTCTTCACCTCTCTATGCTCACCTGATTAGAGAGTGAATATGAGATGTCGATCCCAGGGAAACAGATATTCTTGAATTCGTTCCCCGGCAACGGCGCCAGAAAGATGTTGTGGATGATTTTGTCACCCCCCTAGAGACAGCCTAGAGTTGCTATAGACCAGTGCCTAGGACATCTTAATATAGCAAGGAGCCCTTTATAGTTTGGGTTGTCAGTCCAAGGAGCTCACTTACTATCTCTTGTTTGAAACAAGGAAACTAAATTTGAATGGGACCAATCTCTCTCAGAAGCTGATACAAAGATAAGAGTAATGTAAGAACATCATGTAAAACTTCAGCATGAAAGCATCAGACAGTTAAGAGACCGCTTACTGTAAAGAGGGCCGATTCAACTAATATATCATAGAAATCAGATATCAGGAAGTGAGTGCAGTGAGGAAACATAAGAAGATATTAGCAGGCATAAGGGCGCACCAATTTATGAATCCTTAAGCCACTAATATAGCAGAAAATATGGAAAGAGTGAACATGGAACAACATATCATGACTAGGCCTATTTAAAGCGCTTGACTAATTTCAGAAAGGGCACCACTTAAGATGAATCCTTACTGCAAACTAGTGAGCCACTCGCATTCTAGAACATGATACAAGAAGACAAATTGCATGAAAAGAGATAATGTATTAACACATAAGAAAGTTACATACTGTGAGATACCAAAGACTAGAAACCTCAATACAGTTATAACCCCTCCTCACTGAGACCCTACGGGCTCTGAAACTTCATACAAAAATATTACAAGATGAATACAGTAGTCTTCTCGTTGCACAGTTTGCTGACAGAAATCTGGAACCCTTCAAAAATCTTATTTCTGAGTATTTATAGAGAAGACAGAAACTTCTAGAGGAGGAGGGAGACGAGGCACAATTAATGACTCAATTTGAATAACATGGCGGAAAACATTCACGCCTTCTCTATGAATGACTAGCTATAAATGAATACACCTAACAATCTGTCTAAAGAAATAAATGCTGGGAGATAAAAATCTCCTTATATACAAGACGGAAATAATAAAATATATACAATGTGATGCTTTTAGCGGAGGGAAAATCTGATGCCATAAGAGACTGGAGATAATCTGCCTTTCTGTACTGTACTCTCGGCCCTTTAACTTTGGATTTGAATTCTGGATCTTAACTGCGGGGCGAATTTCTCTGGAGGGTTCTAAGAATCCATATCTGTGTCTTCTTTAATTGCGGTCATCTCTTCTACCTACCCTCGGCTTCTTCATTAAATTTCACCCCAGGAAAATGTCTTTTATGGGCTCTGAACCTTTGTAATGGCGGCAGCGGATTAAAATATCTTCCAGTTACCTTGAAACAAACACATATATATACGTGCGATGTGGAGAAATCCTCCGGAGGTACGAGGCTGGAACATGTGAACGTATGGGAGACAAGTGGGAACGAGCAGGAGGACGACGTGGCGGGGTCAACAGGCGGAAGCGGGTGATAGTGACACAGTGGCGGACCATAGTACATGGCGGATATGAAATAACAGGTGAGCAGGTCCGGAGAATATCCATCGTCGGATTAACATTGCCAGATCTGACGGTCCAAACAAATTCCGCTGCCCGACGATTGTTTGAGCTTTAACGCGCAGGGAAAGGTGGTTTCATAACCCGTACCATAGACACGTGGCGCGTATTGGGTGGAATCGCTGCCCCATGGTAAATACCGCCGGCTCGGTGAAAGTGGTGCGGGACTTACTGTTGGTTTTCTGTGCGCTGGGACCATCATATTAAACAAACGCCGCTCCGTTGATTAGCTTGATCGGACGGCCACCATGGCACCCGAAAAAATAAAGTAATAAGCCCTTTTTCCCTTTAGCTTGTGATCTCCAGCCTCCGGTCATGTGTCGACAACAACAAGTGGGCTAAGGACTTGGGGGGCTTACGGCCAAACAAATTTAAATTGCGGGTTTTTAATCATTTGAGCAATACATTTTGAGGCGGAGAAGGTGGCGACGAGCATGATATGGGGGGTTTTTGACCACGAAAACATTGGAAATGGATTTTAGAGGAGCTGGTGGTCAAAATTTAAATGGAGAAGGGAATGTGTACAACAATACTGATATCAAAAGTTTTCAAATCCTGATAGGACCATGCAAACACATCCTTGTAAGACTGAAATAATTTATGATATAGATTTTTATATTCTCCGGGGATTTTCTTGGACAATTTTACAATCTTGGGATCAGCCTCAGTACCCAAATTCAGGTCCTCAACCTGATTTTCTTCTACCACTTTGCTTGGCTGCAGTGGGACATCATTCTTGTTAAATAATCTTTCTAGAGGCACCAACCTTCTAGGTATAATGTTTGCCTTCAACTACAACACTTTATTTCCTACCATTTTCTCCTCCCAATTTCTTTCTGAAGTATCTTCAGACTCAACCTCTTCTTCAGCATCAATCTCCATATTGGAGAATTCTCCTACTGTTTCTAGGAATCTTTTCATTTGTTCTTCATATTCAAACACCTACCAGTGTTTGATGTTATCTGGGATTGAAGGCCGATAATGCACCTCAAATTCATATCTTAAAAGAGGGTTCTGAGGTGGTCGAAATGTACTAGCAGCTACAACAAGGGAATCAACCATCCTATTCTGTTCCCGGGGCATGAATTGGATATTAAATTCCAAGAAGAAATTCTCTACCATGTCCCAAACTTCATTCCTATAAGCCTTTAGCCTAGGATGTTTGGTCTGACACTGATCCCTGACTTGTCTAATCACCAGGTCAGAATCTCCCAGAACTTTTAAACTTTGTATATTCATGTTCCTGGCTGTCTGCAATCCTAACAGAAGTGCTTCATATTTAGCCGCATTATTAGTGGCTTCATATTCTAGTTTGAAAGACAGAGGGACCCATCTTCCTGTAGGAGAAATTAATAATATTCCTGCTCCATTACCTTCTTTAGAATTTGCCCCATCAAAATGGAGTGTCCAGATTCCTGCTTCATGGCTCTCTGAGGGCTGCTCAATCTTGATCTGACAGAAGGATGGTTCACGAGCATAATCTTGATCTTTTTCCAGCATCAAGCATGAAAAATATCCTTCCTTACTGTAGACTGGTGAATTTACAGAACTGTCAGCCTTAGTCACCATCTTGACAAATCTAGTCTCCCTGTACAATCTCCTTTCCTGGCCACCAAAACCTGGGATAATAGCATATGTTAAATCTAACTTGATTGACCCGCCAATTTTTGTTCCCTAGGACCTTGACAACAACATACCAAAATGAGCTGGGATGTTGGCCACCACGATGTCCATTACTACACTTTTTGCTAGGATTTGAGCCAAATTGACCACCAAATCCTTGATCATCCCCAAGCATTTAACTCTTTTGGAATCGAATGAATAGAGGTCTTTATATGGACGTGTGATTTGCAAACCTAGTTGTTCCATGACTGATAGAGGCATAAGATTATGGGAAGCTCCAGAATCTAACATGTAGTTATGTAATAGCAGGTCATGGATTACTAGAGACACATAGAAGGGAGGAGTAGAGGGATCTATCTCCTCAACATGTGGGCCAAAAACTACCATGGGTCTCTCTTCTTGAAGGTTGAGACTATCTGGGATGATTGGTGCTTCTGGGGGGAGCATGAAAGAGGTGACTTGAGATTGATATGCTGGCTGTTTCAACAGTTCAGTCAAGGGGACTGGGATTTTGACCTTTTCAAGTTCCTTTTGCAGACTGAAAGCAAGAGGTGACTTTTCTATCACGACCTCTTCTGATTCTTTATTTTCAGCTGGGGGCCTGACTTCTTTAGACACAGACTTGACATTAGGGGAAGTGACTACTTTTGAAGAAGAAGGAATTTGATCATTAGATTGCAAAGGTTTGTTTAGAGGTTCCTTACCTTTGTTTGTGGTTTTCTGCATTGTTGACTCCTTCTGAGCAGGTGCTTCCTTCTGGGGTAGCTCTTCTTCTTGCTCTTGGGTACGAGTCCTCTTCCTAGAAGATCTGAGATCATATATTCTATTGAAATGTGCTTGCATGAAATCATCGAATTGTTTACAATAATGGTCAAATTCTGCTTCATTTGTGTCTTTGGTTTTTTCTTCTTCTTGCAATGAGCACCCAGCTTCATCATTCCCTTGCAAAGGGCATTCTTCTCCATCACTATTTGAAAAGGCAAGATTTGCATCCTCCAGTCCATAGGCAGTGTCTTCAGTAGAATCATCTACTGGACCTTCCAAGTACAATGGGTGTGGCACTTGATCCTGTTGCTCCTTTGCTTCCCTTGGCAATATTTGCAAGGGTGGTCTTCTGTACTGAGGATTGAAACCTCTGTTTGGAGCATTTTGGAAATTCTTGAAGGCTGTGTTCTTGGCTTCCAATTCAAGCTTGACCATTTTCTTAACTAATTTGCTCATTTCTTCCATTTTTTCTGAGTCTCTGTCCTGACTAGAAGTGGATACCTTCTCTTTGCCTCTTCTTCTGGTATCTTGTTCAGATCTTCCTTTTGATTTGCCAGTGGAGGCAAAGTTTGATTCCAGCTCTAGTGCATCTTCCTGAGCATCATCCAGAGTAGCAGGCTTTCTTTCTCTGAGAGAGAAACCAAATTCTGAATCAACGGCTGCTACAAAAACAACTTTAGCAGCAATTTGATGGTGTTTCATATCAGCAGGGAGACTCAGATACAATTTATTAAATCTCTTGATAAATTCTGACACTCCTTCATTGTGTCTTTTCTTTAGTGTATTGAACTCAATGAGACAATTTCCATGATCTTTCTTCTCTCACCATTTCCTGAGAAAAGTGTCTTCCATGTTATCCCAAGTGGCAATAGAATGGCCAGCCAATGTCTTAAACCATTTTCGAGCTTCACCATCTAGAGATTGCACAAACAGTCTTAAGAGAACATCTAAATGTTCAACATTAAATTTTTCTGCAAAGGAGCAGAAAGTCTCAAGATGTTTTTGAGCATCGATTTCATTTTCTCCATTGAATCTGGGCAAGATCTTCAGATAATCCTGGGGCATATCATTCAACACTTGGGGTAATGCCAGGGGAGCATATTTAATCATCAATAAGGCCAGAACATTGTCCATGGGAGGGGGTGGAGGTAGTGCAATATTTTGATGAGTCAGAGGAGGAGGAGGAGGTGGAAGTGGAGTATGAATAATAATAGGAATATACTCAACTGCAGCTTGGGGGGTTGAGGGGAACAAAGGTCTGTTAACAACAGATACTTCGGTTACTTCCTTGACCTCTTCAACCTTAGGAGTAGGATGAAGACTGTTTTTATTTCTGATACCCTCCCGGGGTGGACTATTTGAGTAATAATAATCAGTATCTCCCACAGTGGAGTCGGGATCTGGCACTTGAGCTTCTTGAGAAGAAGAGGATGGAAAGTCTTATGTAGACACTTTAGGAATTTCGGAATGGGCTGATTTCCTTTCCCTCCAATTTCTTCTATGTATAATTTGGTCAAGGTCAGACACTGAAGGTGTCTTTGGCTTAGACGTATCTGACCTTAGGTGTGGCTTACGAGGAGCTAGGACTACAAATAGATTTATCAAATAACAAATGTGGAGTCGCCAAGGTGAGGGATCTACAACTCTCAACTCTTCATACTCACCTACTTGAAGAGTGAATTAGATTTTGTCGAGGCCTAGGGATTCTGATTTTCTTAAATTCGTCCTCGGCAACGGTGCCAGAAAGATTTTGTCGCTCCTAGAGACAGCCTAGAGTTGTGATAGACCAGTGCCTAGGACATCTTAGCATAGCAAGGAGCGTATAATATAATGTATGAAGTTGTCAACTTCAGCTCACATGCTATCTCCTGTAACAAGGAGATAAAATAGAATGGGACCAAACTCTCAGAAACTGACACAAGAAAAGAGATACTGCAGAGGCAAGATGCAGAACTCTTAAACAAAAGCAGCAGACAATTCAGAGACATTTTACTGCAAAGTGGGCCGATTCAGAAATAATTCATAGACATAAATTATTAGAAGGTGTATGTAATGAAAGAAATATTGAGGAGATATTAGTTAACCTTGAGCTGATACCCAGATATACAATACCACCATAAATGGGCTTACCAATCTAAGAATCCATACATGATAATAGCATTTTAAAAGCACCCTCCCAAAGCAACTAATATAGCAGAAGTATGGTTAGATGAATAATGGAACATAATATCATGCACGAGCCATATTTAAAGCGCTTGACTGATCCGAGCATGGGCATCAACTAGGATGAATCCATACCATAAATCAGTGAGCCACTCGCATTCCAAAACATGATACAAGAAAGATGGATGAAATGAACTGTTCTATTAATATAACACAATAAAGAAAGTTACAGACTGTGAAATACCAAAGGCCAGAGAGCAAGGCAACGGGCTTATTATATTTAGAATTTTAAAATAAGTTTCCGGTGTTGCTCCGCTGCCAGCAGGCCTGGACAGTACCCTGGCGGAGTCACTTCAAGAAATCACAAACGTTGGTCTGCTGCTAGCGAGCCTGGTTAGTACCCCGAAAAATTCGTTGCGTTACCTCTCTGTTCAGGAAGCCTTTCTCAATCATTTACCCTTATTTGTTTCATGTGCTTGTAGCATTTATTTTCATGTGCTCGTGGGACTTATTTTTGCATGGGCGGATGAGGGATCCTGACTTATTTTACAAGCAAGAGAGGTTGTTTCTTGTTTGACATAAACTGAACGATATTCTGATTTGGGTTTGCCTTCATGCCAAGCCTTCACATCCCATCTATCACCCACAGGAAAAACGTGCAAAACATATCATTAAGATGTTCGAGACTATGTTGGGCACAAGGCTCAGGTTACAGGTAAAGGCCATTCAAACTCGTTAGGGTTCCCCACAAGCAATAAACTCATATCTCCCTGGCTAATGAATTTAAACTCATAGGCATTATGTTGAGAACGTGACTTTGATGACCTGTTCTGAGAGAAGCTGCCTCTTGAGGTAACCACCACAACCTCACACAAATAATGGAGTTAGGGTTTGAGCAACTAGGGAAAAACAAGTAAGAAAGATCATCAAGATTTAGATGTGTGCAAAGAGGGAAAAGAAATCCATCTGGCGTTAAACCCGTGCAAGGGGGAGTAAGAAGGCTAGTCTGGGCACAAAGGGTTTCAAGGCCCTGGTTTCAATGAGGGCTCATGTAGTGGTATGAAATGTATGGAAAATTTCACAGCTATCTCAACAACCAATGCAAATGATGTGAGGAAGAAAGCATACAACACGATGCAACAGACGAGGCTTATGATGCAATGCAATGCCATGTGCAAGAAAGATCAACTAGTTGCAGGTGGAAAAACAAGGCGAAGCACATGCAGTGATTATTTGAACATTACAAAGCAATAAGCAAGCTGATAGAGAAATGAGTGCAAAATAAATGGAAAATTATAATGCATAAAGCTACTGACCGTAAGAGAAGACATCGAACATAATTTTAAACCATAAAGCAAAAATTTCGCATGTAAACCTAATTAACAACTTGAACTAACAAACTTTTATTAACAGATCCTAGCTAGTCTAAACCTAAAACCCTAGTTTAACCAAAGAGGTGGTCGGGTTATGTGAAATCAGCTTTCTAGTGCAGCCACTGCATTAGTTCCCATCCTGTAAGAACAACAATGTTCGCAATCAGAGCGAGCATACAAAATTGTGCACCAACAAAAAGACTTACTTGAAGAGCATGTGGAACAACAAGAAGGTCATGGCTACTTACCAGAGAATGTGCCAGAATGGATTGTTCAAGCTAGATTTCACTTTCATCCTGATGCACAGAAATATGTACTCGAAATCTAAAATCATTTAAAAATGACACACATCCACCCATGCACAACCTTAGGTCTAATGGAAGCAGGGGAAGACATTGCCTATTTGCAGGTATATTCATCGAATAGGGCTCGTAAAACCAGCCGGGAATCTCATCATGGTATTGAGGAGGATCAATTTGATGGAATGGAAAAAATAGGCATCTGCCAGGCGAATTTGAGTTGTTTGCGAATCCAAGTGCAGAAACCCTAATTTTGAAAACCCTAGTTCGAAGTTGTTCCCGGGTTTCGCCGAGGATGTGAGAATCCAAAGTGACTGTCAGTGGAGGCTGAAATGCCTCACCATCTTGGACCAACTCTGGACCTTCGAGCGAGGGGCTTCCAAACTTTGATGGTTTCGTGAGATTAACTGGCAAATGGATGTGATCATTAATTGTTGTGATTGAAAAAATGTCAGTGGGCTTTATATCAATTTGGCCAAATGTTTGCGCATTGACAAATTGACAATCCAATGTATCAGATTCTTTAGATTTCCCAGGATGGAGTGAATTGACCAGAAGATTTTCAGGAAGTAGAGAGGTTTCCCAAACATCACATGCTTACGCCTGAGTGCAACTGGTACCGGCTGTGCAACAACTGGGAAGATTAGAGACAATGGCCGATGTTTCCCTTCCAGTGAATAAATTAGGGTATATTGGTTGTTGCATACTGGCCGTAAGGTAATAGAGATCTACGCTCAGGGAAAGATCGCTTGAATGGAAGACCTGCTCAGATGAGCTGACATTCGACGTGGTTATGGTGAGAGTGTGACACATGAGAACCGTCATTTCAGAAACCCTAATTCGAGGAACCTTAGTTGGACTTGTTTGAGGGGTCTTGTCAGGATCGTAAGAACTTGAGGTAACAACCAGTAGAAGCTGAATTGCTTCGATTTCCTGATGGGTCCTTGAATCTTCACAAAGTGGATCATCAAATTTCGGTGGCTTCATATGATCAACAAAAAGATATGAGTGACAATTCGTAGAGGCGTGAGTGAAAATATTTTTAGATAAGTGGTGATTAGTGGAGCCATCACTTTGATCAGGTTGGGTACCTAGCACTTTAGGCTTGCCAGGAGTTAATAATTAGGATGAATCAATAAAAGAAACATCTTGAGGTTGCTGAGACAGTGAGTCACTCCTTTGGCTGTTTAAAAATTTCGGATGAAACAGATCAGACATAAGGGATTCATTAATTTTTTAGTGTGATTGTGAAACACCACCGGTGTGCTCATGATTACTGCCAATACTAGTATAAGAAAATTTTGAATGACTTGAAGAAATTACTGGTGTGGCAGACTCATGAAATAAATCAAGGAATAATGGATGAAATGATTCAGATGCGGGGGTATCAACCATACATGGAATTTCATCTCACATATCAGTGTCATCCGGAGAGGTCAATGATTTCATATGCCCATTGTGGTCCAATGATTTGGTAGGGAAATCAACTTTTCCCGGGACAAGACTCAATTTATTATCAGTATGAGAATGAGATTTAGAATCGTACCCAGGCAAACATTTAGTGGACTCGAGATAGGTTTCATTGACAGGGAGAGATGTTAGGCCAATATGCTTTTCAAGCTTCGATTTGACAGAGTGTGTGAAAGATTTCGGGACAAAATCTGAACAACCGACATCTTGAAGATCATCATAACAGTCACTAGGGTCAGGCTTGGTTGTCGATTGAAATTGTTCTAGGGAAACGAAAATCATGTGTCGAAACTGTTCAATTAAATATGTCCGATAGACATCCCTTTCTGGGAACTCAAGAAAAAAATTAACAAACTTGATAGAAAAATCCTCTATAGATTCTTGAGGTTCCATTCTGATCTCATTTAATTTCATTAATACATTTTGAAAATCGTACCTGTGAAAAGCTTGTTGTAATTCACTGGCGAGCTTCTCGAACGAATGGATGGAAGCTACCAGCAATGTGCGGCATCATTTCTCAGCGTGACCTTTGAGAGTGAGGGAGAAAAGCACGCAAGCCAACTCCTCATCATCAACTTCGTAACACTCACAAAACTCACAGAAATCCGAAAGGTGCTTGGTTATGGAAACTCCATTTTCACCATCGAATTTTAACTGGGACAAGTGATACATAGGTTCATCGTGGATTGAGCATTGAGAACCAGATAATTTTGATAAAAACCTCAGGAGAATGATTTGGGAATGATCCATTACAGATATGAGACTAACTGCAAGCTCTGAGGGCTTAGCTTGTCATTTGGCCCTCCTTCTAATGCCAAATCTGTTGACGGTTGAAAATGTCTCGCCAACTGTAAGGGGATACCCCTGGTGCAGAATCCCAATTAGACTCTACACCATTTGGTTTGGGGATCCCATCCGGTATGTAGGATCGGTTGCCATTAAATTGTTGAATATCTTTTTCGGATAGAGAGGGGACTCGCTGAGAGGGAGAATGCACGGATGTTGAACGAATACAAGTCAGTGATTGACGAATGCCCTGTGAAACATAATACCATGAATAGCAAAGCAGAATTTAAAGCATGAAACTTACGAAAAGCATTGTTAGCAAAACTTTACCAAGATCATACTTATTGCAAGATTCACTTAACAAATGAGAAAAAGTTCACAATGGTTAAGTGTTTCATTTATCTACTATGCACATCCCAATAAAGATTTAAAGCAAATATTGACAAAGCAGTTCATCAACATTTCTTTAAGTTAGAACATCATATATCATCCACGTGTTGCAAGGAAGCTCATAACAAAAGGGAATACATGAGTAGAAATGTGCACCAATATTTGAAAGAAGCATTCATTCATTCGAAGAGACCATATTCATAGCATAACCACATAGGAGACTTCCATCGGATTCAATAGTGAGATCCAATAACATTTCTTTGTATTCATCTAGAGGCATTCATTCAATAAAAAACAATGTGTCTCTCTCAAAAGTTCACAACCCAAAAAAGTCCTTTACAAAATTTCTAGAAGATATACATATAGGCTGAGGTGACTCTTGGGTTTCTCGTGACCTTTGGTCTTCCCTGACTCTTGGGATTACTTGCGACTTTGCGACTTTGCGACCTTTCAACCTTGCGACTTTGCGACCTTGCGACCTTGCGACCTATTGACTTTGCGACCTTGCGACCTATGTGACTTTGCGACCTTGCGACCTTGCGACCTATGCAACTTTGCGACCTACGCGACCTTGCGACCTATGCGACTTTGTGACCTATGCAACTTTGCGACCTATGCGACTTTGCGACCTATGCGACTTTGCGACCTTGCGACTTTGTGACCTTGCGACCTATGCAACTTTGCAACCTATGTGACTTTGAAGCCTTTGTGACTTTGCGACCTATGTGACTTTGCGACTTTGCGACCTATGCATCTTTTGCGACCTGCGACCTAGAGTCATCTGTGACCTGCGACCTTGGGTTCATCTGCGACCTGCGACCTAGGGTTATTTGCGACCTGTGACCTTGAGTCATTTGTGACTTGCGACCTGGAGTCATCGCGACCTGCGACCTTGAGTTTTATCCCTTCTGCATTCCTCTTTCGGTGATCTCCGGTTTTCATAGCAAGATGCATTTTCCTACACATCAGTCTTGTGCAAGTGACCAGGTGCCTTTGAGCTTAAAGTGAGGCTCTTGGGGATTCGTGAGGATCCACCTCACTTTGAAAGGGTCCCTTTTCTTGCTGGGAAAACCCTGGCTCTTCATGCAAACCAATAGCTTCCACATGGACGGTTGGAACATCATCTTATGGAGTATTTTAATGGTGTTGTGCCAATGGACTCTTAATGAAACAGATACGTTGTTCGATGTATACTGATATAACCTTTGACCAATTTCCTGAAAGGAATAATATGCGAATGAATTATCTCGGTAATAATGAGAAAAACAAGTTACTAGGAAAAATAGCTCATTCAAGGAGTAGAAACATTGCAATATCCAACCTAAGATATTGTAACTTATTTCAATTTCTTGTGCATCTCTAAGTTTGGAAACCGGCTTAAAACTTATATACCCTAGCACAGTCGAGAGATAGCAAGACAAGTGGGTGAGGTGACAGGGCTGGGCAGAAATAGGTCATGGGGATATTACTGACTAAAGGCCGAGTCAAAAAATTAATGGGTTGAACGAGCAGAAGGGGACCCAAAATTTTGAATATACCCAAAATTTTGGGTGGTGTTGTAGTGGCTACAACACATTGGTAAGTGTCTTCCATGGATATTAGGTCAAGAATTCCTAGGCTATCATAGTCCTCATCTTTTGTCATGGGTGCATCCTCTTTCGGTTGATGCATGTCCTTCAAGTTGGGGTTGTCCATGGACTTTAGGATTTTTCCTTTCTCCAGGGTCGCATGTTGTTCTTCCATTATACTGGGCCTCTCTGCTGCTTATACACTAGTATTGTTAGCGTTGCCTTCCGTGAGGTTCTCAAGCACTCCAAATATATTTTTGGAGGTTGGTCAATTGGTTTGCATGGGTTGGTTCTTTTTCTTCGTGTGCCTTTGCTTATTAGGGATTTTAGTAAAGCCATCCCCATCTGTTGGAGTGGAAGTGTTGGTATCAAGCTTGGGATCATTGAGGGGACAATCCATAAATAAGTGGTCATGCTTGTGGCATTTCCTACATCAAAATGACATATGTTTGTAGTCAAGCATTTGAAACCAGTATCTGTCTTTAGATTATAAGGGGATGACCTCTGGTAGGGAACCTGGGATGTCCATGTAGACACACATTCACGCATATGCAACATAAAAGCCTTGGCAGGTTTGTTCTGAGAGGTAGAAAAACTTACCTATGTTGTTCCCTATGTTATAGAGGGTTTCAGGGTCCCAATACTCATAGGGGAGGGAGTATGGATAGACCCAAAGCGATGCCTAGCAAAATTCCTCCTTCTACGGGATGAAATGAGGAGTACATTACCACATGTAGAGCCCTGCAGAGTTTAGGAAGTAAGGGCCACCTTCCATAATTGACTTGAGGTCATCTTGGTGGGTGAAGACGACAACGAAAAAACCCTTGGAACCCAGTTTGTTGTCATAGTGTGCCTTGGGCTTCCACTAGAGAGCTATCCATTATAGGAGGGTTTTTTCATTTGGCCAGATCCTAATGAACTTGCAGGTTAGCACTTGGTCCTGCATGTACTGAATATTATTATTCAGCCTTTTCAAGGGTATGTGAAACCTGGGTATCTTTCCCAATTTGGCCTTGGAGGTGCTTGTGCTCCTTTGTTCGGGTTTAGGTTTGTTATGGGGTTCCTACATAACGACATCCACATATTTTTCATTTAGTGATTCAGCCTTGGAAATATGTGTAGAGGGTTCAAAAGGGCGCGGGTCAGAAGCCGTAGCTACCGACCCATAGTTCTAACATGCACCATGTTCCGGTGCGTGAGGCATCAAGAGGGGTGAGGTGGAACAAATGAGGAGGGGTAATTAGAAGAAGCCAGAGCAAGGGGGAGGACATTAGAGCCCATATCTCTGTAGAATCAATTTATGTAATCTACCTACACTATTAATATTCATCTGCATGTTAATATTTAATTATTTTTTAATGTCGTTGCCTCTGAAATAATTGTGGAAAGACTCTCTTTCCCAATTCTATTTAACCTAGTATGACTCTATTTTCAATCATTCAAAATCTTTATCTATCCCTAATGATGAGTGGAGGGTAAAATCGAAATGTTAATTTTATATTTAGACGTTTCACACTCATTCAACAGTTCTTCCAGAAGCAACATCATTCGATATGAATTCAAACTGCGAAATCCTACACTCACAATTTCCATCATTTTTTTATTATTCATAGCTACAACCTAGGGTGGCCATAATGGTCATTCATTCTACAAAGGTAAACCATATTTAGATTATCAACACATTGGAACATTGAAATAGTTGCTTATTATGATAAGAATCAATGTTCCTACAAGGGAGCACATTATCTAAATCTAAAGTGTAATTGGTTAATAGTTTTTTTTTGTTTTTAAACTATATGCTACAAGGTGCATGGACTCTATCAAGATGTTTGTAGATATCACATAATATTATGTCATGTTTACAGGTGTAATGTATTTTTTACATTGTTTTACCCTTATATCAAATATTGCAAATGTTATTATTATTTGGAAAATGTTTGATACAACTTTGTCTCTTTTATAAACTTTTTAAAAAATTGTGAATTACAGCCTAAAGGAAAAGATTAGCTAATTTGCATCTATTGCCCTTGTTTAATTATATTTTGCATTTACATTTACATTGTAATCAATTTGTTATAAATATTATTTAATTAATTTAATTAATTTTTATGTTTGCATTATCTTTTATATGAGCATTATCATGAATAACTATTTTATGATAAAATATTAAATATTATATAAAATTGTGTATACGTTATTGGAGCTAAAATAATTTAGATCCAACCATGTATATACCATTTTATTGTACATATAATATTTTATTTTGCTCTACCGTCACTTGCGGATATTTGTAATGGTATTCTTAGATGATTTGTTTGAATGGAGGTTTGGTCGGTTCTGGTATGAACACATGCAAAAGGTTCAGGAAGTTGGTTGTATGCTCTTTTCTCTTCAACAAGTTTCTATTCTGTTACCCAAATATTTGTCTGCAACTTCGTCAAGGTGTTTGTTTCGCCTATTTGATCCTGGGATTGCTAGAATTATGGTAATTGAATTATACTATAATTTTAGGTTATTGCATCTTAGTGATGTGTTCGTGAAAGGGTTTATTGCTATTCTGTGATATTTGGGTTTTAGATGGGTTGTTATCTTTGATAAAAACTTCTCTATAGATAAGCAGAATGGGTATGGTCTGGTCTTTGCTCTATTGCTGGGAAACTTACGGAGCTTGTCGGGGATTCTCATGCAAAAAATTATGTGTCTCCTCTGTATGTTTATTCTTTGCAATTATGCAATTACGGTTCCGAAGTGTCATTTTCCCATACAGGACTTTTATACTAGTTACAATCTTTGGGGTTTTGGTAGTGGATTTAGTCATTGGGTTGCGCTTCAGTATTTTTGTGCTCTGTTCAGGTGTAGTAGTGTTTGCTCTGTCTGTTTACCTCTTATCTTTCTCATGGAGCTTAACTTGGGAGATGGAATCACTCTTCGGTCTCTGGCTTACATTTTATCTATGACTCTGACTATTGTTGTTGTTGTTTGGATGGTAGTTTTAGCAGACTTGTTAGGTTTCTTTAAAATGGTTAAAATAGGAAGGAAGCTTGCTGGAGGAAAATGAAAACAACCTTCTCTGAAATGCACCAGAAAAGAGGAAGAAAGTCTGCGTAGCAACATCTGGAACCGCTGGTTCAAAATGTTATGGCAGAAATCCAAAATTCAGTTCGTTCTTGTATTTATGGTTGGGAAACAGAGGTTTTAAATAACATCGACAGGGAAGACGATATGGCTTCAGAGGATATGCAGAATGTGATTAATGACCTGGGCACACTCGGGGCCGTACCTCTTTGTTTCAACAATCTGTTAGAACTTATTGGTTAATCAAATGCTTGTTAGCCAAGGTAGTTATGTCGATAGCAGAGACAAAGCTGGAATCAACCTTGGCATATATTAATAGGAACATTCAGGAAATCAATCTGCGTCAATTGCATCAATATGCGAGGCTTGGAAGGTTGGAGAAGGAAATTAAGTCTATGCAGCAAGTCACAGTTGACTTACTAGGGGCGACTGCAAAAGATCCAGCGCGAGTGGAATCTGAGGAAGATTAGGGTTTTCTTGATCCAATGTCTTACTTTTTTAGTAGTTAGCACTTTTGTATATGTTGTTGTCTCCAGACTTAGATATTCAGTATCGACAGATATGGTATAGACTGTTAAGCCTTTTTTATGTTTTGGTTGACATACTTTGAACTTCGATGGCCAAAATACTTGGTTTCCTACGGGCACATTGAGGTCTAGTTTTGTATATTTTGCCTGACTTTATTAATAGAAAATGGAAGGAACCACCTAAGCTTACAAAAAAAATATATTTTATTATGAAGTAATTATTAATGACATAAAAACATTATGTGAAAACTTTATCTAGAGGGTTAACTCAATTGGTCAGTCCCTTTTGTTAAAACAAGTTTTCTATTGTGAGACCATAAGCTCAATTCTCTAGATATCTTCGCGCGATGCTCCATCATGTATATACCATTTTATTCTACATTTAATAGTTTATTATGAAATAATTATTAATGACATAAAAACATTATGTGAAAACTTTATCTAGAGGGTTAACTCAATTGATAAAGCAAGTTTACTATTGAGAGACCATAAGTTCAATTCTCTAGATACCTTCGCAGTGATGCTCCATATTGAGTCTATAGAAAGTGATAATTTCATGAATATACTAATTAACAATCTCTGAAGTTCATAAACATTATGTGAAAAATTACATATAATTAAACAATATATAAATCTAAAAATAAAAATATTAAAAATACCCATTATATATTATATTGTATTAATTATTTATAAATATAAAAAAACCATTAATCTTTAGTATTTTTTTTTAAAGATTATCATTATAAATTAAAACAAAGTAGTTAAACTCTTTTACTAAATTGGTTAAGATTATCATTATTATTTTTACAATGAAAAAATAATATGTATATTTGAATTAAGTTTATTAGAAATCAGGGAACAAGTTAAGGGTAGTGTTATTCTTGTTTCATGGAACACTTCATTCATTTCTAGCGTGAAATAACGTTACATGGTTGTCAAGGTTTTTATGGTCATGGTTCACCTTATCTTAAGTATATAGAGCTATTTTTTCTATACCTACAATTTTTTGTGAAGGAGAATATTTTTTATTTTCATAATAATAATCACATATTATATAATATGAATAAGGATATTTGATATGAATGAGGATATTTTAATAATTTTTATAAATTGATTTTAATAATTCTCTATTTGTTATGAAAAAATAATAATAATAATAATAATATATAAATAAATATTTAACTTATTTTAAAATTAAATTATTATTATTATAACACATATAAAAATATTGAAAGAATGATAAGACTTGACTTAATATTCATTAAACTGAGTCAAATCATATATACATTATATTTGTATTCTATTTATTCAACAGTCATGTTTTTGTACTTCACCTACTTTGATTAAAAGGGAAAAAACATTTTAACAAATTTTCAAACCAGAACACTCATCTAACATGTGTTTTTATAATTATAATATTTAATGCTTTCTCAAACATTATTAAATATTTATTAATTTTGGCTTTATTATATTAAATATATTTATTATATAATATAGTGATATATGAAATGTATATAAAATGAAAATGAAATGATATTAATGTTTACTAAACTAAAAATAGTTTATAAGACCACAAGTTTCTTTGTTTTTTTCTTTTTGTAATTTAAAATTTTTCTTATTCAAATTGATGATGAATTGACCCAACCTTCTAATAATCTCCTCATTGAAAAGATAATGTCAAAACTGATGTTTACAGAGTTGTTGTATACGCAGGTTGAGGAATTCTCCGAATGACCAAAAGTGATCGGAATGCGGGCAAAAAAAAATTAAGAAATCTTGCAGTAGCAGTTTTTGAATAATGTTTTTTATGGTGGAAATAGATTCATGTGCCCAAACAAAATATTGAAGTTTGATAGCTATAACATGGATTTACAAAAATCCCTGCGGGATTTTATTAAATCTGGCGGGAATTTCGATAATTTCCAGGGCAAAAAAGTAGGTTGGTTAGACTACGATCTAACATATTCCCATTAGTGTCTTTGATGTCTATGAAAGCATCACATTCCAAAATGAAATGGTTGTTTTTTTTTTTTGATGCCATTGCCCAGAAGTGCAAAAAGTACACACCCTTTATTCCCAAGCTTCTTTAGGTCTTGTCCACCTTCCTGTTTCACATAAAAGTTATGAAAGTTAGTTCTTAATTGAGTAATAAGAACCTTTTCCCTCCAGGAAATGCTAGTTAATTGAGCAATAAAAACAATTTCCCTCTAGAGAATGCTAGCTCCTATGTACTCCTTTTGCTAGAGATCATAAGTGGGTTGAATTCTTCAACATAGTACTTCTTTTTACCCAACTCTTTTCCCGTATACGTTTACAAAATTTCTCCATAACAAAATTCTTTAGCATATTCTATTTTTGCATCCATGTGTAGTTTTGGCTCATCCATGTTTCTTTCTTTCAATGATGCCTTCATTTAAGCCATCTACTTACATCCATTTGCTCGATTCTTTTTAGATATCTTATGAGATGCACCATATCAATTGACTCAACATTATCTCGTAAGGAACCAGACTTTTTATTTTGAACTTGCTCATGATCAAGAGTTTTGGGATTTTCTCAATTTGTTTCCATTTTGAGACGAGGTGTTGCTAACCCAAAATTCATACCCATATAGCATCATCGGAGAAACTGGAATCCAAAAAGCACTTTAATAGTTTATCAATCCCCATAACTTTGTGTCTCTGCATCTTTTGAAGAACATATAATACTTTCCACCCTCCTAAAATTCTCTTCTTTTTACAATTCTCCCAAATATTTTTTATTTTATTTTTTTATTTTAGAAATCAAACCCGATATTGTGAGCAAGTGTATTTGTTATGAGAATCCAACCATGTACATATACAACACCTTAGCATTAACTGCCTCTCAACGAGCTAGAAAATAGTTAACATATATATAATATATATATATTGCAAATTCAATGGGAAAGAAGGCCGCGTTGAATTCAATGTGTTTGGGGATTATGTTTCGCTGAGTCGGTTCCCCTCCTAACGGGCATCTTGCGTGGCCTTGACGTACGGATCCTCGTGCGTTAGGTGCATTGTAGGACTAAAGCAGTCCTTAGCCCACGGTCACATCACAATCTCAACCTACGCCGAAGACAAAGGTACACACGTGGCACTAACCACTTCGTTGGGCCCCACCTCATTTGGAGTACAGCACCAATGTCCCTTCCAGTTCCTTCTTAAAAAGTCCCCAAGTCAAAGGAAAATACTACATTGGGATTTGCAGTAAAGCTAGATATGAAGATTGAGACTCTGCAGCATCCATAAGCCGCCGTCACGGTCACATGCACGTGGAGACTAAATAGACTTCCTCACGTGTTGGGTCCCACCAGTATCCTGGTTTTCCAAGAGATTGGACGATGACGGCACTTTCGTTCTGGTGGTTAGCAATAGAGCCTTGTTTTTCACTGGTTGAGAATTAGGTAATATTTATAGAGAAGAAAGTCAAAATTTCCATCCATTTTTATTAAATAGTAATGCAATTTTTTTTCCCTAGGGAGGAAGGCTTTAATTTCGGCTGATTGATTTTCTGCACATAAAGTATACCTAACCAGCGACCATTAAAACTCAAACCTTCAAACCTCCCCCAACTGACATTACAAATTTCGATGACAATGTCATTCTGTAAATAGTAACGAGGCATTGACTATTGTTAGATCAAATAGTTGTTTGTTTTTTGCAATATAATTTGAGTAAAAACGGTATTTAATTGGAGTTGTTTTTAGTGGGATTTTTTGGATTTTCTGGTGCTAGAATTTGGTGGAAAAATTTGAAGTGAAATCTTGTATTGTGTTATTTACACTGGTTTTTTTTATTGTACATATGGATTCAACACCCTCGAAAACCCCTAGAGCACTTCGATTGTGCAGGGGTTACACAAAAAGATTTCAATAAATTCCTGCAAGATTTTAGAGAAATTAGACTGGAAAAATCCACCTGAAAGCTTCCAAAAAGTCTCACTAAAGACAACTTGTAAATGAATTTAACACCCTAAACTTTTTTTATGACAATCAATTCAACACCCTAAAAAACCTTTGGGACAGTCAAACGTTACAGAGTACTCTAGATTCATTTTAACTTTGGATCTACCAAGGGATCAATTCTCCTTTCACTCTAAAAGAGGTTTGCATCTCAAGAAATTTGATCTCTTTTGAAATGTGGTAGATACAGAGTTAAGATGGACTAGGCTTGTTTAATTCCCCTTTTAAATAAGGAGTTGTTTTTAATGATACTTTTTGGAGTTTCTTGTGGAATTTCTAATCCGACTTTAAAATTTGAGGTGAACTTTGATTTGTGTTATTTAAATTGGTTTTTTGAGTGCATATATGGATTCAACACCTTGAAAAACCTTTAGGGCACTTCGATTGTGCCGAGTTTACTCATCAAACTTGTGATTTCAATGAATTCCTACCGAATTTTAGACAAATTAGATTGGAAAAATAAATTGGAAAACTTTTCAAAAAGTTACATTAAAGACAACTGGTTTAAATACACTACATTCCAAATGAATACCATTGGTTCTCATACTATGGGTTGGGTCAATACCATGATGTTATTTTTATTGTAACTTTTGTCAAATATTTTGCAGATCAAATCACATATATATTTACAAGTCAAAGTGTTTAGAAACACTTGTTTTTTATTAATTTTATTTTATTATGAATGAGTAAAAATGTTTTGGCATAGAGTTATTTTTATTTTATTTTCACTAATAGACCGAATAATGAATTATGTAATTAATTCAAAACAATATGGATAACAAGATATGAAACCAGAAATGAATAATATTATTAAAAAAATAAAAATATTATTGAAAGAATATTATATATATTTAAATAAAAATATCACATTTTAAAATATTATATTCAAAATGTAGAGTCTATAAAGTGTAAATTGACTTTTTGCTATAATCTTATTTTTATTTTTTATATAATTGATTGAGTGAAAATGTTAAAAAAAACAAGATAAATCAAAGCATTACAACATCTCTATTATGTTAAGCTCGACTTAATTAAACAACTTAAATTTTTAAATTTTAAAAATCTCTACAAATTATTATACAAAATTAACCCAAAAAAACCTGCAGTAATTATTATTTGTTATACAATTTTAAATTCAACCACCATAATTATATTTTTCATCATAAATTCACTATCACACAATTTAAACTATCATAGAATTTTTACCCATAGTTGTAAAAAAATTCCCTTTATTATTACTGATTCCCGGTGTGAATTTGGATTGGAACTCCAATTGTCATCGCTTTCAACCCACACCACCAATGCGGTGGCACTAATCCCAATCAAGAATTGAATAATGGGTGATCATGGGACACCCATTTGTTTGCTTCCAGACATAAGATATATAAAGAATCACACTGTCCTGAGTTTTGTATATGCCCTGACTATACAGGGCAGCAATGGTAACTGGTTTATGAGATTGAGCACTGAGCAATGAGGATTGAATGTGGGTATAAAAATTGAATGTATTTTTTTTCATCATGTCCTCCTCAGCATTTGGAAACTTGGATATTGCTTTAATGGTCAAACACCCAGTCAGCAGGCCTGCATCGATTCAACCATTGTATGAGGTCTGCAAGTCTGGTCATTCATTTGATGAGATCTGTCCCGATTATGAGAAAGAGAAAAAGATCAAGCGCCTCACTGTCGAACAAGTGAAGTCACTGGAGATGAGCTTCGAGATGGAGACCAAGCTGGGCCCTGACAGGAAGAAGAAGCTGGCAGCTGAGCTTGGCCTGGAGCCCAGACAAGTTGCTGTGTGGTATCAGAACCGCAGGGCACGGTGGAAAGCCAAGAGGCTGGAGAAGGACTACCATAATCTTAAACAACTCTATCATACAGCGGTGTCAGAGAAGCGCAAGTTGGAATTGGAGGTGAGCTAACATATTTTTTTTTGGTTGAACTTATCTCTATTGCAGATTTATAGAATGTCTTTGAATCTGGTGGACAGCAGTGAGGTGAATGGTTTTTGACTTCGCTGGTTTGTAAATGGAGTTGTTTTTAATAGGATTTTTTAGAGTTTTTGGTGCATTTTAAATTTGACATGAAATCTTGATTTGTTTTATTTAAACTAGTTTTTTTACTGTATATATGGATTCAGAATCCTGAAAAAACCCTGAGGACACTTCAATTGTGCAAAGTTTATCCATAGAACTTGTGATTTAGATGAATTCCTGTAAGAATTTAGACAAATTATATCAGAAAAAGAAATCTGAAAACTTTTCAAAAAGTCTAATTAAACTAACTCGTTTCTAAATATTCTCTAAATCTGCAATGAAAATAATGCAATGAGAATACAATGCCCACTTTTTCAAAGAAAATTTAGTTGGAAAACTTAAGAATACTTCTTTCTTCTTTTTTTTTACTTGGAATGAAACGTTGGGAAATCTCAAAGTACTTCCCAAATTTAGTGGGTGGTAAACTGGGAAATAGTTGGCCATTACTACAAGCCTCACCCCAAGGGAATGGAAGAGAGTCTAACCGGTGATTAGCAACAACTAACAATAATATCAAAAAACTTCAGTGTGGCTTTAGACCAATTGCAAATTGATTAGTAAAATTTAAGAGATTTGCATACTCTATTTCTCCACATTTGAACTTTAAAACTTTTAGAACCCATATTCTTAATTATCAAAGCCTACTCAAATTATATAATTACACTATTAGTTACTTTGGAAGAATTAAACTAGAATAAGTGCCACATCTAACTTTGTGATAACATCCTATTATAAGTTAATCGTTTTACTTACATCTTATCATCCAAGAAAAGCCTAGTCCCAAATAAAAAACACACAAACTATTAAACCCACTCAAACTATATAATTACACCATCATCACTGAGTCAATTTCTAAATTTCAATTACTTCTCTTATAATTTATGCATACCATTTCCTCCATTTTGAATTTTTTTTCAACTTCACTAATTTGCAAGGATCTCTGTCTAAAAACACTAAATACCAATGTCTGTGCAATTGTGTAAAGGATTGCAGTCTGTGTAATGGCTTGCAGTTCTAGTTTTATTTTATTTTTATTTACTTGATTTGCAGGGATATCTGTCTAATTGGAAACACCAATGTCTGCGTAATGGATTGCAGGTATTACAGTTGACAGAGGAGCTTCATGCCATGAAGCAGTCTCGGCCTGGACCGAAGGAATTTGAACAGATATTGACCTCAGATGATAACTTAAATGATACATTAATGGCACCTATAGGAACAACTGATGACCCCAAAAGCAATACTTCATGTTGCAGCGATGCTGCTTCGAAATCCAAGGTTCCTTCTTCAACTGAGTTCGATCTGGTGATTAAGAGTGAAACAGAGTCCCCTTCCCAGAAGTCAGAGGTATTGCAGGGTAAGCTGTCAAGTGCAAATGAGCATAAACAGACTGGTCAGGCAGCCACGGATGATTTGACTGTCATGTCAGAGGAATTCTACAGCTATCTTATGGTTCTGGATCACGACAGTTACCAAGGATATTCAACTGTCTGTAACTTCGACTGGCCCAATTAATTGATGGTCCCATCACATCATGCTGAACTGAGGAAGATTTTCAACTCCAGTGGCTTTGCTCACTGAAATTGATAGCCACATATCTCCACAGTAACGAAGTTCGTAGAGTCCACTGGTTTTGCCCAACGATTATTAGTCATGTAACAGTATTTGTACAGGCAGCGCCATTGATTTCCAATATATCCGTCAATTATGTGGGTTGGGTGAATTTTTTTGTTGTTGACTAGCTGTTGCAATTACTGTGGCTGAAGAATTGATGACAAGTTAGGATCTTTTTGTCAAGGTTTACTGACTTCGTTCAGGGATGTACTGAGTTGAAAAATGCAAAATGATTTGTTAATCCAAAAAGTACAAGAAAATGGTTGCTTCTAAATATAGGCCAGCAAGTGTGATTTTATAAGAAAAAATTAGGAGAAAATAGAGAAAAAAATAATAATTTACCCATTTAAGTTATATTACTAATATTATTTTTTTTAAGAGGTGAGTAATAAAAAATTAAATATTTTGCTTTCTAAAATATTTTTTTAGATTGTTTGGTTCTTACTCACATCCACTCTCAATTTCTTATTATCTGCCACATCTTTAATCTTCTTGGCTTATCAAGCCAATCGAACTACAACTATCGCTCTTCTTTCCCTTCTCCTTGATCACAAAAACAAGATTATGAAGAATGACAATTAGACTCCTTTTTTTAAGGGCCTATAAACCAGATTGATTTTAGTGGACATTAATAATCATCATCAAAATTATAAAGATAATTTATTATAAAAATAATTTAATTAAAATTTATTATATCCATAACTGTATTTATTTTGAAATAAAAATTTCATAATTTTAATTTAATTATCAACTAATCATATCAATTAAATGGTGGTAAATATAAATAAACATCATAACACTCATCTCATAACATATATGGCATTGTCAAAATTAAAAAAATTTGATTAAATTATAATTATATTTCCAATTATTATTATTTCTATTAATAAATAATTAATATATGAATTAAACTTATATGCATTTAAAAAAATTGTAGCAAAATTCTTGACTATAGAAATTATCTCACTTTACCATGGATATTTTTTATTTATAAATAAACTTTGTTACAATATTAGACAATACCATGACTTACTAATACAACATATCCAAAAAACTCACATTTACCATAGAGATTTTTAAATTTGTAAATAGACTTTGTTACAATACTAACCAATACCATTGCTTAATGATACAACATGTCCAAAAAAAACTCACATTCATGTGAAACATGTTCACATGACATCTTTTTTAATTAATCAATTTAATTAAAAGAGCAATGACATAACTATTTTTGAGGTAAATCTTAACCCTCGATATATGGCTACTATTATGAATATTTCATGGAGGTTAAATCCTACTATTCACTTCATAATTATTGATAATTAAATTAAAACTCCAAAACTTGTTCTAAAATAGACATGCCTATTGTAATAACTAGTACAACCACATTAAAAATGTTAACGTGGTTGATATAGCCCAAGGCTTCATAAATATAATGAAAACAAATATTGCAATAGGAAGAATGTCTTACTAATGCACACATTTACCTGATTAACCATGTATAAAAGGTTATGGGTCAACTTTAATTTGAGGAAAAAGAAAGACCTTGTAAAATGAACCATTTTGCGAAATAAAAGTTGTGTATATATAAATGAAGGTTATAAATAATAATGAGGAACTTATCATGAAGGAACTTGTTAGAATTGGAATAATCTCAAATCCTTAGGAAATTGATGGGGAGCCACGTGGCACAAATATAACTTTTTTTAATTTATTAAAAGTAATGGATCATTTTGCTAATTAAAATTTTGCATCTAGGAAATTGGTGGGTGGGGCAGAATCTAATTTTTTAAATTTATATCAATTCATAAGCATATAATGAGCATGTTTTCTTGAGAATCAATCTAGACCCTCAATTAAAAAAATAAAATAAAAAAGTCAACAGATCCTCATCCACCTTAAGTTGAAATAAAAAGCCTTAGACAATTAATAAATAGATGGTAGAGATTTATCCTCCACAAAATATCCAAAAAATATTTTTAGTAATAGTTAGAATATATGGTTGAAATTTAGCTCAAAAGTGGTTTTTTTTTTTTTTTTTTAAAACTAAAATCTATACAAAATATTTTGATTAAAAATAAGTTATGATTTTTTGAATATGTAGTATTGATAAGTTATGAGATTTGTGGATAATGTTGTAACAAAACCTATTTACAAATTAAAAATATTTATGAAAAAATGAAATTGAATCTTTTCATAATTAAAAATCTTATTTTATATATATATATATATATATATATATATATATATATATATATATATATATATATATATATATATATACACTATTTTTTTTAATAATTAAAAAAAATTAATATAAAATTATAATCTAATAAAATTGAAAAATTAAAAATATATTTAATTATATTATTAGGATTTGATAACCATTTAATGTGGTTCATTTTCATGATCATTTTCAAAATCAAAATTTTAATTAAATTTTAATAATGTGATTAATCCAAAAAATATTTATCTACATTATAAATCGCAAAACCTTAAATCTAACATATTTAATTATATTAAAAAACAACTATATTTAATTAACCCAAAATACTTAATTTATTTGTGACACAATGTAATAGAAATATTGAGATAAATCATAATCTAAAATATGTTAAAAGGATTTAATTTATCTCAATGTACAAATTTGTTTCTTGCAAAATGTAATCTAAATATTGAGATTAATCATAATCTAAAATATGTTTTTAGGATTCCCTCATATGAGATAAGTTTCCAAATTACAGTAAAAGTTCGTAAAAATCTTCAGAGATGTGACTATAGCGTTATTGTGTATATAAAAAATGTACTTTAAAATAAATAAATAACAATTTATTTTAACGAGTTTCCTTGTACTACATAGGACAACTCAATTTCAAAATTACAATTAAAAGTTAAAGATATAAAAAGAGTGCTGACTTTGCACTACATCAAATTACAAATGTGCTTATAACATGAAGTGATAAAAATATTGAAGTGAAGTATAATCTAAAATATGTTTTTATGATTCCCTAACATAGCATAAATTTCCAAAATCACAATGGAAGTTTGTAAAAAAAAATTATTAGTATACATATTATTGGTGTAATTACTCCATGTGTGTTGAAATAATATTTTAAGTTATAGATAATTATTTAGTAATTTATAAATTAAATTATAAGAATTTTAAAGTATCACTTTAATTCTTAAAGAAAAATCAATATTCCACATGTGTAATGTGGATATTATTATCACATTTTATATTTTAGAGATTATTTTTAAAGTATTTGTAATAGATATATGTTAATATAAATAATTGTTTTTGATTTAGAATGGTTTATTATATAATTTGTTATTTATTTGGTATATTTTGAGGAAAAAATAGAGACATTGGCTTAGAGGGCCCATCATAGTGGCAAGTCTTAGGTTGGAAATTTGGGGTTTAGAACCTTCAAAATCCATTTTGAGACATCAAACAATACTTTTTGGGGCCAAGACTTTGTAAGCTTAGCTCCCAATCCCTCCATGTTGTTTTACACATCAAGACCTTTCTAGTTGTGTGAAAATCCTCTTTATTGGAACTTGTATGTGAAAGTTATGTCTCTCACAAGTTGACCTCCCTTATTGACCACCATGGAACTTAGTGGATGCCACATTAGCTCCCATCACTCACACTTGTGTGGATAGCCACATGTGGATTCAAGAAGATTCCAGAAGATCAAAAAAACTATTAACACTAATTGAGAGGCTATGTTAAATATTGGCCACTAGGAAGAGAGGAGTTTCCATTCTATTATTGTTGTACATGTACAATTGTTGAGCGGAGCATCTAAGAGTGGGATTTGAGAGCATAGTGGAGGAAGAAGATTTTATAACGCACATTTAGGCTGTCATATCATAGGGAAATCCATAGTGAGTGCCCCTTTCTTTGTAATTCATTTTCACAACTAAAGAAAATAGAGTAGAGCAGAGGCCTCACTTTCTGGCTAGGTTTTCTACATTATCAACTCACCTAAGATACATCTTGTGTTCATTTTTGTGGATGGTGTGTTCATTTTCTTGTTTTTTTATTTTTCATTTTCAATTATTTTCATAAATTTGAGCATTAAGCTAGTAATAATATATATGCGATCTAAGGAAATAAATTGAATAATAAAAAATTTGAGAATTTTACAATATGTATTATTAAAAATTGTTTGAGGGGAATATCCATAGTACTTTACACATCATTCTTAAGGCATGGGACATGCATAGGGTCTCAAACCACTATGCAAGCCCTATAAGAGGAATCTTTGACCAGTAAGAATATAGAAGTGTCATTTTTGGGGCTATTTAAATGTCACGATAAAAACCCTTCCAAAGTCAATCTGAGACATAAAATTATGAGTTGTAAACACCATATGTGTAGGCATCATAAGAGCTATCTACTTCTTAAAACAAATAAAAGAATTATCTTCTAATCTGGTTCAAAAGAATAACTCAAACTCACATCTAATGTTAAAGACATAAAGAAAACTATGAAAATTGAAGCAAAATGTGCATGAATCGAAGATCCTTCTAGCTAGTCTTTTATCTCAAATCCCTTGGCTTAGCTTCAAAATAAAATCTTTCTTTGCTTCAAGGCAACATTCATGTACTCATTTGCAAGTTGGATTTGAAAAATAAGATATTCTAGTTATGTTTCTTAGCTTCTTGATACCAAATACTGAAATCAAAAGCTAAATGTTAAATCAAGAGTCTAGATGTTAGAATGAAATTTAGATTAAGAATATTTTTGGAGATCTACTAATTTTGCTAAAGCAGTAGTCCTAATACAAACCTTCTAGATCAAACTCAAAGTAGAGAACATAAACAAAATATAACTCGCAGCCCACAAATGTACTAATCCATAGATATGTGCTAAATTGGAATCAACATGTACTACAGGGAAACTATGTAAAAAAGATTTAAATCTTGACTATCATAACAATAATTAAAACATCTTTGTAGATCATTAATCAATCTAGAATGATTCCACAATCATTTTCCATATATATATATATAAAGGCAACCACAAACAATTTACTTTATGGGAATCGAAACCAAACTTATATATTGATCAGACAGAGTTCAAAATTGTAAGATAAGGGTATCAAATTGGTCCTTAGAACATAGATAACCTTCTAGCATGCTAAGTATGAAGGACACATTTGCTTATAAACTTAATAAAAATTGTATCGGACCGTGTCACTTGTCACAAAGTATAACAAAGTTTGATTTCTCATATATCTATATTGTATTGATGTTCAATCATAAAGAAATGGGGTCAAACTGCGATAGGAAAGAGCAATATTATCGATCTCAATATCTCAAGACGATTCTAAACAACTTCTAGAGTATTTAACTGACCCTAGTTACAAATTATAAATGAAATATTAAAGCAAATATAAAGTGATATAATCCATCCATACAATCATTAACATGAAGAAAATTAGGGTCAAGTCTGAACCAAAATAATAATCTCTAGCCATACAATGTTGCTTTATATACAATCTGCACAACGATATTCACAGTCATTATTAGTACATCAATCATCAAGCACAACAAAGAATATTATATTTGCAGAAAATGACTATAGAACACATGTGCATAAAGGGAAACAATACATTACAAATCAACAACGTCGTTGTGAGGGGCCCTCTTGTAGGTAGCGCTTAAGTAAATTTTTATCAAGAAAGGTGAGAAATAACAACACACTCATGGATTGAACTAGTCTTCTATTAATCACAACCAAATTACATAGGCTTGCTAGTGCATGGATTATATGGAGTCTGAGAATCAATATGAAAATCACAGTATCAACTAGCTAACTCGACATCATAATGTTTTATTCTATTTATAAGTATTACATAAAATATTGCATCCAAATCTCGCATATAAGAGGCCATGATACAAAGATAAGATTAAATCCAATTCTAGGAACATAGCTCCTCATAATAGCCAAGATATTGAACAAGAGATCTCCTTCTACCTCTGTAACCTTCACCAAGTTCATGGATGATGTGTTGATATACAAATCCTAAGTGTGTGCTTGATCAATATCAAAATAGGGTTTTGTTATGACTTCATGACAAATAGGTGCACTATGGAACTATTGGTGCTTCAACTTGACTTTAGGACTGCTTGAAGGGACTCAAATGTGCACCAAGAAGAAATGTATTGTGTTTCCATGTACTTCATTGAAGCTTACAAGTAAGACTCCTACTTCAATGGTCATGAATGCAATTCATAATGACCTCATGGTTCTTTTGGGTATTGGAATCCTTGTGCTGGTATTGGAAGTGAACTACATTTCCATTGTTAGCAACATAACCTCAAAATACACTTAAATCTAGTTAAAAACAAAATATTTTCATAAGTTAAGCAAGGTGTACCACATCATACTAATTATAGGTGTTTGAAGCCAATAATATGGATTTTTAGGAAAAATATATATAATAGGTAAGGGAATAGTATGGAAAGAGGGTAGTTATAGATTTTAATGTTGAGAACCAACCGTTCTCCCCCACGTCAAACCTCTTGCATGTTCCCATGCAAGACATGTACAAAACTATTAAACTAGACCGTGTCAAAACTGCCTATCATCTTGCAATGTGTCTGGGAGAGCCCAATAAAATTGTTGAGAATGTTGAGGCCTCATTCAATCCTATTCACTCTCTTTGTCTGCCTTCCATGGGATGTAGATGGAATGGAGTCCAAAACCATGTTTTGTAGCCTTTTTTTTTGTCCAAATTTAACTCTTTAATTTGTCCTTGAAATTTACAAATTTAGGCTCTTAACTAATCATTTTATTTCTACATATATCGATTAGGTATTGTAAGTTCCATAATCTATTCTTTCAAACTCTTGATATTTTTATTCCTTCTTTTTAGCTTCTTTGCCAATGGGTCGATCAGGGTATGATGAAACATGGGATCATCTAGTAGAGGATCAGGATCAACATGACCAACGTATTTGCTGTGAAAATATGGAGATGGGTAATCATGCTTATATGAAGTTTTTTATAGGCACTTTGATGGGTGATTCAGGGGGAATCTTTTGTCTTGAATTTCAGGGTGGATTTTTCTTATTCTTCTTCACTCTAGAAAGTTCCTCCAGAGTTTGTTTGTCATCGTTGTTGATGCAAACAAGAGTTTGTTTAGTTAATTGAGGTGTGGGCACATGTGGTAACTCTATGGGCTTTTAACTGCCCGACTACTTAGATATATATTGATGGAGAAGGGTAATCATGCTCAAATGCTTTCGTAGTAGGCCATTTGATAGGTGATTTAGGGGGAATCTTTTTGTGGTGAACTTGAGGGTTGATTTTTTTGCTTCTTATTCACTATAGAAAGTCCCTCCAGAGTCTTTTTGTCATAATTGTTGATGCAAAATGAGTTTTTTTATTTACTTGAGGTGTGGGAACAGGTGGTAACTCTATGGTTTTTTTACTGCCCCACTTCTTAGATATATTTCAAGTGAGATAGTGAGTAGGTGATTTAGACATTGGGGGATTCTCCTTTGGTGCATTTTTCCTCCTTATCCTTTAATTACAACGAGAAAGATCAGTAGTCCTAGATTTTGATTGAGTCAAATTATCTTCATGATTAACATCACTAGACCTTTATTCTAGGCATTGCTTTACTAAATTCCCCCATGGATGTGACACAAAACCATTTTGAACTATGAAATTATCCTAGGTCTCGTTTCACTCTTCCAACTCTTCTAGAATTAACATTTTAAATAGATTGTGATGATGAAGGCTCATACAAGGGTTCTTTTATAAATTTTTCCCTGAATTTCCATTTTTCCAAGACTCTTCCTTAAATAAGAGGGAAAATTTAACTCTTGACCAGACTGAAAATGTAGAAAGATATGAATGTGATACCGTAAAGTAAGAGCATATCTCCCTTCACAAGTTAAGAATTTTTGTAGGACCAAAAATGGATTTACCCATTCATCCCTGATCTAACTCCTTGGTACACATTTTTCCCAGTCTGCATATTGATGGTCTGGCTTTAGGAATGAATTACAAATTCTTCTATCAAATGGCTTATTTTTAAAACATTTTTCTACAGTACAAGGGAGGCTAGTGGCATGGTCCACTATCAATTTCATAAACCTCGTAAAAAATTTTCTAATACAAGGAATGCAACCATTAAAACGTTGTGCAAACTATAAGGTGACTTGGTCATCATACCCTTGGAATCGTGCAAGAAAACCTTTCCATTTGGACCCACTGAACCATAAATGACATGCATTATAATCTAGTAAGGCTTCAAGAGTTTGAACAATCAACTCATGCTAATAAACCACATTATTTTCAACTAATATCATAAAAAAAAACTTGGTGTGTTAATACGCTACCATTCAAGTTATGAAACCCTACTAGAATTTTTTCATCGACAACCTTGGTTCCTTGGTCTAGAGTTTGTTCATTGTGATGAGGTAGGCATTGTTAGGGTCAAATTGGCCAATTGTCTCATGTGAGGGTTTCAATTTTCGAAGAGGAATTTAGTGGAATGTATAACCGTGATTATCCACAATGAAGGGATGGTAATCATATGGAAGGGTAGGGGGGTTGGATACACAACTAGTACGAGTGGAAATTCATGTCAGTCTGAGGGCAAGATTGAAAATTTAATATATGGAAATCAACACAAAATGGGCCATCATTGCAACAAATGGAGAAATTATACAAACTAGTTATATACAAACTTGGACAAGGTATAATAAAACACTTCAACATAGTAGCACTTTTAGCTTAAAGGGAGATAATGGACAAGCTTATAAGGAGATATAAAGTAAGGTTTAGATGGAGGTATGCATGATAGGATTATGAATAAATTATGTAAGAAAGGAAATAAAACAAAAACAAAAAATATGAGAGGACTTTGCATATATATAAATAGAAATCCATTTGTTTCTTAATAGATAAAACTGAATCAGAGATATAATTTTGTTTACCTAAGGAGTATTTCAATTGAAAATACATCTTTATGGCTAGCCTTCATGCTGAAAATTTAGCTAAAGAACTGTCGAACCAGTTGTGTTAAAAAGAAAAAGGATTACTTACAGATCTTTCAGTACCACCTGCTCTATTCTAGTACCAGATTTGATCCTTTAGTGTTGTATTTATTATTACTGTAATATACTAGCATCAATATAAAAACACAAATAAATCAATCCAATATTGAAAACCGATGAGGCCCTGAAAATAGTTGCAGCATGAATAATAAACAAGGAGATGCATATCTAAATACAATGTTGTATTTCAAGATTTGTAACAAAGAAGAAGCTTGGATTCCTAAATCCTCTCCAGGATACCAAATAACCTCCTCTTTTTGAAATAGTAAACCTGTATTTGTTTCCTCGAGTATCATTCCCTTTTTATTCTCGCAATATTGAAAATTACTACAACTATCAATTCTTGAACCAACAATCTTCGTGACAACCCAACTATGGAACAATTCCCATCTATGTGAAAGAGTTTTGGAAGATGAACATAGAAGGAAATCATTGGATTACGAGTTAATAAGGAAAGTTGTTAACTAATGCAATACCACACAAATTTGATGTTAATGAGTGTCAAGGTTCCCTGGTACAACCTATTAGAGATAAATAGAGGTGTTTTTGTCGAATCCCTTGTAAGATTCTATCAATAGGGAGAATTGAAGAATCCACATTGTCACTAGTGAGAGAGTATTACATTGATGCGTTCAAACCTCTAAGTACCTGATCCAAGTGGATATTGGTGGCCACCTGCCTATTCCACTTGGGGTCCCACCATTGTTTCTTTCGGTTTTTCAGTTTCCTTAATTATAGCACAGTTTACTAATTTGAGTCAGTTTTTAGGGTCCTGAACTTCCGAAGCCGTTTTGAGGCCCTAAACGATGTTTTTTTGGCATCACTTCTCCAAATAATATGATTTCGTCCTCAATCCACAATTGTAGTCCTAGGAGAGGTATTTCTAATGATGTATCATATGCGTCAAATGGAGATAGTATGCCAATGTTATGACCTTGGGAAATTGATGTACCAATTTACCCTGACAGGGCCCATATTCTGGCATTTCATCTCCTAGGGTTAGGTTTTTGGATGTTTATGGTTTTCCATTGTTTCTCAATAATATATAGGCCTTCGAGCCTCATTGTAACACAGAGTTCAGAGGTATGTAGCCACCACATCTCTTCTGAGAGATAAGCTACCAACGCCCTAGCTAGTTTATTTCCATTATGTCTGTAAACAAATTTCAGTTCTTTAATATTAATGAAATGAAGTGTTATTTCCGCTGCATTTTTATATTTATGGTTATATGTGTATTATGTTGCATTCCTACATAAATCTGGATCAGTACCATAGAAAATCTCTAACTCTAGGCCAGATAATGTGTTGAAGTTGATGGGGAAAAGTTTGTTGGAAGGAAGGCCCTGATGACTCCTTCATCATCCAACACGAGAACAACAACAATGGTTTAAAGATTTAAAAATGAATATTAACAGAAATATGTAAAATTCAACAAGGGATAGGTTGCCAGCAAGCTGGTTATCAGTCAATCCCATGTTTAGCTATGTCAGCAAGCTTATTTGCATAACTAGACCAATTATTTTTCTTTACCTTTTTTTTTCTTTATATATATATATATATATATATGAAAAATGGAAAGAAACTCAAGGGGAGGTGAAAGAGGGATTAAAAAGCTCTCCCCTCATTACCTTCATCTCTGACTACTGCATGACATCTTGAACAAGTATTTCTTTGGATATGGGCTTATGATACAACCTCAATCGATGACTATCAACCACAATGGAAGCCTATTCATCACCAATGGTCCTTATTCTAATAGAGCCATCATAAAAAACGTTCTCAACCTCATAAGGTCCCATCCACAGTTTATTAAGCTTTCCCTTAAAGTTTTTAAATATGGAGTAAAAAAGAAGGGCCCAATTGTTGGGTTTGAAGTACCTTTTCCTAATAAGTTTGTCATGCCATCTAGCTCACTAATCCTTAACAAGAATGCTATGTTGGACGACATTTTGTCAAATTTCATCCAAATTGAGAAGTTGAGCAACTCTATAATTTTAGGATTTTGACAAATCTACATCCAATTGCATGATTATCCTAGTTTTATTCAATTAATGGAAATCAATGGGAAGGATAAATTGTTTGTCGTATATTAACTAATAGGGTGTGAATCTTGTAGTAGTCCTCCATGTAGTCTTGTAAGCCCAAATTTTTTATGGGAGACTACATGCCCAATCTTTATGATGATGGATCCCAGTTGGGATTCGAAACGTCGACACATGTTCCTTAATACTGTGGATAATCCGGGAAACTCTTTAAAAAATGATCACCACAAGAGTTTAAAAACCAAAACTTTATGATGTAACTGTATTGTTTTAGTCAAGATGGCATCCAACACCTTGTTTGTAGATTCTACCTGTACATTGGCCTACAGGTGGTATGGAGAAGATTTGTAATTCTTTATACGATAATCCTAAACAATAGATTATACTGCCTTTGATACAAATTGTGCTCCATGATCTATTACAATATTTTTTGGAACACCAAAATGCATAAAAATATCTTGAAAAAAAAATCAACTATAATTTTTTCACTAACCCGATAAAGAGATTTCGTTTCTACCCATTTTGTAACATAATCAATACAAACTAAAGTATACCTCTTTTTTCATAACATTGGAGAGATTGACCATACAAAGTCTAAGGCCCACTTTTAAAAGGATCAACAAGCACCTGGGGTTGTAAGGGATTTTCATCAAGTACTTGTACCGATCTTCCCATAATTTGGCAACTGTCACAACTACGAATGTAGTCCCTTGTATCTTTACAAAGTGTTTGAAAATAATATCCTTGTTGGGTAACTTTATAAGCAGTTCTTTTGTAACAAAATTACCGATCAAACAAGAACTATTACCTCAAAATGAGAATTCTAGTTAAAAAAAACATGAAAAAATAACCTAAAAATGAAAAGTGTTGATGCTGGAATAATATATATATATTTTTTGATAAATTTTCAACATTTTTTAAAAATGTCAATAAAATCCATTAAAAGCCAATTTTTTGTATATAAAAAACACACTAAAAATGAAAATTGTTGATGCTGGAATAAAGTCTTTTTTTTGAGTAAATTTTCAACCTTTTTTTAATAATGGCGTTAAAGATAAAATATCATGACTCAGAAAAACCTTAAAGTTCCAACAATTTTCAAGCATGACATTAAAGATAAAATATCACGCCTTTGAAAATCCTTAAAATTCCAACGATTTTCAGGAATGAAATTAAATATAAAATATCACTTCTCTGAAAAACCTTAAAATTCCAACAATTTTCAGCCACGGTGCTAAAAAAGAAAATACTTATAATTTTTTTCAACCATAACATTAAAGATAAAATATCATGAATTGGAAAAACTTTAAAATTTTGAAAACAATTCAACCATGGATTTGAAACCAAAGATTATGGCTATGAAAAACCTTAAGTTTTCAATATATTTCAAGAATGGCATTATGGAAAATTTTTATGACTAAAAGAACTTTGAAAATGAACACCTAAAAGAAAAAGTCATTATACCAAGAGTAATTTCTTTTTTAAATGTTAAAAGTATAGCGATTTTAAAATCTTAACCTAAGCTTGATACATTGCAACAAAAATTTAAAAATCAACCATCAAATTGACACACAATGTAGGCGGACTTGACCCATTGTAATGAAAACTTAAAAATCAACCACGAAATTGACACATTATGGGGGCATACTCAATCCATTATAATGAAAAATTTAAAATCAACTATCAAATTGACACAGAATGAGATCTCTCTAGTCGAGCATTGACAAGGACCCTGCAAAATAATAATAATAATAATAATAATAATAAATAAAAATGAAAAATACAAAAAACCCAAAATATAAAATATGGAAAAAAACACAAAAAAATAAAATAATAATAACAAGTAATAAAATATTAAAAAAATTTAAAAAACATGACCCAAAAAAAAAATATAAAAAAAAACATAAAAATGTTGAAAAAAACATAATTTAATAAAAAAATTAAAAAATTAAAAAAAGGGGAATATTTCAAAAAATAAAATAAATAAAAACATAAACATAAAATAAAATAAAATAAATGATTGGATGATTAAAAAAACAAACAAAATAAAAACATTAAAAAATAATTTAAAAAAACAAGATGGAAACAATTTTGTTTAAAAAAAATTGAAATTAAAAAAACACACATCATAAACATTTTAAAAAAAAAAAAAAAAAACGTTAAAAAATTGAGCGCCATGGGCCTTGGGCGGCCACCATGTTCGATTTCCAGAATCAACCATGGCTACTTAGGGCTCACAGGGCCTCGAGTCTGGGCAGGGGGAGGCCCAAGGCTCAACAAGCCCTGGGTGGCTAAGGTCGATTCCAGAAATTGACCTTGGCCACCTAGGTCCCACGGGGGCTCTATTTTTCAAATTTTTTTAATTGTTTTTAATGTTTTATTATTATTTTTATTATATAATTTAATTGTATTGTATTTTTTATTTCTTAATTTTTTTATGTTTTAAATTTTTATATCTTATGATTTTGTTTGTTTGTCTAATTTTTTTATATTTTAATTGTATGCGTTTTTTGAACATTTTTGTTTTTGTTATTTTTACTTTAAAAAAAAAAACACTTGAAATGTCATCATCTTTGGGTATAAAATTTGTAAAATTTGTTACTTTTTCAATTTTTTTATAAAAATATTTTATTTAAAATGTCATTTTGATCGAAAATGTCCTAGAATACGTATTTTTTTAATTATATCTATATGCAAAATGTGATTATTTTTCCGAGTGTTTAAAATTATTATTTTTTAGTGACAAGTATTTTATGTGTATTGAAGTATTAATTAATGATATATAAATATATAAAAAATCCTAACCTCTTAAAGTTATTATTATTTTTTTTATGCAAAAAAAAAATCATTATAAAAAACATTGCCAAGAAAAACAAAAAACACATGTTTGGAAAACCCTTAAAAAGCAAACATCTTAGGAAGAAAAGCAAGAAAAGGAATAAGACAACTTGAAAAATTGCTAAATAGTCAACATTTAAAAAAAATGTGCATACTTATGACATAAGAAAGTTTAAAGTGTTAAAAATATGTCTTAAAAAAATGTTGATGTTTTTCAAAATCCATATGAAAATTGCCAACATTTAAAAAATATTATCGACAATTAATACATTAGAATATTTAATGTGTAAAAAATAATTCCTTTAAAAAAAGGGGTTGATGTTGTATCAACACTTTTCAAAATCAATATGAAAATCACTGACATTTAAAAAAAAATGTGTATACTTGATACATAGGATTTTCAAAATCAACATGAAAATCATTAACATTTTAAAAACAATGTTTTTACTTGATGCATAAGAAAATTTAAAGTGTCAAAAATATGCTAAAAAAAAAGGTGTATTCTAAATCAACACTTTTCAAAATCGGATGATATTTTTGCTACCTCAAAAAAACGAGTAATTGGTAAAGTTCTCGTTTGATCGGTAAATATGTTTTGTCAGCAAAATGACCTCCACAAGGTCCATCATTGCAAACTTGCAAAATATTGAAAATCTTGTCAACCTAGACACATCCGTGAAAAATTAGACATGCTCTAGTTCATTAGAGATCATCCCCTACCCATGAGTAAGTGATATTGAGTTTAACAATCTATTGTCTTTCTCATGGGGAGAGGCGCTATGACAACTTACCTATGGCGAAATAATTAACGATATTTGTGCACCATGGTATTTTAGTAGGAACAAGAAATCATATGCTCATCAAGAAAATTATCACGAGTATTTCTCCTAGGAGGTCTTGCCACATTTACCAAAGGAAGTGGGTTCCCTTAATTCAAATTAAGTCAATTTAATTTATTTAGAGCTAAGATTTTTATTTTTATGTTGAATTGTTTTTGGATCCATCGCATAGGGTTTTTGTTTTTCTTCAACGTTTCAAACCATCATATGTAGCTTATCATCAAGATGAATGTAAGATGAAAGATGGGAAAGTAAGATCTACCCAGAAATAATATATAAAGCATAAAAGAGAAATCTAAAGGTAGAATGAGAATGGGGAGGGCGACAAAGACCTAAAATCTAAAGAAAACCCTAAAATATAAATTAATGGCAATATGTAGATATTAAGTGATAATATTATAGTATGTTGTTTATTCAAATATTAATATTAAAAAATATAAAATATTATATATTATAATATAATATTAAAGAATATAGAATATTATATTCTCCAATATAATAATTAAATATTATTTAAGAGTATAATATAATATTGTATTATATGCCTAGGGTTTTGGAGGAAAATGAAGTTTAAGCGGTGTTGTTACAATTCATTTTGTTGCTTTTACTCAAAAGGACTTAAAACCGGATCAATTAACATCCTTAACACCTTGTCATTACCCCTTTGCAAGGCCCTAAGCATTGCTTCTCCAGAAAGTTTGAGTTTCTAGGTCTTGGTCAATCAACGCAAAAACCATGTTTTTGGCCCCAACACACCCTACACTTCAATTCACTTGCAATGGTTGCAAGTTGTATAACTAAGCACCTACATTGACCAACACAGGTTGATCTTCTTTGCAAGTGTGATGGTTCTAGAATTTCGGGAAAATAAAAAATATTTTCAGAAATTCTCCTTCCAGAAGCTTCTAATGTGGTTTTAACCATTTAACATTGATAAAGATCTCAAATTTCCACTCTAGAGGTCTTATCTTTTATCCTTAGAGTTTATCCTCCTTATGTGGATCTCAAGCCTAGATTGGTATATCTTAAAGTACCACTTTTACCCTATAAATTCATTTCCTCCCATAGAGTCTAGTTGGCTTTTGGAGATTACTAGCGGCCCTCATGCTGCCAGTTTGAGCTTAAGGAATCATCCTCCATTAATGCATTAGGGTTGAGTTTGAAGGTTTTCTTTGTGGCAAGAAAAGACAAGACAAATGGGGAGATATCTACAAAGTCAAGAATCTATAAATGGTTATAACTCACTCCTTCATTTACTAATACAAAAAGCACTTTGTCTTCCTATACTTGTGTCATGTTGATGCTTATGTATTTCAATTCCTTTTGACTCATTGAACATAGAAATTAGTTCATGCTATGTGGATATTTTAGTTCTCTTGCTTTTTTTAGTCATTTTGCAGGTTCCATTTATAGCATTTGGAGCTAGAGTTGTAGCTTACAAGCAAGGATAAGAGGAGGGCTTACTATAGATTCCAGATAGGTATTTCTTTTCTATTATAATTTTTATAAGGAAAACATATATCTTTTTTCCCCTGTTGTTTCTAGATCAAGCCATTAGATCTAGCGAGTTCCCTTTTGTCACTAGAAGGTAATTTTCCACATAAAAACTTGGTGACCATATTGGGGATCGAGATTTCTCGTTGTGGTTTCCTTGGCCTAGTCATTTATGACCTTTCAAAGCAACCTGAATGGACTTGTCAGGCAGTAATTGGCCTTAAGAAAACATAATTTTGAGCTTGTTAGGGTTTTTGTGTCCTCTTTTGAGCAAATTAGCTCCAGTGCACTCTCTATTCTAAGACATAGCAACCCAACATAGTCTCTCCTCTTTGGAAGTGTGATGGTTGTTCACACTGGTGCCCATTCTACACATGTGATGGTCCTGTAAGATGATTTTTTTTTCATTTCTTTACCTTGCTCTCATTTCTTATTTGATACAGAAGGTTTTCGTAAGTCTCTGAATTTGTCTGTGTCTCTATAAAGAAAATGATTGTGTTTACATTTGATTTTGTTTACCTTTGATGAGAGTTTATTTGATCTTTCTTTCGTCTTATCAATTAGGTTTTTGTAAAAATTTGGCTTGATTGTTGATTGGCTAAAGGAATTTTTCATATTACAGTTGTAGTATGTGTGAGTTCTTTTGGTTAATGATCTAGCTTCATTTTCATTTTCATTGCATTTGAAATTAAGTAAAAGAAAATTTCAGTTTCTTAGTCATTTTTAGTGTTTTTGCTGAATTGTGTATGCGTATTAATCACCTTTGTGTGTGATTTCCTTTTGATGAGAGTTTGTTTGATTTTTTCTTCCTTCTTGTCAATTAAGGTTTGTGAATTCTTGAGCTTGATTGTTGATTTGATTAAGGAATTTTCATATTACAGTTCCAGTATGTGTGAATTCTTTGGCCAATAATCTAGCTGCATTTCATTTTCATTACATTTGCAAATTGAAAATTCAAAGAAAAAAAAATCATTTCTTGCATTGCATATAGGGTTTTTGGTTCGCATTGGAATAATACATTGAAATATATGCTTAGGAAGCTCTTATTTGTTGCATCATTGTTTGTCTCCTCCTTTTCGTAGATATATTTTCATTAAAAAGTGATTTTTTTTTTGTTATCATACTAGTTGCATCATATGGAATTCAGGTGAATTTGTACTATGAGCCTTGAAATTGAAACATAATTGAAGATAAACTTCTAAAATTTATTCAATTAACCTAAGGAGCATTTGGAACATTAACGACACACATAGAGGTCTACGATAGAAGTGTTAGAAATTAATTAACGGAGCTATGAAATACATAAAATATTGTGGAAACACAAATATATAAATGCATAGAAAAAGAGAGACACAGACATATGTGGTTCACCCAATTTAGGCTACGCCCACGGAGAAACAATCAATCCTTAATTTTATATTATCCAACAAAATGAAGAGATACAACCTACAATAGATCCGTTGTAATTTCATCTTCACCCTCACATAATCTCCTCTCACTTTCTCGCTCAGAAATAATAATACATAGCCGCAATATAATTCCATTATACAAACTGATGGTTTCCTTTTAGGGGAAAAATACATAAATTAATATAACTTCTACCGTCAGATCATCCGCTTAGTGAACGACTCATATTGACTACAAAATTACAAATTTTAAAAGAAAAATTTTCATCTATTTTTAGCTTTGGGGGCACTGCCCATGAACCCCCTCCAGGGGCCCACTAGCCCCCAGAAACCCAAACCTGGAAGGACAACCCCCTCGGACCCCCGCAGGGAGGACAAGTCCCCCCTGCACCCCCCTGCATGGAGGGTTGTATAGTCTTCCTGGGGTATACACCTAGCTGAAACAAGACCTTTGAATTAGGAATATAATCAAGCCCCACACCCAAAAAAAAATGCGTGTTTCCACATTGTTAAACATAGGAGATGTCATTATTTATCTAAATTACATTATGGGGGTAGTCGGTATTCCACTTATGTAAGTATATCATGTTGTTCTCCGTGTATCTTTGGGTATATCAGATGGTGGTCCCCGTATGAAAAGTATATTGGAATACTTCCTATCATACAAGACGCATTAGACAACACTACCACAGACTACGATTCCATGTACCTTTGAGTATATTTTGGAAGTCCCCAATAGGATGCAAGCGTGCCCTAGGTAAATGAGTCGACCACCTTGTTAACTTTGATACACTGAGCACAACATTTGGGAAGATTGCCTACATGTACTAGAAACAATATATTACAGTTCACAGTGACTTGGTAAACCCTTTTGCCTAGTTTCCCTTGTTTTTTTTTTAATTATGAAATCAATTAATCAACCGCAGAACAACATACTCAACATTCATGAGACATTAAATTCTCACTTTACTCCTTAGTGAGGTTTGATCTAATGGAAAAATTTCCCGATAATACTAGTCAAGGAAACCCCTCTAACGATAATCCTGCTCCTTTTCCTTATTTTGGAAATATTGGTGCTCCTTATATGGAAATATCGTCCCTTCCCGGATTTTCCATTGGTTTACTAGTTTGCTTGTTTTCGATCTCTTTGGTTCTGAATGTCCAAATAGTTTCACAATCAAGTCCTCCACCCGAAAAACATCTACCTCAAGTTGATCCTAAAGTTGACCCTTTGCCTTCTTCACCTATTGTTTCTTCATCCCTTTCTTCCTCCTCGCCTGGTGAAAGTATTGGTTCTAGTAACCAGGAAGCTAAGAAGAAGAAGAAAAGGATGAATAAGAAGAAACAAAATAAGTAGGGGGCCATCTAGCTCACTACTCTTCGACAATAATGGTATGTTAGACGAAATCTTGTCAAATTTTATCCAATTTGAGAAGTTGAGCAACTCTCTGCTTTTAGGCTTTTGAAAAATCTACATCTAATTGCATGATTGTCCTAAATTTCTTCACTTGGAAATCAATGGGGAGGAGAACTTGTTTGTCGTATATTAACTCATAGGGTGTGAATATTGTATTAGTCCTCCATGTAGTCTTGTAAGCCCAAATTGCTTCAGGGATCCTATATTCCCAATCTTTATGATGTAACTGTATTGTTTTAGTCAAGATGGCCTCCAACACCTTGTTTATAGATTCTACCCATCCATTGGCTTGCGGGTGGTATGATGAAGATTTATAATGAGTTATACAATACTCCTAAACAATAGATTATATTTCCTTTGATACAAATTCCACTCCATGATCTATTACAATATATCTTATAACACCAAAATGAGTAAAAATATCTTGAAAAATAAAATCAACTATAAATTTCTCACTAGCCTAATAAAGAGATTTCGCTTCTACCCATTTTGTAACATAATCAATACACACTAAAGTATACCTCTTTTTCCATGACATTGGATAGATTGGCCCCACAAATTCTAAGGCTCGTCTTTCAAAAGGTTCAATAAGCACCTGGGGTTTTAAGGGATTTTCGTCAACTTGTACTGGTCTTCCCATCTTTGGAAATTGTCACAAATACGAACATAGTCCCTTGCATCTTTACAGAGTGTTGGCAAATAATATCCTTGTCGGATCACTTTATAATAATTTATTTATTTCTCCAGAAAAGTTAGTTACCTCCACAAGGTCCATCATTGAAAGCTCACAAAATATTGAACATCTTGTAAACCTAGACACATTTTTGAAAAATTATATCTGGTTTGGTTCGGTAGAAATCGCCCCCTACCCATGAGTAAGTGGTACCGAGTTTCACAATTTTTTGTATTTCTCATGGGGAGAGGTGCTATGACAACTTACCTGTGGCCAAATAATTAGTGATATATGTGAACCATGGTATGTTAGTGGCAACAAAAAATAAATGCTCATCAAGAAAGTTACGAGGAGTAATTCTCCTAGGAGGTCTTGCCAAATTTACGAAACAAAGTGGGTTCCATTAATTCAAATTAAGTCAATTTTATGTAATTAGAGCTAGGATTTTTATTTTTATGTTGAATTTTTTTTTTTGATACATCACATAGGGTTTTTGTTTTTCTTTGATGTTTTGAACCAACATATGTGGCTCATCATCAAGATGAATGTAAGATGAAAGATGGGAAAGTTTGATCTAACTAGAAATAATATATAAAGCATAAAAGAGAAACCTAAAGGTAGAATGAGAATGGCGAGGGCGACAAAGACCTACAAAGACCTAAAATCTAAAGAAAACCTTAAAATGTAAATTAATGACAATATCTAGATATTAAAAGATAATATTATAACATATTGTTTATTCAAATATTAATATTAAAGAATATAAAATATTATATATTATACTATAATATTAAAGAATATAGAATATTATATTCTCTAATATAATAATAAAAAACTATATTAAAGAGTATAATATTGTATTATATTACATGATAGGGCTTTTGGAGGAAAATGGAGTTTGAGCAGTGATGTTACATGTAATTTTGTCGCGTTCACTCAAAAGGATTGAAAACTAGATCAATCAACATCCTTAACACCTTGTCATTACCCCTTTACAAGGTCGTAAGAATTACCTCTCCAAAAAGTCTGAGTTTCTAGGTAAATCAACTCAAATACCATGTTAAACCATGTTTTTGGCCCCAACACACCCTACACGTCAGTACACACGCAATGTTTGCAATTTGCACAACTAAGCACATGCACTGAATAACATAGGTTTCTCTCCTTTGCAGGTGCGATGGTTCTAGAATTTCGGGAAAAATAAAAAAATACTTTTTGAAACTTCTCTTTCCAGAAGCTTCTAAGGTGGTTTTTACCATTTACCATTGATATAGATCTCGAATTCCCAATCTAGAGGTATTATCTCGTATCCTTAGATATTATCCTCCTTCATATGTAGATCTCAAGCCTAGATTGGTAAATCCTAAACTACCACTTTTACCCTACAAATTCACAGCCTCCCATAGAGTTTGGGTTGGCTTTTTAAGATTACTAGTGTCCTCATTCTGCTACTTTGAGCTTAAGGAATCATCCTCCATTAATGAATTAGGGTTGAGTTTGAAGGTTTGATTTGTGGCAAGGAAGGACAAGACAATTGGGGAGACATCTATAGAGTCAAGTATCTCTAAATGGTTGTAATTGTCTCCTTCATTTATTAATACAAAAAGCACTATGTTTTCCCATACTTGTGTCATGTTGATTCTCATGTATTTCAACTCATTGAATAAAGACATTAGTTTATGCTATGTGGATATTGTATTTATCTTGCTTGTTTTAGTCATTTTGCAGGTTCCATTTATAACACTTGGAGCTAGAGTTGGAGCTTACAAGAAAGGAGAAGAGGAGGGCTTACTATATTAGATTCCAGGTAGGTCTTTTTTTCGTATTATAATTTCTCTAAGGAAAACATAGATCTTTTTTCCCCTATTACTTCTAGATCGGGCCAGTAGATCTAGGGAGTTCCCTTTTGACTGCAAAAGAGAATTTTCCACATAAGAACTTGGCGACCATGCTGGGGATCAAAATTCCCCCTAGTGGTTTCCTTGGCCTAGTCATTTTTGACCTTTCATAGTGACCTAGATTTACTTGTTCAGACAGTAATTATCCTTAAGAATTTTTTTTTTTTAATCTTGGTAGGGTTTTTTGTGTGTTCTTTTGAGCAAATTAGCTCAAGTATATTCTCTACTCTAAGACAGAGCGGCCCAGCGCAATCTCTCCTCTTTGGAAGTTTTAAGGTTCACACGGATTCCCATTCTGCACATGTTATGGTCTTGTAGGATGCAAATATTTTCATTTCTTTACCTTTCTTTCAGTTCTGCTTTGACCCAGAAGGTTTTCTTGAGTCTCTGAATTTTGTTGTGTCTCTGTAAATCCATCATTGTGTTTACATTTGATTTTGTGTGCTTTTGATGAGAGTTTCTTTGATTCTTTCTTTCTTCTTACTAATTAGGTTTTTGTAAACATTTGGCTTGATTATTGATTGGCTAAAGGAGTTTTTGATATTACGGTTGCAGTCTATGATAGTTATTTTGGTTAATGATAGCCTCATTTTGATTTTCTTCATATTTGAAATTGAAAAGGAAAATAAAAGAAGAATTTTAATTTCTTAACAATTTTTGAGTGTTTTTGTTGAATTTTGTATGAGTGTTAATCACCTTTGAGTGTGATTTCCTTTTGATGAGAGTTTGTTTGATTTTTATTCCTTCTTTTCAATTAAGGTTTGTGAACACTTGAGCTCGATTGTTGATTTGATTAAGGAATTTTCATATTACAGTTCTAGTCTGTGTGAATTATTTGGTCAATAATCTATTTGTATTTCATTTTCATTACATTTGCAAATTGAAAAGCCAAAGAAAATAAAATTTCCATTTTTTTCATTCCATATAGGTTTTTTGGTTTGCATTGGAATAATATACTGAAATATTTTCTTAGGAAGATCTTGTTTGTTGCATCATTGTTTGTCTCTTCCTTCTCGTAGATATATATTCATTAAAAAGTGAAAGAGTTCTTGTTATAATACAAGTTTCATCATAGGGAATTTAGGTGAATTCATACTGTGAGCCTTAAAATTGAAACATAATTGAAGACAAACTTCTAAAATTTATTCAGTTAACCTAAGGAGCATTTATAACATTAAGGACAAACATATAGGTCTAGGATAGAATACGTGTTCCAGCGTCATTAAACGTTGGAGATTTTGTTATTTGTCTGTGTTAAATTCTGGGGTTAGTTGGTATTCCACGTATGTAAGTATATCGAATCATTCTCCATGTACCTTCGGGTATATCAGATGGCATTTCCCATATGAAAAGTATATCAGAATACTTCCTTTCATACAAGATGCATTAGACAACACTACCACAAAGTGAGCTTCCACGTACCTCTGGGTATATTTTGGAAGTCCCCACTAAGATTTAAGCCTGCCCTAGGTAACCAAATCGACCACCTTGTTAATTGTGATACACCGAACACAACATTCAGGGAAATTGTCTGTACGTACTGGAAATAGTATATTTTAGTTCACAGTGACTTGGTAAACCCTTTTTCCTATTTACCCCTGTTTTTTTTTTTATTTGTGTCTTTCATTTCTAAAATCAATTAATCAACCATGAAACAACATACTTGGTGTTCGTGAGACATTAAACTCTCACTTTGCTCCTTAGTTAGGCCGAATCCAATGAAAACAGTTCCCGATTCTACTAGTCAAGGAAACTCGTATGAAGGGAATCCTGGTCCTTTTCCCTCTTTTGGAAATATTGGTTCTCCTTATATAGAAATGTTGTCCCTTTCTCGATTTACCATTGATTTACTAGTTTTTTTTGTTTTAGAACTTTTTGGTTCCGAATGTCCAAGCCGCTTACAATTGAGTCCTCCACCTGAACAACATCAACCTCAAGTTGATCCTAAAGTTGAACCTTTTCCTTCTTCACCTATTGTTTCTTCATCCCTTTCTTCCTCCTCACTTGGTTAAAGTCTTGAATAAATTAACCAAGAAGCTAAGAAGAAGATGAAAAGGACGATGAAGAAGAAGCAAAATAAGTAGGGGGGAAAACAAGAAACCATTTCTATGAATGTGACTAATGTTGAGAAACATTCTAACAATCCCCATAAAGTTAAAATCCCTTGCATGCTTTGTAAGGGTGACCACCTTCTTGGATATTGTCCTAGTATTTCTTAGGTATTAGAAGTGTGGTATGCATGCTTGTATCAACCCTTGTCATCAGCCTTTGGATATCATTCTAGTGAGGAATGTTGACCAGTGCTTATAAGGTTCCTGGAAAGAAGGATAAATTTAAGTTTCCTTGTAATTTATGTGAAGGGAATCATCCAATTCACCTTTTCCCTTGTTTGGATGAAACCTCCAAAATTTTGGAAACCCTTACAACTTCTCAATAGTAGCTTCCAACTGGTTACTAAAGTATTTCCCCAAATACTCCACTAGTTGATGAAGTAATTGAATCAAATCCATCTGTAGTCAATCCCACTCTATCTAAATGTGAATCCCATGGGTCCATTTCCAACCCACCATTGGTTGAGAAAATGGTTGAATTTCTTCCACCTTCATTTGATCGCACTTTTCCTGTAGAGAGTGTAGTTCATACCGCTCATGTTCTTCTAGTTTCTTTAGATCCTACTGAACAATGGGACATTTCTCCTGTTGTCACAAAACCCCCTCCTATTAATGACTCACTTGGTCAAACTATTCAAATAGTACAAGTAATTCAAATTATTTATAGCATGCCACATGCACAAATTGGTTAGCTTGATCCAGGAATGACACAAATTTTGTCAGGGAAATATTTACAAGGAATACCCTAAGCTCTTTTTCATTAGAAAAAAACTATACAACAACCTTATCTAGGCCAATACTTCCAAGTTCAACCTTTCCAACAATATCAATGCTTTCCTCGGACTGAAAAACCTGGCATGGGTTATCCTAATTATCAAAACAATTTGTATCAAGGTACGATGCAAATTTCAATAGCCCAACCCATCCTGTCCTATCCTGGATATCCCTCATCAATAGTTAACCTCCCCCCACAAGGTTACTGAGATATCTAGGGGCCAGAGAAATTTTTTTTTTTCTTGTGTCAAGCTCGTTAAAAAATGAAACAAGGTCTCAGAGAAAGTTCCTTTTATTGTGTCAAACTCATTAAAAAATGAAACAAGTTTCCTTAAGCATAGTCCTTTTATTTTGTCAAGATCGTTAAAAAATGAAACAAATCTCCCTTCAAGTCAAGTATTTCACTTGATCTCATAAATGAACCTTAATTCCATCTGCCTATTAGAAACCAGTAGTCTACTTAGGTGAATGAAATTAAGCTTAGGAGACATGTTCCTAGAATTGAGTTATTATGCTAGGGACATGGAAACTTATCTCAATCATAAAAATGAAACCACTCTCAAGCACAATTTCTCCATGTTTTAAGCTTGTGTAAAAATGAAACCACTCTCAAGCATATTTTTCCTTTGTTTCAAGCTTGTATACAAATGAAACCGGTTTCCACATTTTATCCTTTGTAATTGTTATTTCTTATCAACCTCTTTCTACCAAATGAGCCTTGTTTTTTTCATTCCATCATCACTGTGTACTTGGTCGATCATTCAATTTCACTTGGTGTTTTACCATTTCCTAATGAGCTACTATGATGAGTGGTATTATTAGCTTGTCTCTTGACATCTACATGTTTTGAGTAGTTCCATCATGTACGGAACCATTTTCTACCCTTTAGCTTAAAGAGGACTCATTCCTCTGGGAGGAGTCCTCTTTAAGCTCTTTTCAGACTCCCAAAACATGAAACGATTGTCGAGCACTTGTATCTTAGAACTTGTTAGAGTAAATGAAAAGATGTTTTCCCAGTATAAGTTTAACATTTTTTCAGACTGGGATGGACTATTTACGAAAAAAGGAATATTTTAATCGAACGTGACTAAAAGGTTCTCCTAAGTATAGTTTTTATGCCTTTTCAGCCTTAAGAGACTAAATTTATGAAAAGGAACCTTTGGAGTTTTCTTTTTTTCCTCTTCTTCAAACTCTCTAAACATGAAAAAGGAGTCGAGTTATGCCTTCGTTGGACTCATAAAATTATTAAACAACGATGGAATCTTCAAGCATGACGATACCTAACCACTCCTTCTTTGGGTTCATTAAAAGTGCTCAGAAGGATTCATCCAAAGGATGAACTTATAGATCACGCATATGTTATCCTCCTCAAGCTTGTCAAAAATAATGAAGTACTGGCCAATAATGGTTGGGAAATTGGGAAAATAGGGTACTAAACTTATTAATGGCAAAAATTCACTCTTGAACATGACACTCTTTCACTTCATCTCCATGATTTTTGGAATGGGAAATCTACTTGCCTCTTTGGTTAATCACACCATATCAAAATCCTTCTTAATCAATTTTGAGTCAATGTTTCAAACTCCATAAAGTGTCGTTGATATGTTCAAGAGAAGTCCTTCATTTGACTTATGCTACAATAATCTTAAGCCTTATTTTATGTTTTTCTTTCCTGAACCAACTCTGCATCAACATCATTCTATCTCACATATTGATACTAGTTTCATGTCTTTGATGAGGGGTACATCAAGTTCCTCCTACGATGGGTCACTTCCTTTCGACATCAATTCATTATATAGGAAGTTACCTTAGAAACTCCTTTCGGTACCTTGGAGCTTGCATACCTAAATGGAAAGTTTCCTCGCTCTCAGTGATAGTTCCTCATCATTGGCCTTCGACCAGAATATTTTGTGTGGTGTTTGACTTCAACTCATTCATTCACACCAAGTAGATTCTACTATAGTACCTTGAGAGCCATTATCATTATTGGTGGTTTCTTTCGCATATGTTAATGAATTACATCATTGGTCGGTAATCAAATGGTGTCTACCATGTTCAACTCTAGCTCATTTACATGCATGGTTAGACTCGTACTATTGAGTGATGAGGTAGAAGCCACCATATCTAGTTCCATCCATCTGGGCTGCAATTTCAGGATTCATACAAGATTACAAAGTATGATGGATATGATCATTCAGACAGTCATCCAAGCATGGATCCACACTCTGTCATCATTGGATGAGAATTATTTATCATTGTACATGTATATTGGCTTATATGTTGAGTATGGATATGCCTCCCTCAACAATTATATCATGATGATAATATGTATTGTAGTAGATGATGATCTTGACCAATCTATTCTTGATTTGAACATGTCACAAGGTAAAGCACTTCAGTCCTCAACCACTACTTCTACCTTTCTACTCTAGGGGGAAATCTGTTACAATTCATTTTGTCGCATTCACTCAAAAATACTGAAGACCGGATCAATCAACATCCTTGACACCTTGTCATTACCCATTTTCAAGGCCCTCAGAATTGCCTCTCCAAAAAGTCTGATTTTTTGGGTCAATCAGCTCAAAAACCATGTTTTTGGCCCCAACACACCCTACACTTTAGTTCACCTACAATGTTTGCAAGTTGCATAACTAAGCACCTACATTGACCAACACAGATTTCTCCCCTTTGCAGGTGCGATGGTTCTATAATTTCGGGAAAAATAAAAAATATTTTCGAAACTTCTCCTTCCAAAAGCTTCTAAGGTGGTTTTAACCATTTACCATTGTTATAAATCTCGAATTACCACTCTAGATGTCTTACTCTTATCCCTAGATCTTATCCTCCTTAATATGTGGATCTCAAGCCTAGATTGGTAAATCTTAAACTATCACTTTTACCCTATAAATTCACTACCATCCATAGAATCTGGGTTAGATTTTGGAGATTACTAGTGCCCTCATGTTGCTATTTTGAGCTTAAGGAATCATCCTCCATTAATGCATTACAATTTAGTTTGAAGGTTTGCTTTGTGGCAAGCAAGGACAAGACAGTTGGGGAGACATCTACAAAGTCAATCATCTATAAATGGTTGTAACTCTCTCCTTCATTTATTAATACATAAAGCACTATGCTTTCCTATAATTGTGTCATGTTGATGCTTATGTATTTCAATGCCTTTGGACTCATTGAATAGATACATTAGTTTATTCATTTTGAAGGTTTCATTTATAGCACTTTGATCTAGAGTTGGAGCTTACAAGTAAGAAGAAGAGGAGGGATTACTATAGATTCCAGGTAGGTCTTTCTTTTTTATTATAATTTCTCTTAGGAAAACATAGATCTTTTTTCCTGTGTTGTTTCAAGATTAGGCCACTAGATCTAGGGAGTTCCCTTTTATCTGTGAAAGATAATTTGCCACAACCACTTGGCGACCATGTTGGGGATCAATATTTCCCTTAGTTTTTTCCTTGTCATTTTTGACCTTTCAAAGCGACCTAAATTGAATTTTTTAGACAATAATTAGCCTTAAGAAAACACAATTTTGAGTTTGGTAGGGTTTTTTGTGTCATCTTTTGAGCAAATAAGCTCCAACGCACTCTTTTTTCTAAGACAGAGTGACCCAGCGCAATATCTTCTCTTTGGAAGTGTGATGATTCGCTCTGGTGTGCATTCTGCACATGTGACAGTTCTGTAGGATTCAAAAATTTGATTTTCTTTACCTTCCTCTTAGTTCTTCTTCGATCCAAAAGGTTTTCTTGAGTCTCTAAATTTGTTTGTGTCTCTGTAAAACCATCATTGTGTTTAAATTTTATTTTGTTTACCTTTGATGATAGTTTCTTTGATTCTTTATTTCTTCTTATCAATTAGGTTTTTGTAAACATTTGGATTGATTGTTGATTGGCTAAGGAAAATTTTCATATTACAGTTGCAGTCTGTGTGAGTTATCTTTGTCAATGATGTAGCTTCATTTTCATTTTCAATGCATTTGAAATTGAAAAGGAAGAAGAGAAAATTTTCAATTTCTTGACAATTTCTGAGTGTTTTTGTAGAATTGTGTATGAGTGTTAATCACCTTTAAGTGTGATTTCCTTTTGATAAGAATTTGTGTGATTTTTTCTTCCTTCTTGTCAATTAAGGTTTGTGAACACTTGAGCTCGATTATTGATTTGATTAAAGAATTTTCATATTACAGTTCCTGTCTGTGTGAATTCTTTTGTCAATAATATAAGTGCATTTCATTTTCATTACATTTTCAAATTGAAAATCCAAATAAAATAAAATTTCCATTTTTTGAATTGCATCTAGGGTTTTTGGTTTGCATTGGAATAATACATTGAAATATTTGCTTAGGAATCTCTTGTTTGTTGCATCATTGTTTATCTCTTCCTTCTCGTAGAAAGATATTCATTGAAAAGTGAAAGAGTCCTTGTTATCATACTAGTTGCATCATAGGGAATTTGAGGTGAATTCATATCATGAGCCTTGAAATTGAAACATAATTAAATATCAAGTTCTAAAATTTATTCAATTAACCTAAGGAGAATTTGGAATATTAACGACACACATAGAGGTCTAGGCTAGAAGATGTGTTCCGATGCAGTTAAATGTAGGAGTTGTCGTTATTTGTTTGCTTGCATTCTGGGGGTACTTAGTATTCCATGTATGTAAGTATATCAAATCGTTCTCCATGTACCTTCGGGTATATCAGATGATGTTCCTCATATGAAAAATATATCAGAATACTTCCTATCATACAGGATGCATTCGACAACACTACCAAAAATTGTGTTTCTACGTACCTCTTGGTATATTTTGGAAGTCCTCACTAGGATGCAAGCTGCCCTAGGTAACTGAGTCAGCCACCTTGTTAACTGTGATACAACAAGCACAACATTTAGGGAGGTTTTCTGTACATACTAGAAACGGTATATTGTAGTTCAAGTGACTTGGTAAACCCTTTACCTAGTTACCCTTGGATTTTTTTATTTGTGTCTTTAATTTCTAAAATCAATTAATCAATCATGAAACAACATACTTGGCATTCGCGAGACATTAAATTCTCACTTTAATACTTATTTAGGTTGAATCAAATGGCAACAATTCCCAAGTCTACCAGTCAAGGAAACCCCTTTGACGAGAATCCTGGTCCTTTCCCTTCTTTTGGAAATTTTGGTTCTCCTTATATGGAAACATTGTCCCTTCCTGGATTTACCATTGGTTTACTAGTTTGGTGTTGAAATTAGTAACAAGTAGAGGCTTCTAATTTATTTTTCCCTTAATTAAATTAGAAGGAAATTGTAATTGCAGATCACATGACATATTGTACGAGTTAACTAAGTTAGGAAGACTTAGTTAGCTCAGTAAATTCGAGTTTATGATCAAACTAGAGGCATGTAGAGTTCTCTATAAGTTTTAGGGGGTCCAGTTACAGTTTATTTTGAGTTGTAATTATTTAACTTAATTATTTGAGTTAAAATCAATTTAACTAGTTCTAACTGATGGAGGAACTAGTGAGAGGTCCTAAAAATTAAATCTAATTTAATTCACATGCAGTGATAAATCAAATAATTGATAATTCACCATAAATAGCTTATGCATGTCAATTCTAAGAAAGACCTAGTTGAGATTGGATTTAAAGTGAAGTGTACTATCAGTTGTATAATTAGAAACTTGTACAGGTGGTGCATGGAGTCAACAAAAAGACTTACATATATTGCACAATCATTAATTGAAGATTTCCTAATTAATAGGGGCTCAATTTCCCTAGGGATTGTGCAAGTAAGACAGGACATCCAGAGGCATGAAATTAGTTAAGTATTGAACCAAGCTAGCCTAAGATAGTGTGAGACAGAAAAATACAGTGCAGAGAACTCTCAAGCCTGAGAGAAGCATTGTATTGTTTCATATTCTTTGACTTATGCAATATACAGATAGCGAGGTTTTTGTTGAGGATTTCCCCAGATAAATCTTTGTGTTGTGCAATTGAAATTATTTATCTTTCTTGTTCAAGTGATTGTGCGATCGTAATTCGTTTCCACAATTTGTAGAATAGATTCAAGTATTTTGTTTTAGCATATTAAAATATCACTTGAATCTATGTGGATTTTCTACATGGTATCAAAGCACGAATCACTCTAAAAGAGAAGAATATGAGTTTGTTTTGTACAGGTGAATCAAATTTGTAGATGTAATCTTCAGGACCAGCAACATGATCAAGTTGTATTTATGTAGATTGAGACTCGAATATTCCATGGAGGGTAGCTCTAATTACATAGCTTGGAAGGACAAGATGGAAGCAATGTTGGAATACAATATGCTGAAGAAGTTCATAGACAATTTTGTTCCCAGGCCTGCAGCACTAGATGCTCAAAATCTTGATGCATGGAAGAAGAATGTAGCAAAGGCGAGAAGGATTCTATTAGAAGGAGTTTGTTATCATATTGTATTGAACCTCCATGGAAAGGCAACATCATATGCTATGTGGAAGGCCTTAAAATATTTTTTTTAGAACAACAAAAAACACAGGAATCTGGCGCTGAAGGACAAGCTCAGAAAAATCAATATGGAGAAGGGCGACACAATACCAAAATACTTGATGATGTTCACTCAATGTCGAGATGAGCTTGGAAGTGTTGGTGTTATAGTTGTCGAGGATGATTTAGTGAGCCTAGCACTTCTAGGCCTTCCTAAGAGCTAGCACAACTAACAAGATTCCGTGAATGGGAGGGAGAAGCTATCAGAGTGGGAGTGATTGTGGTCCGACTTGGTACAAGGAGAGATTCAGTGGAATACTAGAGATGGATCCTCATCAAAGCCTGATGATGAGGAGAAATGTGCCTTGGTTGAAAAGGAAAATAAAGGGAAATGGAATGCGTCCCATTCCAAATAATATTTCGGTCAGGCAGGCAAGAAGTACTTGTTGAAGATTAAATTCTTTCACTGTCATGAGCTGGGACACTATGCCACAAAGTGTCCACACAAGAAGTCTGGAAAGAAGCCTTCAGGAAGAGCCATAGGTGAAGCTCTTGCTTCACAATTTGAGTTGGATTTCACTCTCATCACATGCATGGTGTCATCAGTGATGGGTTTGGCGTGGTACTTGGATAATGGAGCTTCGTTCCATATGATCTGTTAGGGTCCCGTGATTTGGCTGATTGGCAAGCCAAATGACAGTGTAACATCAAACCAAGCTTTGGAGCCCAAGGACCTAGCCTTCCTGGACTCAGAGAGGGCTCTCTCTATATGTGTGAGGGATATCTGTGTGTTTTCTTATTGTGTTCTGATTTTAGGCTAGTTATGAAGTAAGTTTTTTGGTTTTTTAAGTTGTGAGGGATGAAACTGATCAAAGATATAAAATAGATAACAAGATTTTGGATTAATTGGGCTATGGGGTCAAAAGGTCAAGAAAGCTATTAGATGACGATACAAGGCTGTTGAAGGGCCGATTTGATTCAAGGTAGAAAGGATCTTTGGGAAAAATGGAGTAAATGGACATCAAGTTTGTGAACAACAAAGAGTTTCAAGCATAACTAGTTCGATAGATAACATAAACATGGTAGGGAAAACCATTAATCATGCAAAATTTAACTACAAGCTAATCAATACATAGAAATAAACATTCAAGCCATGCATAGAAGTATATGACCCTCTAACTTTGGGAAATGGCTATCAGACTTTGGGGAAAACACTTAAGGAAGACAAACAACTTAACTTACTATGCCGGAACGCCTAAACACAGTACTTCAAGTTATTGGGCACTTTGAACAACAAGATTTGCATAGTTTTAGGCAAAGGGCTAGATCGAAACTAGGGCTCCTTGGTTGAACAAGATGATAATCTAATCAGTCAAAGAGAAATTTCATGGATGGAACTATAGCTAGCCATAGGTAAGCAGGGCGTACCGTAAGTCATACTTAGCATGTATAGAACTATGAATGAAACAAGCAACAATATCCTCAAGTTGTTAAAGAGCAGTTAAGAATTCTTTAAAGCAACTAAGGAAGAAGAAAACATGGAAACTATGAAGATTCAGGAAATTTGAGGTGCCTCCATGGGCATATCTCAAATTTTTTCTCTACTGATATATAGCAAGCAAGAAACATGTATTCATGAATGAAAACTAGAAGACAACAACAAAGCAAGAGACACTATACCATTCTACCAAGTCATGGAATCCATCAACAATCATTCATCATTCATCCAAGAACATCCAAAAGCATACCACAAGTATTTTCTTCCAAAGCTTATATGACCATATATTGCTTCTCTTCTCAAGTTCAGCCTTGTTTTACAATGAAAGCCTTTGGAATATATAGGCTTAAGTGAAGAAAACCTCATGGTTCAACTTGCCATCCTATTGGCCTAATCAAAATATCTAAACTTGTCCTTGAGGCTTTGCAAAGCCCAAGGCACAAAATATCTCATAAAATATCTAGAAAATGCTAAAAAAGGAAAAATAATTGACTTTGCATTATTTTCCATGTGAAAAAATAGCTAAACGCACATTTGGAAAAAGCAATTTTTGAAGGTTCAAAAATTACAAAAATACTCAAAATTTATATCAACAAAAGGTCCCCTGACTTGCCGGCAACATTAGGCAGCCTTCCTGATGTCGAAACGAGGCTCATGATAGCTCGTTGGAAAGCTTTGAGCATATAATTTCCAGAACAATTGAAAATTTCCCAATCCAATGCTTGGAAGTCCTCCAAAACTGCACCTGTGTGTAAAAAACCAGAATTTAAACCTTGCTGATAGACGGGGCAGAATGTTGAAAAAGTGAGTGTTTTTCGCCATTTTGGGGAAGAAAATTATCTTCAAATGTTATGAAAATCGCTGAGTATGTGCCCCTGAAATTATGGCATCCAATGATACCATTCGCATCCCATGACGATCTCCCAAACTGAAATGGTGAAGCCCCTGAGTTTTGGCCAAAAACCCAAAAATGTCAAAAAACAAGATTGTGTCAAAATTTGCTCAATTTTGGTGAGAAAGTCCCTCAAGGCTTTTTAGAAACATTACTAGAAGCTCGGGCCAAAATTCTAAGCCTAGAGGTGTCTTTCTCCCTTTTTCTCACCAGTCGCCCTCTTTGGGCAGTTTGGAGCTTTTCTCGGTTTTTCTTCTTTGTTGTTTTGGCATTCTAGATTTGGTGAGGAAGTCATGGCCCCTTGCCTAGGAGAGGCAGCTAGCACATGCTTTGGAGAATTCCCTTCATGATATTTATGCTGCTGTTCTATCTCATAAAGCTACCCCTTTTCCCGTCTTTTTTCATCACTGTTATGCTGCTCCTGCTACTCTGTCTCACTTTCACTGTCAATCACTGTTTGATTAAGGTAAAAATGATATCAAATGTAATGTGAAATGCCCTTCTTTGGTATAAGACCCTTGCTCCTTCAGAAAACTCCCTTTTCCAACCTTTGCACATCAATCAGCCAATGCTCATCATGAATTCCACAATCAATCAAAGACAAACACAGTCAAGGAATTTTCCTGTGTCTGTGGTGGGGATACCCTGCCTTTTGATGTTTTGAGGACACAGTGTAGCATTTTATTTCAGACAAAGGTAAGAACAAAATCTTCTGAGCTTCAAGACACTGCTTTTTTTCTTGTAGGCCATTTCATCAGTAGATTCAAACAACAGAAACACAGTCAACCAAAAAATGTATCTCCACAGTCAAAGTCACTGTTTATAAGATAGGGAAAACAAGGCTTATTGTGTTTTTATGATGTAGTAACAAAGGCCTGTAGCTTTCAATAGTAACAACTCCCCTTCAAACAAAAACTTCCCTCTTTATACTCTATTGCTCTTCACACAAAATTTTGACCAAAACACCTCCGAATGCAATGGGAACTTCACTCACTGGTTATGCTTTATAGAATGAAAAGTTACAGACACTGTATCTCCCTTTTAACTCACAGAGGAAACCTTTTGAAAAATAAAAAATGCTCATAGGAATGGCTACAGCTGTTGGAACATAGACCTACAGTTCCATTTTTTCTTTTAAAACCTTGTGTTCCTATCCTTCAACACAGTTTTGAGGGTAGCTATAATGGCCTTCTTTCTTATCAACAAACTCATAAGTTTTTTTAAAATTTCATCAGTCACAATACATCTCGTTTTTAACACAAAATTAAACCTATGGTTTAAATTGTGTTTTTTTAACCCCTTCACTCTGTCTTAGCAGTCTTAAAAAGAGAAAATGGGCATATAAAATACCTTTGGGATTGATGAGGATGCTTCTCGAGGAGTTTGACATGCTTTAAGAGTTGTTTGGCGGTGTCTTGATCGTTGGAAATGTGCGCAGCACTTTTACAGTGGAGAACATCGTGCAGAATGGGCCGTTGGGTCACTGTCGGGCTGACAGGACCGACACCCACAGGCGCGCCGCGCGGTAGTGTGTCGTTGTGTAAAAAACACTCCCAAGCGCGTCGCGCAACTCTACAGGTGCGCCGCGCAAGTTTTGACCTTTGAAACTCCGGTTTTTCGTGCAAAATCTCCTTCTCTGGTCTTGAGGGCAACAAGAGAGATCCTTTGCTAGCACTTGGAGTTTGAAAAAACGCGTGGGAAGCAGTCTTTAACTCTGGCCTTTGAAAAAAGGGAAAACCCTTTGATATACTTAATGAGGGTTTATGAAAACATTTAAAAGGCTTTTGTCATTTAAAACATGAAACTCTTACCCTTTGCGAGATAATAGCTAAGACTCCTTTTCTTTTTCTCACAATAGGAAACATTCCAAGGGCTAACTTTGTTCATTGTGTTCATATATTCGAAAAAATGACCTTTGCCACTGTTGACACCTTTGGAGACATTTTTAACAAGGAAAGACCACTCAAGCTCTGTCAAGAGTATTGAAAACTGCTTTATCATTTTGCAAGGAGATGGCTTGTCTTTTTCAACTTGGTTAACAACTTCTGCCTCCAGGTGTTTCATCAGCTTTCCCCTCAACTGTAGGTGCCAAGATTCAGTTGCACTCATTTAGACTTTGTCATCTTCTGTCTATCAAGAAGGGCGCTTCTTCTACAATCTTTCCTCTGCTCAAAATGTATCAGCATGGTATCTTGGGTCTTTTGTTATAGGAGCAGACCTTCTTTGGAAACAAAAAATACTTTTCTTTCTTGTCCACTGTGATTTATTTAAAGGAGAAACTTCTGCCACTTTTTACTATTTAATGCCCTTTTCACAATGTAACATTTTCCCAATGATACACCAATGAGTTATGAAGCCCTTTGCCTTTTTTCAGGGAAACAGATTTACCTTTTGATCTTTAAACTAATATTTTCTGCTATGGATGTTTGAAATGTGATAAAGCCTTATTGTGAAGATGACTTGACTGCCAGGTGTCTATTCAGCTCATTTTCTGACTGTGGGTGAAAAATGTAGCTGCATTTGCTCAGGCCCTTCCATCTCAGTCCATTTTTAAAATGAGATCTCTTTAACACTTCTCTCTTCACTCAAATTTCATTGACATGGTACCTTTGACCTTTTACAGGGAACATGCCTATATTTTCTTTGAAATCCTTTCCAGAATCTGAAAGTATACCAACATCCTTCTTGCATTTTTTGAAAAACCGTGTTCAGTTATGTTGCCTCTTGGGGGGGAATGAGCTCAGATTTCCTTTGGAAATTCAACAATTACTCTTCAAATTCTGTTTTGTTGGGACTGCAGACTGTCTTTTGATAGAAACCTTGTAGAGAGATAAGCTTGACCCATTGGATTGCAGTGGTACCCCTGCTTTCCTTTTGGTCTCTTACCTTGCTTTCTCTGTTCAGTCATTCTTTACTGTTTCTTAGCACTCATCTTTGATCCATCACACCTTGAAGACAATCAATGCCCTGGCCCTCTACTTATGAATGAAGGAGGCCTATCACTTGGCGATATATCTGATGATATTTGATGAGCATGCTTGACAAGGGTTCCTCTTATGTATGATGGCAAGCAAATCAATTTGAGAACATTACTGCTTTCACTGTTTATTAAAGACAAGTTTGCTTTACAATCAGATGCAACTCTTAAAACCAACTTTTGGCCATCGCCCTCTGCTTTTAGATGAAGGAAGCGCTTTAACCCTCTGCTTATAGATGAAGGTGGTTCTTAGCCATGTCATATCAACAGCCTCTTGACGGTATTGTTTTTTCTTCTGCTGTCCTTCAGGCTGTGAATGGGGTCGCAAGAGTTTGATGAATAACTCTTGGCCCTGTAGAAAACATCTCAGGCTTAGGATCACATTGAGAAGCAACTGTCTTCTCATGTGGCGCCAAGAATTGTCCTATGAGATGCTGATATGTTTTTATCCTTGAAAGATTTATCAAACACTGTAAAACACCTAAAATCAGCTTGAGATTATGGTCTATGTATTGCTGAGACTTAAGGGTGTATTAGTGGCGCGACTTAGGGCTGAGATCAACTTTATTAGCAGAGTGAGAGGTCTGTTATGACTGGTCTATAGAAGATGGAGGTTTTTTGGCTCTTGGATAGTTTGCCAAGGGTGAAATGTCTTAAAGTGCCACTTCCTAACTTAGGGGAGACTGTTTGAATAGATTTGGATTGTCTCTTTAGAGCTGATGGGCAGACTAGTATGGCTGAAGCTAGGTAGGATTTGATAATGGGGTTTCAGCTCGTCATGGGCGGACTGAGAGGTAAGAAGGAAAAAAGGTTTATGGGGGTTTTCTAGATGACAAATTGACATATGGAGATCAGCTTCTAGAAAAATCAGCTAGAATTTAGTCATCAACAATAGGTGAAAAATACTGATGACTAACATGATCGACAACAAAGAATTCTTTAGTAACTTGGAGGAGAAGGATCTCCATATGCACATCGAGATGGGAGATGACGGAGGTATAGCACGACTGACATAGGTATTGTTACCTTTTAGAGGGATTCTGGGACTCCTATCACATTATAATATGTCATATATGTTCCTGGTTTAAAGAATAATTTAGCTTTAGTTGCTATGTTAGAAGACCATGGCTATGATGTGATATTTAGTAAAGGAAAGGCGTTCCTTCATCACAAAGCCACGAGACAGGTGAAGAAGATTGGGGTTTGGGTAAAGAACCTCTACAAATTTGATGTATAATATTGTGTTGCCTTGAGCATGAAAGCATATAAGGTGTAGAGTTGAGACATCAATGTGTTATCTACATTGGGCCATCTACACCATGGCACTTTGAAGATCACAGCAGATTTCTACAGGACTTCCCAAGGGTGCACTTGAGCAACAAGATACATGAAAAGGGTGTACATTGGGCAAGTACCCCAAAACCACCTTTCATGATAAGTTTAGTTAGAGCGAAGGTGATCCTTCAAAGAGTTCACTTAGACGTGTGTGGACCATTCTCGACAACCTCCATAGTAAAAAACAAGTATTATGTGAGTTTTGTAGATGATTTTTCATGCAAGTCTTGGATATTATTCATGCAGAAGAAAGATCAAACGTTCTCAAAATTTTGTGATTTCAAAGCACTTGTCGAGAAAGATATGGGTAAGAAGGTGAAGGCTCTCAAGAGCGACAACGATGAAGAATTTGTCTCGAATGAATTCAAGAACTTATGTGCTTCAGAAGAAATTAAATGGGAATTGATAGCACCTCATAACCCACAACATAATGGGGTTGTAGAAAGGAAGAACATAACTATTGTGGGAGAAGCACAAATGATGTTGCATGATCAGGGCCTTTTGTTGCACTTGTGGGATGAAGCATGCAACACAACAGTATTTGTGCAAAACATAAGTCCTCATCAAATTCTTGGGATGAGTACACCAGAGGAATATTTTTCATGTAATAAACAAAATGTGGCACACTTTAAAATTTTTGGTTCATCAGTTTATTTTTGTGTAACCAAAGATGCCAGGAAAACGCTAAAGCCAACAGCTGAGTTGGGAATATTTGTGGGGTACAAGGATACACCTCAGAACTATCGAGTGTACTTTCCCTCTCATAAGATGACAATGGTAAGGAGAGATGTGGAATTCGATGAAGAGAATGCCATGTGAATTTCCCTTGAGAGGGAGCTTTAGTTGCATGCAGTTGAGGAGCTCTTAGCTCCAAAAGAATAACCTCAATATGTGGAGCGACCACAAGAAGAGGAGCAGGGATTGGAAGAACCCACTCATACCGAGACATATAAAGATAGAAGGAAGCATGCTAGAGAGGCTGAAAGGTCGGTGCTTGATGCTAGAGAGAATGTGGGAGCACCCACATCACAACGCAGGCAGAGAAGGTCCCCAGAGCGGTACACTAGCTACATGGCTCTTATGAGCGATAGTGTAGATATTGAGCCATCCTCATTCGAGGAAGCAGTGCAATAAATAGTTTGGGTTGATGCCATGGTTGAGGATTATGACTCCATTATAAAAAAAAAGCATGGGAATTTGTCCCAAGACCGGAGGTCATGTTAGTTGTAGGATCCAAGTGGATCTATAAGGTGAAGCAGGTAACATATGGGAGTGTTCAGAAACACAAGGCTAGATTTATGGCCAGAGGGTTCTCTCAGGTGCAAGGAATCGATTACGAGGATACCTTTGCGCCAGTTGCAAGGTACTCGTCAATCATATCTATCCTTTCACTTTTAGCGTAGATGGGATGGCAGATACATAAAATGGATGTAAATACAACCTTCCTCAATGGAGTGATTGAGGAAGAGGTGTACATTGAGTAGCTGGAAGGTTTTGATACCTTCAACAGTGAGTCACATGTGTGCAGACGCAAGAGAGAAATGTATGGACTGAAACAAGCACCTCGTTCGTGGTATAGCAGGATCGAAAACTACTTCACTGGGTTGGGCTTCACCAAAAATGAAGCAGATGCAAACCTTTACCATATTGTGGTAGAAGGTAAATTATCAATCATTTTGATTTATGTGAATGATTTTATTCTAATAGGTGATGAGAAAATCATAAAAGCTTGTAAATAAGATCTTGCAAGAGAATTTGAGATGAAGGATATAGGGCTGTTGCATTATTTCCTTGGATTGGAAATTTGGCAAAGAGATGGGGAACTATTTTCATCTCAGGGCAAGTATGCCAACGATATTATGAAGAAGTTTCACATGGAGGGAAGCAAACCCATGGAGACTCATCTAGCAGGAAATTGGAGGAAGGAAGATGTTATTTTAGGCGAAGTGGTAGAACCTACCATCTATAGGAAACTTGTGGGTTCACTCATGTACTTGGTGAACACACGACCATACATATGTTATGTGGTTAACCAACTTAGTAAAGTTATGGTTAAGATTGCCAAGCTCTATTGGAAGGCACACAAGCATGTGTTGAGATACCTTAGAGGCACCACTCATTTTGGGCTATGGCACAAACAGACAGAGGGAGTGAAGCATCAAGGCTTCACAGATGCAAATTGGGTTGGGAGTCCATCTGACAGGAAGAGAACATTAGGGGCCATCTTCAGTATTGGGTCAACAACAGTTTCTTGGTACACCATGAAGGAGATATCAATTGCATTTAGTTCAACAGAGGAATAGTACATGACTGATAGTTACACAACTTGTGAGACCATCTGGATGAGGAAGATTATTGTTGGTTTGTTTGGTCAGCATATGGATATGACAGTGATTTATTGTGATAACTAGACTTGCATCAAAATCTTGGTTAATCCAGTTTTTCATGACAATTTCAATCATATTGATATATGATATCACCATTTTAGAGATTGTGTGCAGAGGAGGATTATGTCATTAGAGTACATTCCTACAGAGGAGCAGGATGCAGAAATCTTGACGAAGGCACTTTCAAGAGGGAAATTCGACTTCCACAAAGGACGGATCGGGGTAGCAGACAATCCCTTTCTTGTTGAGAGGTAGCGTTGAAAAAGGCAACAAGAAGAGGCTTCTAATTTATTTTTCCCTTAATTACATTAGAAGGAAATTTTAATTCCACATCACATGACAACTTGTACGAGTTAACTAAGTCAAGAATACTTAGTTACCTCAGTCAATTCAAGTTGAGGGTCAAACTAGAGGCATGTAGAGTTCTCTCTAATTTTTAGGGTGTCCAATTATAATTTATTTTGAGTTGTAATTAATTAACTTAATTATTTGAGTTAAAATCAGTTTATCTAGTTCTAATTGATGGAGGAACTAGTGAGAGGTATAGTGAATTAAATCTGATTTAATTCACATGCAGTGATGAATTAGATAACTAATAATTCACTATAAATAACTGATGCATGTTAGTTTTGAGGAAGACCTGGTTGAGATTGGAGTTAAAGGGAAGTGTACTATCAGTTGTATAATTAAAAAATTGTACAGGTGGTGCACAAAGTCAGAAAAAGGCCTTAGATGTATTGCACAATCATTAATTTGGAATTTCCTAATTAGTAGGGGCTCAATTTTCCTAGGGATTTCACAAGCAAGGCAGGGCATCCAGAGGCAAGAAATTGGTTAAGTATTCAACCAAGCTAGCCTAGGATAATGTGAGACAAACAAAGATAGTGCAGAGAGCTCTCAAGCCTAAGAGAATAATTGTATTGCTTCATATTCCTTGACTTATGCAATATACATATAGTGTGATTTTTAGTTGAGGATTTCCCTAGATAAATCTTTGTCTTATGCAATTGAAACTCTTTCTCTTTCTTTTTCATGTGATTGTGTGATCGTAATTGGTTTCCATGATTTTTAGAATAGATTTAAGTATTGTGTTTTAGGAAATTACAAGATCAGTTCAATCTATGTGGCTATTCTACATTTGGTTGCTTTCAACATATTTGGTTATGAATGTCCAAACTTCTTCACAATCGAGTCCTCCACCTAAACAACATCAACCTCAAGTTGATCCTAAATTTGACCCTTTTCCTTCTTCACCTATTGTTTCTTCATCCCTTTCTTCCTCATTTCCTGGTGAAAGTATTGATTCTAGTAACCATGAAGCTAATAAGAAGAAGAAAAGGAAGAATAAGAAGAAGCAAAATAAGCAGGGGGGTAACCAGACAACCATTGCTTCGAACGCGACGAATGTTGAGAAATCTTCCAGCAAGCTTCATAAAATAAATTTCCTTTGCATGCTTTTTAATGGTGGCCACCTTCTTAGATATTGTCTTGGTATTCCTCAGGTATTAGAAGTATGGTCTATAGGTTTGTATCAACCCTTGTCGTCAGCCTCTGGAGTTCATGTCGGTGACCAACCATCAACTAGTGCTTATAAGGTTCTTGGAAGGAAGGGTAAAGTTAAGTTTTCTTGTAAGTTATGTGAAGGGAATCATCCAATTCACCTTTTCCTTTGTTTGGATGACTTACTACTTCTCAAAAGAAGCTTCCAACTAGTTACCGAAAGATTTCCCCAAATCCTCCATTAGTTGACGAAGTAATTGACTCGAATCCATATTCAATCAATCCCACTCTCTCTGAATGTGAATCCCATGAGTTTTTTCCCAACCAACCATTGGTTTAGAAAATAATTAGAGGAATTTTGAGGTCTAAAATGGGCCTCCTAAAGAAATTATAAAATAATAGTGGAAATAATAAAATAATATTTGATTACATCATCAAATTTTAGAGGGAAAAAAGAAAAAACTACTTTTTAAACTCATATTTTCAACTTATCTCCCAAAGTTTTTTCTCAAATTTTGAGTGGGAGTACTCATTGGATGTAAAATTTAATTTTTCATCCAAGGAGTACCCATGTTGCATACTTTTTATGGGTCCTCCTACACAAAAAATGAGAAATACATGAAAAACGTGATTGTAATCACGTTTTTTTATGTATTTATCATTTTTCATGTAGTGGAGTCCATAGAAAGTATGCAACATGGGTACTCCTTGGATGAGGAATTAAATTATGCATCCAATGAGTACTCCCGCTCGAAATTTGAGTAAAAACTTTGGGAGATAAATTGAAAATACGAGTTAAAAAAGTAGTTTTATTATTTTATTATTTTTTAATCTTTTTACCCTTTTACTTAAAAAATGGTGAATCATCCCCCATGGTTGACATCGTCATCTTGAATCCTATTGGTTCTTATAAATTTTATTTTTTTTATACATTTTTCTTAGGAGGCCCATTTTAGACCTCAAAATTCCCCTAATGGGTTGACTGGCTTCCACCTTCAGTCAATCACACATTTCCTTTAGAGAGTGGAGTTTATACTGCTCAGGTTCTTCTTTTTTCTTCAGACCATGTCAAGCAAGAGGATATTTATCTTGTTTTCATGGAACCCCCTCCAAGTAATGACTCTTTTGGTGAGAATATTCAATAGGTACAAGTAAGTCAACCTATTTATAACATGCCACAGGCGCAAATTGGTCAACCTAGTCCAGGAATGACACAAATTACGCCAGGGAAATATTTACAAGGAATACCCAAAGCTCTTGTTGCTCAGAAAATGACTATACAATAGCCTTATCCAAGCCAATACTTCCAAGGTCAACATTTCCAAAAATATCAAGGCTTTCCTGGGATTGGACAACATGGTATGGGTTATCATAATTATCAAAACAATTTGTATCAAGGTGGGATGCAAATGTCAGTAGCCCAACCCATCCTGTCCTATCCTGGATATCTCTCACCAATATTTAACCTTCCCCCACAAGGTTATTAATTTTCCTAGGGGCTGGAGTAGAGTTCCTTTCCTTTTGTTAAGCTCGTTAAAAAATGAAACAAGGTATCAAAGAAAACTTCCCTTTCTTGTGTCAAGCTCGTTAAAAAATGAAACAAGGTTCCTTGAGCATAGTTATTTTACTGTGTCAAGCTCATTAAAAAATGAAACATATATCCCTTCAAGTCAGGTCTCTCACTTGATCTCATAAATGAACCTTTGTTTCATCCGCCTATTAGTAACCAATAGTCTACTTAGGTTACTAAAATGAATCTTGGTGGGCATGTGCCTAGAATTAAGTCATTATGATAGGGACATGGAAACTTATCTCAAGCATAAAAATGAAACCACTGTCAAGCACAATTTCTCCATGTTTCAAGCTTGTGTAAAAATGAAACCACTCTCAAGCATAGCTTTCCTTTGTTTCAAGCTTGTGTAAAAATGAAACTGGTTTCCACATTTTATCCTTTGTTATTGCTATTTTTTATCAGTCTCTTTCTGCCATATGTGCTTTGGTTTTCTTCCAGATGATCTCTACGTGTTTTGAGTTAATGTGTGTATGCTTGTGGATGAGTTTTTTGAGTATTGTCATTCAAACTAGTCAGATTTAATCATATACCATGATAATTGTCGGGATGATTGATTACCGTGCTTGTTCTCATCCAAGCCAAGCAGTGGGAGTAAGTTGAAAGGATTTGAAATATACCTGTAAATAAATTATAATATATGACGAAACAAATCCAAGATAAATCCAATAATAACAATAGAAATTCTAAAACCCTTGAGGTAGGGTTATACCATACAATCACTCCTTAAGAAAGGAGAAACCTGCAAAATCCACGTGCTTTTCAATACAAAGCAATACTTCACACCCATTCTCTTCCTATTTTTAACTATATATAATGTTCTAAGATCCAAAATCCTAACAACCCTAACTACTTTTGGTCCCTTCCATAGTGCGGGTTAACCACTTTATTTATTAGTTATGGCCCATTTATTCATCATCCTTAACTAAACAAACTAATTGTGGTCCATTTTTATAATGAGGTTCAACCACTTACAATCACCATTTATGTGGGCAACCACTTATGATATTTATTTACTAAACTAAATAATTGTGGTCCCCTTTTTACATCACATTATGCCCTTGGGTACCCCCATATGTATCCCATATTATCCACCCCTAGGTATACTACATGACAATTGTATGCTCAAATTTTGTGATTGTCTAGGGATTCACAGTTTAACATATTTGGGCACTTAGTTGAATTTTAAAATTGTTTACCATCCATATGTAAATGGGAAGACTGAAAGAGTAGAGGAAAGTGATTGAAAACATTTTTTGCATGTATATAATGGAAAAACCAACTACGTGGGAAGATTATATACACTTTTTAGAGTTTTCATATAATAATGGGCATCAACCATCATTGAAAATAAGTATATTTGAAGATTTATATGAAAAATATGCAAGACACCAGTGTGCTGGGATAATCCAATATTTTTTTTTTGCTTGGACTAGAAATTCTTAAGGAAATGGAATAGGAAGTAGCTAAAATTAAGTGGAATATAAAAGTAGTCGAAGAACGAAAAAAAAAACTATGTATATGGTGCACTAGGAATTTATAGTTGGGTATCATATTTTTCTACGAGTGAGGCCAAGGAAAAGTTCCTTGAAGCTTGGAAGTTGTGTTAATCCAACACCAAGATATTGTGGGTCATATTTTTTTCAGTTGTTTATTTACTAAATAAGTATGTAAACGATCCTAATCATGTTATTGATTGGGCAGTGATTCAGGTAGAACCAAAGGGAGGGTTTAAAATTGGAGTCATTGTGCATCCTCGAGAAGAAAAGTAACATTTCTTTGAAATTGATCCATTGGACAGGTAAAGGTGCAATGGAAACATTTTGGTATTTATGGGACTACTTGGGAGCTAGATGATTCCATGGAGGAGGCATATCCATTTTTGTTATAATTTTGGGAGGATCATTGAGGCCAATGTTGTTCCAAGGGTTACATAGATGTAGTATTCTAGTTTTGACCCTTGACATGTATTAAATTAGATTATGTAAATGTTCTAAATATGCTAGTATGGAATCCTATTGTGGAGCTCAAGGGAAAGTCCCAACTATTGAATGGATAGACATGTATGCTGTAAATATAATTATATGGACCATATATTAGGCTTGTCATCTGGAATTTAAGCTACATAAATATCAATGCTAGGATATAATATAACGGTTCACTATGGTTGTGTAAATAAATATCAGTGCTATGATTCCACTATAAAGGAAGAAGAAAGGGGCACCATGGAAAGTAAATCCTCTATTTCCAGTTGTCGTCCTTAGAACTCATCTCTTTTCTATCACATCCATTCAATAAGGCATCTACCTCTAATTTATTGAAATCAATCATTGAATGCATGTAAGAGGTTGGAGGGAAAATAGTTTCAAGTAGGTATGGGATGAGTACAATTATTATGTAAATTGTAAGCATCTCACATTTAATGGTTAGAAGTAATGTCAATATAATTTCTCCAATCCCCTCATTTCATTGACTTTGGCATTCATTCCATAACTCTCAAGTTCACTCTCCATGTTATTCATGTTGTGTTCACCATTGCTATCCATGGAAAAAATTAGAATTTTACAAAAATCAACATTGTTAAGAGTAAATTGCAGACTATAGATGAAGGTGTGATGGTTGTAGGTGAGCATAGAGGCTAAAAAATCTAGGAAGATTTTACCCATTGTATATTTGTTGTTCTTTGGATGTTTGAGAATCCAAGTGTTAAACTTGTAGGAAAATATAAAAAAACATACTACAAACAAGTCTCTTTCTACATGCACTAAAAAGCATTATTATGGAAGTGTAATTCGAAGGACATTAGTGGGATAGTAGAAGAGATCTTCTTGATTTTTTTACGGCTAAATAAGATGCATGTAATGCAATGTAGGTGAGAATATTGGCTAATAATAAGAGAAAATAGGTTGGGTTGGGTTAAAGAGGATCCAAATAGCTTGTTTCCTTTGCCTTGATAACTATAGTAGATTCCTACAGTTGGATGGAGAATTTCTCTCAGGTCACCAATTTATTGGACCTTCTTTCATTAAAATATATGTGCCTTATTGTTTTATATGAATATGTAAAATCTATGTATATTTTTTGTTATGAAAATCATTGCATAATGAATGTTTTATTTTATATGTTTGCTATTTCTAGTGTATTTCAACTTTTCACATCTACACATGCATTATATTAAATTCTTTCCCTCTTGGGAGGCTTAATTAATTGTTATTATACTATTTTTCCTTTGTAGATTGGAATTTGTATTCCCATGGCAGTGGTTACTAGTCTTGTGGTTGGTTTACTAGATATAGATATTAATGTTGAACATGTGCTGTCATTGATGTCAAAGGAATTGTTGTCATGGATGTCAAAGGAATTGTTGTCATTCATGTGGAGAAAATATTATTCGAAGGAAGAAAAAGTTCACTTTATGGAATATATATATATATATTGCAAAAATTATGCAATCATGTTGATTTGCTAGAAAATGACCATATTGCTACACATCTAGATTTTGGAAATATAGAATGTAGAGTCTTGAAGGTGTTAAAGGATTAAGGTCATCGAGGTCTAATTTTTACTTAGATACAATAAATGTTGGGTAAACGCATGGAGTATAAGACTGGGCCACTACCAATCTTGATGTTTCTCACATTCCTTCCATTTGAAAGTTTATCCTAAAATATATAGTGAATTTCTCAGTATGTGAGTTGCATAACTAATTGGTAAAGGAATTACATGAATACATTGTGATGTGGTATAAAAAGGAAATTAAACATCGAATCAGTTAGTATATCAGGTCCTCCTTCTAGCATCATGGAAATAATTAGGGATATTATAAAGGAATTCAATGCACAACTTAACACAATTATGGACCCAATTGCAGAAAATGAAGGGCCATTCTTTGCTCCGATAACACATTTTATAGAGGCCAAATGGCTGACCCATTTAGAGCTCAAATTGTATTGTATGCTCGTTATAATGAATTTTTTTGTACCGTAAGACATTGTATTGGTGTAGCAACTTTAAAAGCTCATGTTACAACTAAAATGAATGATGCACTCTTGTTGAGCTATGTTCTAGAAACATGATTCCCTTGCAACCTTGATAGCTTGAGTATTTGGACCAATAGAATAGGAGATGCTTGTGAAAGGGCGTGATACAAAAAAATTTAAAAAATCACGTGGTTTATGAACAAAATTAGGAAACAAGCAAGCATGGAGTTTGAAGCTGGAGGGAGTATCGAAAAAAGAGGGGTGTATTTTGCAAGCCTGCAAGTTGTTGGTGTGGCCTAGGTATTTTTCTCATGATTACCTAAATGTGTTATTTTGTAGCAATGTTGGAATTCTTGGGCATATTGCAATGGAGTGCACTGTGTAGTAATTGTGTTAAATTGTTGGTGGTGTTGGATGTAATGAGAGGTTTCAAGAAATGATAAACATAATGTAATCATAAAAAGGTAGAAATTTTTTTGCAAACTGATCATCAATGCCCATGATACCTTGGGATAATACCATCGGAAAATACCATGGGAAATTACCATGGGTCAAAACCATCAGAAAATACCATGGGACATTACCATGGGTCAATACCATGGGTCTAAATCACAAATATATTTAAACCATGGGAAGGGGGAAAAAAGGAACAAATATATATACAAAAAAAAGTGTGAGTAGATGTGTGTAGCATACCCTCTCCTATCCCCAACCCCAACTAGGGGTAGAAGGAGGTAGTTATTAAGATAACTCAACCTCCAAAGTCTCATTAGAGAAATTTTGAGGTCTAAAATGGGCCTCCTAAGGAATATTATAAAATAATAGTGGAAATAATAAAATAATATTAGATTACCTCATCCAGTTTTGGAGGGATTTCTTTTTTTTCAACCTGTATTTAAACTTATCTCCCTACAATTTTACTCAAATTTCGAGCGGGAGCACTCGTTGGATGCAAAATTTGATTGTGCATCTAAGGATTACCCATTTTGCATACTTTCAATGGACCCTACTACATGAAAAATGTGACCGTCTCACTCAAATTTTGTGTTAAATCGCAGGGAGATAAGTTGAAAATACAAGTTGAAAAAGTAGTTTTTATTTTTTTATTTTTACCTTTTTACTCCAAAAATGGTGAATCATCCCCCATGGTTGACATAATCATATTAAATCCTATAGGTTCTTATAAACTTAATTTTTTGTACATATTTTTTTTTAGGCCCATTTTTTACCTCAAAATTTCTCTAATGGGTTATGGAGATGGGGTCTAATTTTTTTAACCTTTTTCTTACTTTCTTAAAACTTAGAATGAACATCATCCTTGTGTTCATCTTGTTAAGAATTTTCCAAGAATATAAAATTTTCTTCATCCAACTCTTGGATCAATAGATATGGTTGGTTAGGTTTTTTCCACCTAGATGGTGCCACATCATCTTGACCTGCCACGTGGCATCCACATGGCTATCTAAGTCAGCTTGTCACTGCCATATAGAAGCATTACCTTAGCTATTGACCTGCGCATATTAGAGTCATGTATCAAATCCTCTCTGCAACTTGTAAGGCCCAACTATATATATATATATATATATATATATATATATATATATATATATACACACACACACACACACACACACACCTTACACACGAGTGTTGGCCCACCAAGAACATATCACCCCAGGATTAAAATCCCAGTGGGTTCCAATGCTATTCTCCGCTTAAATGAATAGATATGACCCTCAGGGCCACTTGGAATTATACTCTCCACAATAAGGCTTAACCTACCCCCTTGATCAGTAAAAAAACTCGTTCACGCCACATAACATTTGTCTCCATTGAACAGGCCTTCCGTACCATGTCACCTTGGGATTTAAATCTCGGGCATTATACCATGTCCTCCGTTTGAAACCTCTGGGGTCTAAGTTCTTAGATGATATCAATGGTCCTAAATGTTGGGGCAACGTCATCCCTTGCCACATCTTCCATGTCATATGCCACATAATTGTGGATTCCACTACAAAGGTTTCCTGTATAATTTAATTGGGGGTCTTCCCTTCATCTTTTTTCATTGTGAATTCAACCAACCCCATTGTGCCACATCATCCTAGATACTTGATCCTAGGATTTTCCCTTAGTGCTCCCCCTAATTCTTCTGGGGACAAAGTTTTGGGGTCATCCGATGACCATGACACTTGCCCATCGACAACCTATATTTCTCTTGCTTAATTTCTTGAACATCATGCATTAAACCAACATGTTATCATGTGAAAAACACTAGCATTCTTGGGCTTATAAAACTATAAATACAAACCTTATAGCCATTATTTTAGTATATTATTCTCATCACAAAGATTTACCCATGTATTTGACATTAAAGCACACAGACCAAGCTCTAAACCAATAAATTATGAGATTCAAACATTCCTTGCAGAAAATATATCTAGACTAGGAGTATGCTCACTCATCATAAATGTGTAAATTAGTCCATATTCATTCATTTAAGACAAGATTTAACATTCATACATGAATGCCTCATTCTTAGTGCTACAAGCCATGATAAAGAAATTCATTTAACAAGCATAAATCATTCATAACACCAGGGTAATAAGTGGACACTTATCTTTGATAGTTTAAACCATACAACTGAGATTGGGATTTCCCTCCACCCAACCATAAACAAGAAAAAACCAAGTCTTTCTTTCAACTGTCACCCCTGAGCCAAATTCTAGAGGTTGAGTTAGAGTTCTTTCAGAAGAATTTTAAATCTTTTTTATCAACTGAAACAAGGTATCTTGAGGTTGCCTCACCTTGACCCATCAACTTTCAAAATCAAATAAACATAGTGAATCGCTTCACTCACATATAATAATCATCCACCCAAGGAATTAAATCAATATCATCAATTGAAACAAGGTGTGTCAAGGCCACACTACCTTCACCCACCAACTGTTCAATTATTTCACCTCAAGAGGGGAACACTTTACTTTAGACGGAGGGACTTAAAATACAACATCTCAACATTTGCAGGGATTTGAATTTAGATGTTGAGAGAGAGAAATATATAGTTAATAACATGGAGGTTTTATCAATTATGTTACCTTTGAAGGAATAATAGTGCACTTTCCAACATCTTAGTGGAAACTTCCATCTGTGTTATCAATCCAAATCCTATGGGACTACCATAAGGGGTTATTATCCCACTAACCCTGGGTGCCTTCACCTCTCAAAGGTTATCACTCAACCTAGTCTCCAGTGGATTTATCAGCCTTGTAAGGAACAACCACTGCTATGTGATTATCAGTCAAAAATAATCATGGGTGTCTCAATTGGCTATCATCAGAACTTCTCTTCTCCCTGAATTCTATCTGTCCTCGTATATTTTCCTTCCCTATCAATAATTAAACTTTCTCATCAGGAGCCTCTTGTCCTCCTTTCTCTATTCATCCGGGTCCTCTCGACTTCCTTTTCTTTTCTTCCTCAGGAATATGCAAACCTCTTATTCTTGTGATCATTCTTTCCCTTTGCACATAGGGTCTCTTCATTCATTGCTTGAGAGAATGGTTTTTCCTATCTCTCGGCCATGATGGTTCTCTCATTCCCCCTACTAGTCTAAGGGGTCCAACTGCCTTTGTATTTTCATGGATTTGCGCATGCCTTCCTCGTGGCCATCACAACCCATACTTATTCATGGGTCTGTCTTTGTTTTCAGTAGACTTAATAACATATTCAGGTCCATTAAAACCACTCAGTAAACCCATGAATGATATTTAAACAACCCATTTCCTCAAGCAATATACCTCAAGCAATGGAATTTGTGTCCCTCTCTCAACCATTTTTAATTGTATGGTTACATAATTACAATGGAAATATTTACAATGCTTACCAGGGGAATTAACCCACACAGGATGTCACACAACCCTTATAAGAACATTGTCCTTGGTGTTCTATGACCAAACACAAAACAAAAAAATGCTTTAAAACCAAGCACAATTGATTTGGAGCTTTATATACACAACTCTATACAGTTACAATTTGCATATACAGTTACTTTCCTAGTAACTCAATGGATAAATATACCCATTAAATTGGTCATCTTTTAGTGGCTCTTTTGTAGTATTCTTGGTTGTTGTGTTGTGCACCATGATATCTTAAAGTTGTTGCAGCCCTCTTTTTAGTCAACTTAATTCACCTAAAATGGGAAATCCATTGTCTTGCATCAAAACATACAATTTCTCATGGGACTCAATGCATATGGGGTCACAATGAAATGAAACCGTACCCTCATGAATCAATCCCTCCATGAGGATAATCCTTGCAATATGACTTAGAAACATGGTCATTAATTCTTTTGCAAGAATGATCCCTAAAAATAACCTATTCATCAACATAATTTTTCATACAATCTTTTATTTATTAGCTTGTTCATGAACTCCATGCTTTCTTACATATATAAATGGTTTCAGGGTTGAGAGAACCTCCTTTGTGCCATTCTCATGGCTATCATATCACTGCCCATTAATTTAATGGACTAATCTAACCCACTAGGTTGTTCCAAGTTTCTTGAAACCAATTGGGAAGCCTTATTCGGTTACCTAATCATGGAAATTGCAATTCCTGCCATCCACATAGTCATATTTTTAGTCATAACCATCTTTCCTCATTACTATGAGGGTTCTCTACCAAAATACTATCATACTAGATACATCTTTTTTCCTTCACTACATCATAATACAAAGATATATTTTTTTACATATACATTTTTGTCATGTAATCTTGAAGTTTTAGGAGACCCCTTTTTATGGCATTCCCATGGTTTCTGTCATAGTCCATTTATTCTTACGGCCTAAACCATTCCAGTTGGCTATCATAATCTTCCTTCCTATGTTCAATTATCCTTCATTTATTCATACACTAAGCTTCATTAGGTTCTAATTTCCTCATTGTATTTCACTCAACCCTTCCCCAGAGCTCCATTATCTTACATCCATATCCAACAATTTCACAAGACCCAAAACATAGAAGTAAAAAATAAAAGAAGATGAAAGTTCATAAAAATGATACATACATAAACAATTTTGTAAGGCCATGTGCAAGTCAATAGAAAAATAGTAAATCAAGTATGAGCACAAATCAATAAGTAAAATGTTAAATCAAGTATTAAAACTAGTCTCGAAACACCAAATGCATAAAAAACATTTAACAGTACGAAAACCCAATCCCCAAGAATTATGGCGCTTTTCAACTCTTCATGAGTAAGGCTCAACCCGAGACCTCTCCAAGATTTCATTTGATCCCTTTACTACAACCCAACACAACAATTTAATTCATCCTCTACACAAATTATATGTGATCTAATTATGTTGATTCAAATGGAAGCAACTCGATTGTGTGGCCACATATAACGAGTTCTCTTGCTAATTGATGTAGAAAATATCTAACACAACTCCGATACCATATAGAAATCATATAGAAACTCTATATCAATGGATTCAATCCGATCATGTAATGTAGTAAAACAAGATATTGAATCCTTCTACTATATTTGTGGAATATAAAACATGATCGCTCAATCACAAGCAAGTAAGAGAAAGGAAATTATCAATCACACAACAGAAGATGTTCTTGGGGAAAGCACCTGATCAAAACCCCTCTATCATATATTGTACATAGTCAAAGAATTAGGAGACAATACAATGCTTTCTCACACCAAGAAAATCCAGCACTCTACCGATCGTCTCACTTTGATCCTGCTTGAAACTGACTAGCAATTCTCAGGAAAAAATGAACAACTCCTAGCCAATTCTCAGCCCCTTCTTAGCCTAGCCTTTCTCACACAATCCCTAGGCAATTAATCCCTATTAAATAGGATAATCAACCTTTCTTGACTGTGCAATCCATCATGAGCCTTCCTCTGACTTTATAATTGCGTCCGGGCAATTTGCTAATAATACAACTGATAGTTTACTTCCCTTTAACCTCTGTGTCAACTGGTTCGTCATCAGAATTGACATGCATGCAACTATTAATAGTGAATCATTAGTTACTTGGTAGATCACTGGTTGTGAATTAAATCTAATTTAATTCACTTGACCTCTCACTAGCTCATCACTCAGTTAGAACTAGTTAAACTGATTTTAACTCAATTAATTTGAGTTAACTAATTACACTCACACCATACTAGTGCTACAACTGCAACTAGACCCTGAAAATAATAGAATCACTCTACATGCCTCACCTTTGACCCTTAACTCGAAATTCTTGAGCTAACTAAGTCTATCTCACTTAGTTAACTGAAACAAGTCGTTATGAGATGAAATTACAATTTACTTTCAATTTAAATAGGGGATAATTAAATCAAAAGCCTCACATGGTAGCCATTTATGGGTGCCATTTTCTGTATGCCAATTTCGTTGTTTCTTTTTGAAAATGTCAACACTCCCTCTCAACAAGAAAGGAATCAATCTGTCTCAATCCAGTACCTTTGGAATGTTATTGCATGAAACAATTCTCTAGTGTTGTTCGCACATGCAACTCTCCTGAAACTGAATAACCTCCAAATAACTAAATCAATATAATGCATCTGTCATCAGAGTATTTTGACTGTTGTATCCTACAGCACATGTCTACTGGACTCTCTGCGTTGTTGCTGACATCTGCATCCCTGCACTCTACACTGTTTCCAACTCTAATCTGCGCTCTAGTATCTGATACATGTCACTCTGATTTTTGTCTTCTTGACATTTGACTACATCAATCTAACCGATATTTCCTGCTACTGTCGTACTATGGGTTCCTCGTAGCGAGGTTCGATCCATGATACACACCATCACAATGGACCCTGCCCAAATTTCTTCTTGGGATTATATCTGCACATCGCCCCACCTCACAACTGGAGGTATAGTTGCATGTACTCCCTCTGCCTTTCTGGCTTGAAATTTCCCCCTCCTGGAGGTCTCTGCTTGATTGGACTCTTCCACTCAGTCTCCTCTATGCTTCTCCAATTGTGGCTACTCCACACATTTCTAATACTGCTTCTGAGGCTACATGTTGAGAGAAAATTTCTCCCTCTCAACCACCAAGTCATTAACCAGTGCTTTTCTCCTCAAAGGCTTGCATGCATCCTCAACCTCATTTGCATACCGGTTTTTAACTCTTGAACTAATCTGCTTCACCTGTCTCGTGGCTATGTGTTTAAGGAACAAATTTCCTTTTCTGAAAGTCACCTCATAACCATGGTCTTCCAATATCGCTACGGATACAATATTATTCCTTAGGCCTAGAACATACAAAACATATGCTAGTCTGAGAGGGGAGCCAGAATCCCTCTGAAAGGTAATTGTACCTATGTTGGTCGCACTATACCTCCCTTCATCTCCAAACTCTATGTTCTTTTGGAGGTCCTTCTCCTCCAAGTCACTGAAGATATATTTATTCTCCGTCATATGGAATGAGGCATCACCGTTTAGATACCACATGCATCCCATTACAGTGTTGTCCTTGAATGCATTGAGAGTAAAATCAAGCTCAAACTTTGAAGCAAATGCTTCACCCGCTGCAATTGCAAGATCTTTCTTGCTTGCCTTCTTCTGTGGACAATTCGAAGCATAGTGCCCATGCTTGTGACAATGAAAACATCTAATATTGGACAAGTTTCTCTTGCCCTCTTCGCCTTGGGATTTCTTTCCCTTGGCCTTATTTTGTTTTCCCACTAATTCACAATATTATTCTTTTTTGGTGTTGGAGGTCCTGTCTCTGGTGCTCCGCGTTATCTCTTTTATTACAAAATTCGACCATAGTCACTCCCAATCTGGTAACTTCTCCCTCCCATTCACAGAGTCTTGGTAACTATGCCAGCTCTTGGGAAGGCCTAGAAGTGCAAGGCTCACCAAGTCATCATCGGCTACAGCCACACGAACACTTCCAAGCTCATCTCGACATTGAGTGAACTTTGCCAAGTATTTTGGTATTGTCTCGCCCTCCTCCTTCTTGATCTTTATGAGCTTGTCCTTCAACGCCAACTTCCTTTGGTCGATTTTGTTATGAAACATATCTATCAAGGCCTTCCACATAGCATATGGAGTCACCTTCCCATGGATACTTGAGACAATATGTTCTCGAACTCCCTCTAACAAGATCCTTCTCGCCTTTGCTACCTTCTTCTGCCATGCATCAAGAAGTTGGGCATCTGCTGCTGCGGGCTTTGGAATATCAATATCTATGAATTCCTTCTACCAATTGTCCTCCAACACTACCTCCATCCTATCCCTCCATGAAATACAATTCAAATTTCCCTCGAGTGCATATTGGAGTCTCAAGACATTGAAAGACATCTTGATATGCTGCTAGATCTAGAATAATAACTCTACAAATTTGAACCTGTTCAAGACAAAATCACTTTCTTCTCTTCTATTGTGATTCCTGGTGCTCTGATACCATGTAGAAAATCTCTAACACATCTCCGATACCATGTATAAATTATATAGAAACTTTATATCAATGGATTCAATCCGATCATGTAATGTAATAAAACAAGATATTGAATCCTTATATTAAATTTGTGGAATATAAAACATGATCTCTCAATCACATGCAAGAAAGAGAAAGGAAATTATCAACCACACAACACAAGATGTTGTTAGGGAAAACACCTGCTCAAAACCCCTCTATCATATAGTGTACATAGTCAAATAATCATGAGACAATACTGTTAGGGTCCTATAAGTATAGGATTCATATATTGGAATTGACTTATGATAGTCTTGTAAAATATGTACATACCTTGCTTTTTACAAGTTGTTTTCCCATATTTTGTAAAATATAAAAATAAAAATAGAAAATCAAAAAGAGGGTAAAAGTCCTAAAAGAAAGATCAAAGGACTTAGAAAAAATATAGACCCCAAAAGAAAAATAAATAAAACATGAAAGTGTGCAAGTCCAAATGTGACTACTTTTTACTTTTTGCTGATGATTATGGCAGAGTGTCAATAAATGCCATAATCCATGATGAGTTAAACTGTGTAAACTTGACTTGTCATGTTTTCAATTTTCATGTTTTAGATATTGAATAAAGATTATTCAGACAGTTTAATCCTGACTAATCAGTAGATAGGTAGAGAATAAATAGGAGCTCATCAGTTTAATCTAAGCCCTCAGATGATATAAGGTAGATTTAGATAGTTTTTATGCTTTCAAAAGAATAAAATGTTTCAATTTAGCAAGCTCAAATGCACCTTCAAACTGGAAGAAAAAATGTTAGATTAAAGTTTGGTAGGTAGAAAGAAGTGGGAAAAACATGTAAATATTCATCACCGGGCAAATAATCACTAATTTCCCCTCCCCTATAGTTATTCTGTATTCTAGACTTTCAATCAAAGAGGCTCAGAGCATTTCTCTGACTTCTGTTGGGACCGGACCCAAGGGTCAATGATTGATAAGTTAAAAGTGTTGAATTCCTATATTAAATCCCTAATTATCATCATTTACCTTTCATACTCTCATTTACTATTCAATTTCATAAGTAAGCACCTTTTTTACTTAATATATGAAATTCCCCATTTGACTAACTCCCTTCATTCATAAAAGCATAAAATCCACCAAAAGCATTATATCCTAAGTTAAAAGTGGTGAAATTAAAAATGATAAAAGCTTTGCTTTAATATTTTAGCTTTACTTAGTCATGTAATTGTATTTTTGGTGTATTTCATTGTCCCTTGTCATATTAACTTCTAATTTATATATTAAATCCCTAGAAATGACCTTTTCCTTTCTATAGAATTCCCTTTATATTAATACCCTTTAAACCCACTATTATAAGCTTTTATGTCAAAGTAATTATCCACATGCAGAAATAAAAATCCCCAATTACAACCCCTTTGGCATAAAACTAACATTATGTAAAATTCCCACCCCCTATAGTGAATAGACATTTCCACAGTCTATAACTATATAATAAAAATAAAATATAAAATATTGTTACTACCCACCTCACCCGTCTTTTTTCCCATATATATAAACTCTCTTTATATACATAACACTGCCCATTATACCCTTTTGAACCATATACCCGCATATATATTAAACCTTTTGTAAAGAAACTTTGGTTATAAATCATATTCCATAAAGTTTTTATTACATTAAACCTTGCGCTATCACATAATTCGCCCGGGCCCTACCCAACCTTTCCACCGCAACTTTACAATTGATCCCAACCGTTCGCTACGATCATCCGGATCCAACGCCTGATGATAAGTTTCACGCTCGAAACATAAACGATGACCCCAAGCCAAAAGCAGCGAGAAATGGGCTGTTTTGATGAATTTGCCTCCAGCGACGTGGCGCAAAACTATTCGGTCATGTTCATTTGACATAAAATAGCTTACAACCTATAGCCCGTGCAAAAACAACTTTCCATTTTCACATTCAAAAACACAAAACCACTTCCCGCCGATGATTAGACCCGCATTAAATATGTATTGCAATAAATTTTATCCAAGATTAAAACCTTTGGATATGTTGTTTACATACTTAGTTGCATATTCTCGACTGTCGAGCAAACTCCGCATTACTGTATTAAAGATCTTCGCCCAAATTACCTGTTCAAATCCCGAAAAACCCATTTTCACCATAGATTTCTATTTTGAAGACCAACAAAGACTTTTTCGGATTCAGCTATTTGAGCCAAAGCTTAAATAGTTGTAGAAGACCTTCCGACCTTCAAAATACCAGTAGCCGAGGTATTTCTCATCAATTTTAACTTGCAAATTTTCTAAAGTTAAAGCCATTTATAAGTGAATTCAAACCTGAATTAGAAACTTCGTCCATCTAGTTTGCCCAAAAACGCTCAAAAACAGGGCAAACCCTCGCAAATTTTCTCCATAATTCACTGTATTCATAAAAGCCTCTTTTAAAGCCAAATTCCTCAGCTAAATATCCCTGAAAGATCAATTCCGCAATTAGAAAGGGTTTTAAAACTACAGATCTCCTCACAGACCCTTTTACAGTTTAGATCATTCAGAAAACCTGTGTTTTCTGTCTAATACCAGTTTTTACCCATCCCAGATTCCTGAATTCAGCAATAAAGCGCCCGCTGAAGCTATCTTTTCTCAAGAATTTCTAAATTTACCCTCTCTTTCAACAAATCCAACTACTGCAAACTGTTTAATCTTGCTTTAGTTATTTAAAAATGACCAAGAAACAAATGACACCTAAAGCTAGAGGATCTAGGCCTGTTAAACCTGGAGGATCCAAGCCTCCTAACTCATAAGCATCAAAATCCATCAAATCCACTCCTGCATTCACTGCAAAAACCACTATGTCTATCAATCCCCTTCAGCCACCAGTACTTAATGAAGAAATCATCCCCTTGACTGATATGGATTATAAAATTGCAGACCATGTGGTAGAATTCAACCTATTAGAAGTTCATAATTGGTGTCATGAAAAGTTCCTAGATAAATATGACATGCCTATCTGGGAGACAAATTTACCCAAATATGTAGTCCCATTAACACACCCTGGTCAAGACCTGGTAAGATTGTGCCAAAAGTACTATGTTCCAGACCAAAGAGAAATTGTAAATGCTGATAGGGAGATTCTATTTTCTATCACTGCAGAGTCTATAAATGAAATGTTGCAACTACAGTTTGACCCTAAGGCAGTCCCCCTATCCATTGAAGTATTAACTCAGTTATATTTGGGATTAGATTTCCCTAGGATATTTATGATTTTCCAGAACTTTATGCCATCTCATGTGGACATTCCAAAGCTAAATCCTCCTTAATCCACTTCCCAATTTCCTGAAGGGTCCAGACATGTCATATCAATGCTTTCTTTCATTCTAGGATACTTCAGAGATGAATTCACTGATGAATCCATCCTTGGTTTTTTATCTACTTTATCTCCTGGTCAACCTCCTGAAATGATCTTTGACTATGCCAGATTTATAGCTGATAGTATCCATTATCAATTGACCAAAATACCCACTGAAGGGGTGTTCAAATATTCATCATACTTATTTCACTTGTTCTTGTATTCTCAATCTGACAAGTTTCCAATGGCATTACAAAAAATGGACTTAGAGGGCCAGCCTCTATCCATTGTTTTTTGGACAACTTTACTGAGGAAAGAAAGCAGTGAGTTCATTTTTACAGACTTTTCAGATTTGTTTCTCCAACCAGCAATGAGTTTATTATATAAAGCAGAGCATCCTAGGATAAGTGAGGACATGAAGAGAATATTGCAATTACCAGAACGTTGTAAGATGGGAGATTGGTATTTGTATAAACAACATACATAATTGAGGATTTTTGGGTCCAATCTACTACCTTACAAATTGCCCAACTATTTGACTATCAGATTCTTTGCATTAGAATACTTAAGACAGGTTTTAAACTCTGATTCCATTAGTTTCATGGCTTCTAAAAATAAAACTCAGTTCAAATTGAAAAAGCAGATAGGTCCTTTTATTGTAAATAACAGAAATGTTGAAAAGGAAATAGAGAAAATATTGTCAGAGTTAAAATTTCAAGAAAGCTTCCATTGGAACTATGACCCTCAAGGCATTCTCAGCAATATAAGGGTCAGCTGCAAACTGCCTCCTTTCATACATGAGCCCAAGCCAGAGATTGAAAAATTTGCAAATCAGACAGAGTGGGTAGAAAATACATTGATAGAAACAGTCATCAATACAGAACCAACAAAAAATATGAATGTTACACAAACTATGGTAGTTGCAAAGCAGACTGAAACCTCTACAAAAAGAGGTACATATGAGGGAAACTATACAGCTGAGACCACCACAGATACTAAATTCAAGTTGATTTACAATAAAAGGCTCAAATTTAGTTCCATAGGGAAAGAAAAAGTTATTGATGTTTAAGATAAAAATGAGCCTGAGGTAAATAATGATGATGCTACAGTAATAATAAATGAAACTCTTGCAGACATACATAAATATCAAACAATAGATGAACAGGATACTCAGATGATTGAAAGACAGAAAAACATGGAGGCTTCTTCCTCATAGACAGTGGAGGAAAAATACCTAGACATCAAATAAAGGTACAAACTAATCAAACAAAAGAATGAAGAGATCAAAAGTGAGATGTACTCTCAATTTCTTAAACAAAAGCCATGGAATCAAAACACGTTACTTACAGCAATTGATTACTCCACAAATAAAATGATCATGTCATATTTGCAACCAACTACTTCAACACCTAAGACAGTGGCAGACTACAAAAAGGTTGAGTTTGAAGTATATACAAAAAATGTGCATGAATTAGACCAAATAGAATTCCACAGACATAGCTCTGAGATGTTATATTCTAATGTGGTAACAAAGGCTATGAGTGCTACAAAATTGCAGAATACCATTATTAACATGCAGGATCAAATGAAGCTAGATAAAGGCTCTTTATATGCTAAAGATCTAAGGATTAAAGCCTTAGAAGACTTAGTTTTGCAGGTGGGAGTTGATCCTTCTGATGTTCCAGCATCAAATATATTAATTAAAAATAAAAATGAAGACATTGCAGCTTTGAGGAAACAGCTGAAGCTTCCTCAAAGTGAACACCCTCAAACTAAAGAAATTCTTCAAGAACAGACAAAAAAAGAAGACATGATGCAGTTGATTATCAAACTAACTGCTCAAATAAAAGAAATGGAAACACAATTGGACCAACTTATGAAAGAAAAAGAAACTTTCAAAGAAGCTGAAGCTCCAATTATCCCCTCAGTCATACCAGTAATTACCACAGTTGTGGCCTCTACATTGGGAGAAAAATTAGCACCTAATGTGCCATTGGCAACTGCAGTGCGAGTGTAATCAGCTACAACATCAGCAACAGATTCTTCAACCACACAGGTACAACACACAGATGATGCAGGGCAGATAGTAAAAGTTATGGAGGAATTTTCACTTAAAAACAATGAAATTAATAGTTTAAAAAAGATGATTAAGAATATGGAAGTTTCCAACAAAACAACATTAATCAATGCCAACAATTATGAGAAAAGGGCCAAAAGACTTGAAGAGCAAATCAAAAGCCTTCAAAAGGACTTGGGTTTCATTGCACAAATTTCTTACATAAGAAATTACCTTTGGACCAATATAATTGATGCCATTCATCTTCAATGGCCATCAATTCAAATTATCTACGAACAGAGAGACTTGCTCCTAGCAGCCCAAGCTGAAATTCAAAAGACAAAAGGAGAACTAGCAGATAAACCAGCACAAGCATTGAAGCTAATCACTTTCTTGAATGGTAAAAATAGAACAGAGCTAGAAGAATTAAAGGTACATGATAGGATAGAGACCATTTTTCAAATCAAGAAGGTTCTGACAAAGAGAAATATAATGAACACTTTAGAGGAAAAGTGTGATGCTATGAATATTTCAATAACCAAGTTCTTAACAAAATACACTATGCTAAGACAAGCTAGTATTCCAGATATTCATGTCTTCAAAGAGAAGTTGATGAACCAAAAAGAGTATGACAAGAAGATAAGGAATTATGCAAAAGAACAATTCAACAAGCCACTGCCACAGGGCTCTCCCACAGGAAAGGTTATTCTCCAATATATTGAAGACTTATTTTTTCTTCAAAACGAAATCAAGCATCTGTTTGTCTTCAAACCAAATTTTTCCAAGTATGCAAATGTTGATGAGAACTTCAGGAAGCTTAAAAATGTAAAAATACCAAATGCAGAACAATGGCAGGCTTTTACAGACTTGATATAGCAATGAAAAAGGGAAAACAGTGAGGAAAATACAGGTGAAATAGTGAAACAGAAAAATAAAACAGTCACTTGATTTTTACTATTGGAAATGTTCTTTGTACAACAATAAAAGAGTAAATAAACAGACTCAAAGTGTATCAGGATGAAAGTACAGCATGAAAGTGTATCAGGAGGAAGAGTGTCAGTTAAAACAACTCCAATAAAGATATTTTCCAATTTTCCAGCAAGCAGGACAGCTAGCCAATAAAGGCTCCTTGATTAGTTTAAGTTGTTCTATATTTCTTGGATAAGAGGACAGCTTGCTAAACTGTTAAGCAACTGTCCCTCTTTATATGTAAAGATATTTTATATTTCCTAGAGTTATTCCTAGATCTCTCTAGGTTATTTTGTAAACAATATTTTGTATAAATACTTCAGTCTTTGAAGTGTTTAGGGTGGAATAAAATTTCTAATATTACTATAGACTTTTGTTGATACATTGGAGGCTTACATGTGTTGATTTTGAAGTAGCAGACTGGACAAAGCTAATTGGGCATCATAATTCAGGATTCTTGCGATAAGTTAAAGAGTAAAGAGCATATTTTCTTGTCATTGTTTCATTTCTGAGTTCCATGCAATTTCATTATGTGTTTGATCTGTCTTAATGAGTAACTAGGAATATTACTTCAGGATTAGCTTATTGCTCCCCGTTTTAACTAAGTTACCATTTAAATATTTTCTGTTGATTTCCGGTGTTAGGAATCCTTCATTGCTCCTACTCCCGTTTGACTTCTGCCTCCTTCTTCCATTGGTCGGATCAAAGGATCCTTCATTTCCCTTTATCCCAACTATACCATTTCATCAAAAGCCTTTTACCCAAAACTCTGAGGGTTATCTATCTTGCCCTGAATACATTTGCACCCTTTTGGCCTTGCTTTCTAGTACTGTTATATAGACTTAGACTCCATAGCCCAATGTACTAGTAGATCTCTCTCTAGTTTAATCCAAAGTGATTTTTACCAACCAAACATCTTAAAACAAAACCAAATTGAACTATCATAACTAGCCTAAAACATGAAATCAAAACAAAGATAAATCTTAAAGAGAGAGCCCTCTTTGAATTCTAGGAAGGTTAGATCCTAGGATTTTAAGTAGGTTTGTGGTTACCCCTAGTTTTCTTAAACTAAAAACTAAAAGCCCACAACTTTGAGAAATTACTAGGGTGATAACATACTGGCGACCATACTGGGGACTAACCAATCTCCAGTTTTAAATATAGTCTTAAAGGAAGATATTTCATTTATCTTTTTACTTTAAGATTATTTTTAAAGGTTGTGGGTATTCATAAATAGGCATTCTGGCTTCTAGGAAAACCTACTATACCAGGTCTAATCCAGATTCTAAGCCTGCAGTTATAGTAGATAACCCAGAACAGATTGGAAAAAAGAAAAAAGAAATTGTTAATTTAGAAACTGAAGTACCATTAAGAAAATCTAATTCTTTACCCAAAGAGTTAGTGATCCGGATTTATGCAGGAATGCAACAGAATAAACATATAACCATAAATACAGAGATACGGCGGAAATAACATTTCATTTCATTAATATCAAAGAACTGAAATTTGCTTACAGACATAATGGAAATAAAACTAGCTAGGGCGCTGGTAGCTATCTCTGAGAAGAGATGTGGCAGCTACAGGCCTCTGAACTGAGTTACAATGAAGCTCGAGGGCCTATTTATTATTGAGAAACAATGGAGAATCCTAAACATCCAAAAACCTAACCCTAGGAGATGAAGCGCCAAAACTATGGGCCCCGTTTGGGTAAATTGGTGTTTCAACTTCCCAGGGACGTAACTTTGGCATACTATCTCCGTTTGACGCATATGATACATCATTAGAAAGCTCTATCCGAGGACTATAGCTGTCGGGACGAATTTTATCAAAAAATTCGCTGGCGCTTTCATACCCAAAAAACGTCGTTTAGGGCCTCAAAACGGCTCCGGAAGTTCAGGACCCGAAAAACTGCTAAAAATAGTAAGTTATGCCGAAACTGAAAAACTGAAAGAGACAATGGTGGGGGGCCAAGTGGAATAGGTGGGTGGCCACCAATATCCACCGGGATCATTCCTCCCCCCTTAGGAAGCAATGGTCCCCATTGCGTTAAGTTCCTCCATGAGATGAGGAAATTTCTGCTGAACTTGGTCCCTGGTGAACCACTTTCCTTTGTGCAGGAGTTGGCCAGCTTTGACAACCCGATACAGTTGGATCTGCTGTTGACGAGTGTTCTTGATTTGCATGTCCATGATACAATCTGTGGTGGCCTGTTCCATGCAGTCTGGGTTTAACTCTGTTGGTGTGAGTTGTTCTGCAATGTCCGAGGTGTCTAGTAGAGGTGGGAAGTAAGGACGAAGGCGATCCACATTGAAGACTGGGTGCAGACCAAGGAATGGTGGAATACTGAGCTCGAATGCATTGTTCCCTACAGCCTTGGTGATGGTGTACGGCCCGTATCGGAGCGGGCGAAGCTTGCGGTGGGGTCCAATGAGGCGCTCCTTCTGCAAATGTAGCCATACTTTGTCACCCACCTGGAAGTTGTGTGGCACCCGGTGTTGATCATGGCGTTGCTTGTACTTGGCATTGGCTCTGTCCAATATATCATGAACCTGTTGGCGGATGTGTGGAATGCGCTCGATGAAGCTACTGGCTTTGTCAACTTCAGACTGGACATGAGCTGAATTGGCCTGAGCAGCTGCAAATGGCATGGCTACGTCAATGGGACATAGTGGCTGGAATCCCAAGCCCACCCGAAAGGGGCTATGGCCGATTGAACTGTGGAGAGCCCGATTATAACTATGTTGTACATAAGGGAGGCTCTCGTCCCATGTGCGTGGATGCTTTGAATTGTACATGCGCAGAATGTGTACAATCATTCTGTTGACGACCTCTGTCTGGCCATCCGTTTGGGGATGGAAAGCTGTGGACTTGGTGAGCTTGGTATCCAACATCGACCAGAGGCTGGACCAAAATGTGCTGAGGAACCTGCTATCCCGATCTGATATGATAGACTGTGGGATCCCAAAGTGCACCCACACTCGTTCAAAGAAGAGTTTAGCAGTGGCTTATGTTGTGATATTCTTCTTGCAGGCCGCCATAATGGCCATCTTCGAGAATCTGTCGACGACCACGAAAACACAGTCATTTCCCTGCTTAGTAGAAGGCAGGCCCGATATGTAATCCATGGAGATGGATTCCCAAGGTCGACTAGGGGTAGGTAGAGGAGTATATAGGCCTTGCTTCTTGATGGTCGGTTTGGCAATGGCACAAGCAGTGCAGGATCTGATGTGCTTCTCGACATCCTTTCGAAGGTTCGGCCAATAGAAATACTTCTACAGGATTGCTATTGTTTTCTCGACCTCGAAATTCCCAGGGACTTGATTGTAGTGTGCTTCCTATATCATCTTGGCACTCTCGCTTGAAGGAATACACAGGTGTCCCAGGTGACATAACAATGCATCTTGGAGGTGAAACTTTGGAACTTGTGTACCCCCCTAGAGTTCCTTGTAAGTGTGGCTGAATTTTGGGTCACTCTCATAGAGAAGCGGCCAATCAGAAGTCTCATGCCCACAAGAGTTGAGCACGGTGGTGAGCGCCATGATCGGTGGTCGGCTGAGGCAGTCTGCAACATTATTGGTGCTACCCTTCTTGTACTTGATGTTCAAATGAAACTGTTGCAGATATGTGGACCACTTCTGATGGCGATCATTCTGCAACTTCCCTTGTGTCCGTATGAACTGCAGGGGCCGGTGGTCTGTGTGGATGATTGTTTCCTTCCCCAAAATGTAATGCTTCCATTGTCGACAGGCTTGCACAATGGAATACATTTATTTGTCATAGGTGGGATACTTGCGAACTGTCTCAGACAATGTCTCACTGTGATATGCCACTGGATGTCCCTGTTGAGTAAGAACTGCCCCAATAGCATAGTCAGAGGCATCTGTCTCGATCTCAAATGGCTGTTGCAAGTCCGGTAATGTGAGCACTGGGGCAGAACAGAGGCGGTTTTTCAATTCTGTGAACGCCTTCTGTTGAGGTTCCGACCAAAATAATTTTTCTCTCGCTCCTCCCTTGGTGACTTGACTCAAGGGCCAAGTGATATGAGAGAATCCCAACACGAATCTACTAGAGGAAATTAGCAAGACCTTAAAGTCGCAAGCTCATATAGTGGTTGGGGCTGGCCAATCCCGAATGAATTGGATCTTGGCTGGATCCACATGCACCCCCCTTTCATCAATAATGTATCCCAGATATTGAACCTGGGTCATGCGAAACGTGCACTTCTCCAAATTGGCACACAACTTGTGTTGTCACAGTGTTTGGAGGACTTGTCAGATGTGGTGAAGGTGCTTTTCCCAAGTCTTGCTGAAGATCAGAATGTCATCCAAGTACACTACTACAAATGAGTTGGTGAATGGCCGCAAGATGTCTTCCATCATCCTCATGAAGGTTGCGGGAGCATTCGTCAACCCGAAAGGCATGAATAGCCATTCAAAAAGGCCTTCCTTGGCTTTGAAGGCAGTCTTCCACACATCAGAGGGTTCAATTGGTACCTGGTGATAACCAGACTTCAGGTCAATCTTGTTGAAATATTTTGCACCTTTGAGCTGGTCCAGAAGGTCATCAATCCGTGGGATTGGGTACCTATTCTAGACAGTGATCTTGTTCAGTGCCCGATAGTTAATACAGAGTCTCCACGTCCCATCCTTCATCTGTACCAACACGATCGGGCTCCCATAGGGTGATGAACTTGGTCGGATGTGACCTTTCTGCAGCAGCTCCTGAATCTGCCTCTTGATTTCATCATAATCTAGAATGAGCACCTAGCACATCGTCCATTGGGTAGCAAAATAAGACCAACAAATCAATTCCGGTGCTTGACTCGGGACAAAGGCAGGAACCCCCCGTGGGTGAGGTGAAGATGTCCCCGCATTCTCCACAACCTTATCCATTTGTTGTTGTCATGCAGTAGGATCCCTGGTTCGGGAGGCTGTGGGCTACAGCTTTCTCTCTCAAATTTCCCTGGCGGATCATCAGGAAATGAATTTCCCTTGGGTTTGGGAAATGAGCTTACCGCATTGTTTACAAGAACTAAAGAGAGAACAGAGGAGGTGTACCTTCCATCCCCAGACAACTTATTTCCCAAAGTAATAATAACAGCACGAGGTCGAGACTCATACACAGCATGACGCTTCCACAAGTATGGCTGTCCTAATAATACATCAGAAACATCAATAGGAGCAACGTCACATAATACCTCATCCGTGAAGGGCTTGATGCTATAGGGAAGGCGGCACTGCTGGCTGACGCGGAGATCTCGTCCTTGGTGAAGCCACCCGATGGTGTATGGATGTGGGTGAGCTGTGGTCGGCAAACCCAACCGCTTCACAGCGTCTGCTGAAATGAGGTTCTTTTGGCTCCCATTGTCGACAATGAACTGTACAGGGGAGCCCTTTACCCACATCTGGGAGTGGAAGAGACGTTCCTCCTCCTCTGGATCTTCCCGTTCCTCCTTCTGGATCTTTGTAGTGGCAACAGTGGCGTTGGGCTCCGCATCAATAATCTGTTTCCCTTTTTCATTCCCCTTTTCAGGTTCTGATTCGGAGTCGGAGCATGCATCTGACTCAAAATCCCTCATCTCGGCCACTAGCGACTGCTTGGCCCGACACTCACTTGTGTTGTGAGTGGAGCTCTTATGGAACTCACACCACTTTCCCATGTCCTTCTTTGGCTTTGTGGTGCTGTTCTTTTCTTGTGGCTTCGATGAGTTGTCTTTAGCCACCATGCCTTGGCTCGGTCCTTTGTTCTGCGGTTTGGAAGCACCTTTCCCTTGCTTTTGATTCGCAGATCCAAAGTCTCGCTTCTTCGGCTTGAATTTCTGCTCAATCTTGGCAGCATACCGGTATGCCGTACCAAGCGAGGAGATGTCGAGGAACTCCATTTCCTCCTGAATGTATCTGTGCAGACAGCTGCGATACTTTAGCACCCAATGTTTCTCTGAATCTTTGATACCCAACTTTGTGCGCAGGGTATGGAACAGATTCGTCAGCTCGTGCACATCTTGATCCCTTTGTTGTCGCAGCGTGGTCCATTGTATGTACTTGTCCTCATAGCTCCCCACGGGATAGTACTGCTCCTTGACGGCGTCTCGGAAAGAATTCCAAGTTGGTACGGCCGAGAACAGAGAGGGTTCTGTCTGGTCCTTGTTCTCACAGTAGGTTTCCCACCAGTCCTTAACATGGGGGTAGCTTTGAGGAGTGCAAAAATAATCTTCTCCCGGTCTGAAAAGTCATGAACAGAGAAATATCCTTCTAATAGATTCAACCATCTATCTACGGCATCTGCGTCTATTTGACCCTCAAATATGGGAATGTCAAAATTTACTTGGACCTTAAAGGGAGTCGCAACTCCAGAGTGGCTACTGGATGCAGATGCGCCGCCGGTGGGCAGCCGTTGAAGGATCTGAGCAAAGCTATCCATCATCGCGTTCCTTTGTTTTTCGAGGGCCTCCTCGAGCAATATTTTGATAGGATCTCCTGCTCCCTCATCTTTCTTTTCATCCCCCATGGGCGTCCATCGAGGTTTGCGAGGCTGATCTGGCAAAGGTTCCAGCAGATCAAGCCCTAGCTCCTTATACCCTGACCTCGTTGGGGACATGCAAAGAAGGATCGAGAAAAAGTAGATCGCTTTGATACCACTAATCCGGATTTATGCAAGAACGCAACAGAATAAACATCTAACCATAAATACAGAGATACAGAGGAAATAACATTTCATTTCATTAATATCAAAGAACTGAAATTTGCTTACAGACATAATGGAAATAAAGCTAGCTAGGGTGCTGGTAGCTATCTCTGAGAAGAGATGTGGTGGCTACAGTCCTCTGAAATGAGTTACAATGAGGCTCGAGGGCCTATTTATTATTGAGAAACAATGGAGAATCCTAAACATCCAAAAGCCTAACCCTAGGAGATGAAGCGCCAAAATTATGGGCCCCGTTTGGGTAAATTGGTGTTTCAACTTCCCAAGGACGTAACTTTGGCATACTATCTTCATTTGACGCACATGATACATCATTAGAAAGCTCTATCCGAGGACTACAACTTTCGCCACAAATATCATTCTTGAATTGAATGATATTTGTTGAAGGCGCGATGCCCAAAAAACGTCGTTTAGGGCCTCAAAACGGCTCCGGAAGTTTAGGACCCGAAAAACTGCTAAAAATAGTAAATTATGACGAAACTGAAAAAACTGAAAGAGACAATGGTGGGGGCCCAATCGGAATAGGTGGGTGGCCACCAATATCCACCTGGATCAGTTAGTGACCTTAACTAATATAGATTTTGATTTCAAATTTGAACAATCATTGTTTAAAAATAAATCTGAAACTTATTTAAAATATACTGTCATAGATCCTGTTTTTACCTCATTTTTTAATGCAAAACAGAATATTATTTCAGCAAAAATAAAATCAGATAAATTTCAATCTCAAAATCAAATAGAAAGGATTAATGTTACACTGATTAAAGACATTGATGAAGCTATTAAATTAGCCCATTTATTATCTTACATTAAGCCTCCAGTTTCTTAATTGCACACAACAATAATTCCAGCAGCAGATTCAACGCTGTATGCTATCACCTCATTTTTAGATTCCACTGCAAGTTAATCCATAGAAAAATTTAGTCCTAAGTTGCCTTTGCAGCCTAGGATATTATTCCCATTATCCACTCAATCCACTGCATCCACTAGTTTTATAAGCACTACATATTTATTTCCAAGTAGTTTCATATATATACCAGCCTCTTTTCCAAGTTCTTCAAGTACAACTTTTAGCACATCAGCTACCATATCCAACACTGCTCCTATCATCACTGTTATACATCCCAGTTCAACAAAACTTCAAGCCATGGCTGTTAGGTATGCTCCCCTTGTCTTACCCCAAAACCTCCATGATATGCCTCAGGATTACCAAAAAAATGTACCATTATTTGATGGTATTTCCCAATATACTGCTCAACAACATGTCATAAAAATGATAGATTACTGTGAAATTTATGAAATTGATGAGTCAGATGTTCAGATGAGGTTATTTGCCCAAAGTTTGATAAGAGAAGTAAAAAAATGGTTTAAAAATTTAGCTACTGGTAGTATAGCTGATTTAGCTGCATTTCATAGAATATTTTTAAATAAATGGGAAAAGAAAAAAAACCCCATTCAAATTTTTTCTGAGTTTGATGCTTTAAAAATATCCCCTAATGAGTCTGTACAAGATTACTGTACTAGGTATAACAGTAATTATAATGCCACTCCTGTAGCTCTTAAACGTACGCCATACTCTGTTTTGCTCAAATTCCTTGATGGATTTGATACAGATATGGCATATAAATTGAGAGAAAGAGATGCTAAAACATTAGAACAGATGCAATTAGATGATGTTAGTGTAGAAATTAATATTCTAGCTAGAAAGGCCGCCAGAATTAGGAATGAAAGGAGAGTCACAATCAAAGAAGAAACATCAAATTCAGATGCTAAATTAGATTTATTTGCTAAAACTTTAGAAAGGGTGGTTGATAGATTAGACAATATTGAGAGAAAACCACAATGGCATAACCAACCACAAATTAGAAATCCCAACTTCAGAAAAAACAATAACCCTGGAAAAGCTAAGGAAGTTGCTTCAGATCAAAACATTAGGCCCCCATTTCAAGAGAACTATGTTGAGAGTTCTCAAAATAATGATGAAGATGAGGATAACATCAATCTAATAATGGGGATAGATGAAGACAACACTATTTTCCTCACTCAAGAGGATTGATAACTTTTTGAGCTTCAAAAACTCAAAGTAGAATCTAGTGAATCCTTTGATTTCAAACAAGGCTATGAATTTTCTATTAATGAAATTCACAGTCAGTATAACCTTAGAAACAAAAAAAACAATGAAACTTATACAAAAAAACACTTCTCAAAATCAAACTAAAAAGAATGTAGAAGCCCCAAAAACAAAGTTTTGCAAATTCTCCCAAGGGAAAACAAGCAAAATTCCAATCCTCCCAGTCCCAAAAAATTTCCAAGTCCAAAAATGGTTGAAATCACTGAAGAAGTGGCCCAATCCTCCAATAATGCTGAAAAGGCCAACACTATCAAAGCCCCTAATTCAGTAAAACCAACAATTCCTGATCTTAAGAAGAATCCTGTTGATTCTAAATCAACAATTCCCAAAACTGTTAATACCAAAACTTCTATTGAAAGTTCAAAATTTGAAAAAAAATTTGCTGCCCCTGAATGTGTCCCTGAAAAGAGAACTAAAGACAACAAAAGTCAAGAAACTCAGACAGAGAACAAAAAGACAACTCAAGATAAAAGTACATCTGCTGAAAATCATGAAAAACCCACTCAGATAACTGTCACAAAAGATGAACTAATTCAGATTAGTAAGTCTCAACCAGCATTTAATATTCAAACTGAAATAGAAAAGTTAAAGATACCAATTCCTTTAACATAATTGGTAAAGAATGACTTGTATAGATCAACAATTACTGAAACTTTGAATATTAATGATGGTGAAGATGTCATTAATCTAAATGATGATCAACCAGAATTAATTTTTGGCCCTGATGTAAATGGTAAGCATTCAGATGGATCAGTTCCTCCCTTCTATATCAATCTTACTTTTCACGATCAGATTTTATACAATGCAATGTTAGATTCAGGAGCTTCCACAACTTAATTCCAAAAGCTATCATGGAAACTCTGAATTTAGAAATAACAAGGCCTTATAAAGATTTATTCTCTTTTGATTCAAGCAAAGTTAAGTGCATATGATTGATAAAAGACTTATGTGTGAATTTGGTTCAGTATCCTAGTAAAAGTATGGTTATGGATATTGTAGTAGCTGAAATCCCACCAAAATATGGTATGCTTCTTTCTCGCTCATGGGGAGCTAAGTTGTAGGGATCTCTACAATTAGACATGAGCTATGCCACCATATCAGTGTTTGGAAAACCTAAGAAACTTTATAGAGAAAATTTAATGAAATACATGGTTAGCAGTGCTGAGAGATCAATAAATTACCCAATTTACTCAATGCCAACTGATCTTGACTCTTTCATTTTATGTAACTCTGATAATAATGAAATCCAAACTGAATTAATTGACATAAAGCCTAAACCAAACAATGATAATATTTTTCATGAAGCCCTGTGGCACTTAGAATTTGATGGCTCAGTGAACAAGTCAGGAGCAGGAGTTGGAGTGTGGATCACAAACATTGAGACCAGTCATTCGGAAGGACATGCCTTTAGACTCAATTTCAAATGCACCAACAACATGGCAGAGTATAAGGCACTTATCTTAGGCCTCCAAATCATCAGAAACTTAGGAGGTAAGAGAATTTTAATCATGGGAGATTCGGAATTAGTCATTAAACAAGTAAATGTTGAATATTCTGTTCATAATCCTAGATTAGCCAGATATAGAACTATAGCAACTGATTTGGTTGATGATTTACTAGAATGTAAGTTTGCTACTATTCCTAGAAAGAAAAATTTGCAAGCACATTGCCTAGCAACTTTTGCTAGCACATGTAACTTACCTTTTCAACCAACACATAGATATACTGCTGAAGTGAAATATAGACCCATTATCCCAGACAATGTCAAATACTGGCAGATTTTCTCTGAAGATGAACAGATTTACCATTTTTTGAATAATGAGGATGAATTTCAAAACTGTAAGATAGACATAGATGGTAATTTAGATTCAGATCTTAATTTTGAAATAGATAACATAGATGTACATAAACTTACCAAACCCACTGTATTTACTCAATCTGACATAGATAACTTAGAAAAGGTAGATATAGAGGAAATAATTGAAGATGAAATTGAGATGTTAGATTTAAAAGATAATTTGTTGCCTAAGGGTTTAACTCCTTTGGAGGACCTGTTTGATTCCAATGATGTGCCCAAAAAGCCTAAAATGGAACTAGTCAAGTCTGACATTGAAGAATGTAACATTGGGACAGAAACAAAACAAAAAATGATCAAATTGTCAAAATCTTTACCCCCTCAAGAAAAAGAAAAATACATTGAACTTTTAAAGGAATATCAAGATGTGTTTGCATAGAGTTATGAAGATTTAAAAGCATATGACACAAACATAATTCAACACAAGATTCCTATAAAAGATGATCAGAAACCATTTATACAAAAATTGAGGATTAATCCTATCTTATTACCTTTTATTGAAAAAGATGTTAAATGCATGTATGATGCCCAAATCATTGCACCAATCAGATATTCTGATTGGGTTTCGAACTTAGTACCTGCAAGAAAGAAAACTGGTGAAATCAGATTATGTGTAGACTTTAGAAATCTTAATAAATATCTTTGAAGGGTAATTACCCTTTACCCATAATGGACCATATTTTACAAAAGGTAGTTGGTTCTTCCAGGATTTCTTTATTGGATGGTTTCTCACGATACAACCAGATACTTGTTCAAAAGAAGAGCAAGCTAAAACTGCTTTTACCACTCCATGGGGCACTTTCATGTATGTGAAAACGCCTTTTGGCTTGATGAATGCTGGGGCTACTTTTCAAAGGGCTATGGACATAGCCTTTGCAAAGGAAATTCATAACTTCTTGGTTATTTATTTAGATGATATTACTGTTTTTTCTAAGTCAGATAATGAACACTTGGATCATCTGAGACAAGTTTTCATTAAGTGTAGAAAATTTGGTATATCCTTAAACCCAAAGAAGAGTCTTTTTGGACTAGAGGAAGGAAAATTACTTGGACACATAATTTCAAAGGAAGGTATTAGGATAGATCCGGAAAGGATAGAAGCCATACTGAACATTCACCCACCTAGGAACATTAAAGAGTTACAAGCATTTTTAGGTAAAATTAACTTTTTGAGAAGATTTATTTCTAACTTAGCAGAAATCATCAAAGAAATGAATAACATGCTTAAAAAGGACTCTATTTTAAAATGGACAGTTGAAGCAAAAAAATCATTCGATTCCATTAAACATGATTTAACAAAAACACCAGTCCTAATCAGTCCAGACTTCAAGAAAATTTTTATAATCTTTTCATTTTCCTCAGAACATACCATAGCTGCAGTTCTATTGCAAAAAAATGACCAAGGTTTTGAACAGCCTATAGCATTTTTCAGTAAAACCCTTAGAGATGAACCTTTGAAATATAACATAATGGAAAAACAAGCTTTAGCATTGGTTAAAGCCATAAAAATTTTCAGAGTTTACATTCTTTACTCCCACATTATTGCCTATGTCCCTAATTCTGTAGTCAAAGATATTCATACACAGGATGGGCCATATGGAAGAAGAGGAAAGTGGATTGCCACTATCCTTGAATATGACATAGAGATTAAACCAACCAAGCTCATAAAAGGACAAGGTTTAGCCAGACTGATGGTTGAATCCAATTGTAATGCTTTAGATATAAATTTTATTGCCCATGTTGATGACCAGGAAGAGATGGCGACTCCATCGATCAGTGAAGCCTTTCTAGACTCACCATGGTACTCATATACTATCTTTGTACTTACAAATTTACAAGCTCCTCCTGGATTAACTAGAACTAAAGCTAGATTCATCAAACTTAAAGCAATGAGATATTGTATTCTAGATCATGTGCTTTTTTGGAAAGAACAAAGTGGGATATTACTTAACTATTTACTAAAATCAGAAGCTGACAAAATCCTTGAAGAATTTCATGCAGGTGACTGTGGAGGGCACTTATATTGGAAAAGTACAGTAGATAAGATTCTTAGAGATGGTTTCTACTGGCCTACTTTATTTGCTGATGTGAAAAAAATTGTTACCTCATGTCACAAATGTCAGATTTTTGAAGGAAAAAAGAAATTGTTACCTTTACCCCTGAAACCTATTTCTACTGAGATTCCATTTCAACAATGGGGTTTAGACTTCATTGGAGAAACTCACCCTCCATCCTCTGGCCAACATAAGTGGAATTTGACTACCACAGATTACTTTACTAAGTGGATTGAAGTTGTTCCTACCCAACAAGCCACTGACTCTGTCATTATCTCTTTCATAGAAAACAACCTTTTATCTAGATTTGGATGCCCACAGAAAATAATTACCAATAATGCAACAGAATTTAAATCTAAGAAAATGATTGCCTTTTGTCACAAGTACCATATTACCCTAGGCCACTCTACTGCTTATTACCCTTAGGGTAGTGGCCTAGCTTAATCTTCAAATAAAAGCCTTGTGAATATCATCAAAAAACTACTTGAAGAAAATAAGAAAACTTGGAATAAAAAGTTAATCTATGCCTTATGGGCAGATAGACTTACTACCAAGAAGTCAATTGGAACATCTCCTTACCAGATTGTATATGGGATGGATGTAGTTTTCCCATCATCTTTATGTGTTTCAGTAATGAAAATTATCCAAGAATCACAAGTAGAACTCAATGATATACAAAGAAGGATAAATCAAACTGTTCATCTGCAACAGAAAAGGGAAGAAGTATATGAAAAATCTCAAGTTATTCAGGAAAATATCAAGAAAATCTTTGATAAAAGAACTAAAGAAGATGAATTTACCATTGGAGATAAAGTGTTAAAATGGGATTCCAGGAGAGAAGAAAAAGGAAAGCATGGAAAGTTTGACTTTCTATGGAAAGGGCCCTATGAAATTTATGGATATAGGGGTAACAATGCTTTTTTCATCAGAGATTTGGATAGAAATGATATTCAATATGGACCAGTTAATGGTAGAATTCTCAAACATTACTATTCCTCTGAGTTAACCAATAGTTAGTCCCAGTTACTTTTTACATCATTGTAAATATTCATTGAAGTTTTTTAGATTGGATTAGATATTTTCTTTTCAAATTTGAAGACCAGAGTGAAGGCCCTAAGCTTTGAAAAGAAAAATTTCATAAATATGAGTTTTTGAGGAAAACAGAAGACAATTACTAGATCATCAAGGTCAAAATTGAAGGCTACTAGTCTTAGAGTTCTTGAAATTTCACTAGGAAATGCCATCCCCATGTGAAGCCGCTGTTAGGGTCCTATAAGTATAGGATTCATAATTTGGAATTGACTTATGATAGTCTTGTAAAATATGGACATACCTTGCTTTATGCAAGTTGTTTTCCCATATTTTGTAAAAAATAAAAATAGAAAATAGAAAATAAAAAAGAGGGTAAAATTCCTAAAAGAAAGATCAAAGAACTTAGAAAAAATATAGACCCCAAAAGAAAAGGAAATAAAACATGAAAGTGTGCAAGTACAAATGCCACTACTTTTTACTTTTTGCTGATGATTATGGCAGAGTGTCAATAAATGCCATAATCCATGATGAGTTAAACTGTGTAAACTTGACTTGTCATGTTTTCAATTTTCATGTTTTAGATAGTGAATAAAGATTAGTCATACAGTTTAATCCTGACTAATCATTAGATAGGTAGAGAATAAAGAGGAGCTCATCAGTTTAATCTGAGCCCTCGGATGATATAAGGTATATTTAGATAGTTTTTACGCTTTCAAAAGAATAAAATGTTTCAAGGTAGCAAGCTCAAATGCACCTGCAAACTGGAAGAAAAATGTTAGATTAAAGTTGGGTAGGTAGAAAAAAGTAGGAAAAGCATGTAAATATTCATCACCGGGCAAATAATCACTAATTTACCCTCCGCTATAGTTATTATGCATTCTAGACTTTCAGTCAAAGAGGCTCAGAGCATTTCTCTGACTTCTGTTGGGACCGAACCCAAGCCTCAATGACTGATAAGTTAAAAGTGTTGAATTCCTATATTAAATCCCTAATTATCATCATTTACCTTTCATACACTCATTTACTATTCAATTTCATAAGTAAGCACCTTTTTTACTTAATGAAATACGAAATTCCCCATTTGACTAACTCCCTTCATTCATAAAAGCATAAAATCCTCCAAAAGCATTATATCCTAAGTTAAAAGTGGTGAAATTATAAATGATAAAAGCTTTTCTTTAATATTTTCACTTTACTTAGTCATGTAATTGTATTTTTGGTGTATTTCATTGTCCCTTGTCATATTCACTTCTAATTTATATATTAAATCCCTAAAAATGACCTTTTCCTATTTATATAATTCCCTTTATATTAATACCCTTTAAACCCACTATTATAAGCTTTTATGTCAAAGTAATTATCCACATGCGGAAATAAAAAGCCCCAATTAGAACCCCTTTGGCATAAAACTAACATTATGTAAAAATCCTGACCCCTATAGTGAATAGACATTTCCACAGTCTATAACTATATAATAAAAATAAAATATAAAACATTGTTACTACCCACCTCACCCACCTTTTTTCCCATATATATAAAATCTCTTTATATACATAACACTGCCCATTATACCCTTTTGAACCATATACCCGCATATATATTAAACCTTTTGTAAAGAAACTTTGGTTATAAATCATATTCCATAAAGTTTTTATTACATTAAACCTTGCGCTATCGCATAAGTCACTCGGACCCTACCCAACCTTTCCACCGCAAATTTACAATTGATTCCTACCGTTCGCTCCGATCATCCAGATCTAACGCCTGACGATGAGTTTCGTGCTCGAAACATAAACGATGACCCTAAGCCAAAAGCAGCGAGAAATGGGTTGTTTTGATGAATTCGCCTCCGACGACGTGGCGCAAAACTATTCGGTCACGTTCATTTGACATAAAACAGCTTATAGCCTATAGCTCGCATGAAAACAACTTTCCATTTTCCCATTCAAAAACACAAAACCACTTCCCGCCGATGATTAGACCCGCATTAAATATGTATTGCAATAAATTTTATCCAAGATTAAAACCTTTGGATATGTTGTTTACATACTTAGTTGCATATTCCTGACTGTCGAGCAAACTCCACATTATTGTGTTAAAGGTCTTCGCCCAAATTACTTGTTCAAATCCCGAAAAAGCCCATTTTCACCATAGATTTCTATTTTGAAGACTAGCAAAGACTTTTTTAGATTCAGCTATTTGAACCAAAGCTCGAATTCGACTATAAAAGTTGCAGAAGACCTTCCAACCTTCAAAATACCTGCAGCCGAGGTATTTCTCATCAATTTTAACCTGCAAATTTCTAAAGTTAAAGCCATTTATAAGTGAATTCAAAGCTAAATTAGAAAATTCGTCCATCTAGTTTGCCCAAAAACGCTCAAAAACAGGACAAACCCTCACAAATTTTCTCCAGAATTCATTGTATTCATAAAAGCCTCTTTTAAAGCCAAATTCCTTAGCTAAATATCCCTGAAAGATCAACTCCACAGTTAGAAAGGGTTTTAAGCCTACAGATCTCTTCAAAGACCCTTTTACAGTTCAAGTCATTCAGAAAACCTGTGTTTTCTGTCTAATACCAGTTTTTACCCATTCCAGATTCCTGAATTCAGCAATAAAGCACCCGCTGAAGCTATCTTTGCCCAATAATTTCTAAATTTACCCTCTGTTTCAACAAATCCAACCACAACAAATTGTTTAATCTTGCTTTAGTTATTTAAAAATGACCAAGAAACAAATGACACCTAAAGCTGGAGGATCTAGGCCTGTTAAACCTGGAGGATCCAAGCCTCCTAAGTCAGAAGCATCAAAAGCCATCAAATCCACTCCTGCATTCACCGCAAAAACCACTGTGTCTGTCAATCCCCTTCAGCCACCAGTACCTAATGAAGAAATCATCCCCTTGACTGATTTGGATTATAAAATTGTAGACCATGTGGTAGAATTCAACCTATTAGAAGTTCATAATTGGTGCCATGAAAAGTTCCTAGATAAATATGACATGCCTATCTGGGAGACAAATTTACCCAAATATGTAGTCCCATTAACACACCCTGGTCAAGACCTGGTAAGATTGTGCCAAAAGTACTATGTTCCAAACCAAAGAGCAATTGTAAATGTTGATAGGGAGATTCTATTTTCTATCATTGCAGAGTCTATAAATGAAATGTTGCAACTACAGTTTGACCCTAAGGCAGTCCCCTTATCCGTTGAAGTATTAACTCAATTATATTTGGGATTAGATTTCCCTAAGAGATTTATGATTTTCCAGAACTTTATGCCATCTCATGTGGAAATTCCAAAGCTAAATCCTCCTTACCCCACTTCCAAATTTCCTGAAGGGTCCAGACATGTGATATCAATGCTTTCTTTCATTCTAGGATACTTCAGAGATGAATTCACTGATGAATCCATCCTTGGTTTTTTATCTACTTTATCTCCTGTTCAGCCTCCTGAAATGATCTTTGACTATGCCAGATTTATAGCTGATAGCATCCATTATCAATTAACCAAACTACCCACTGAAGGGGTGTTCAGATATTCATCATACTTATTTCACTTGTTCTTGTATTCTCAATCTGACAAGTTTCCAATGGCATTACAAAAAATGGACTTAGAGGGCTAGCCTCTATGCATTGTTTTCTGGACAACTTTACTGAGGAAAGAAAGCAGTGAGTTCAGTTTTACAAACTTTTCAGATTTGTTTCTCCAACCAGCAATGAGTTTATTATATAAAGTAGAGCAGCCTAGGATAAGTGAGTGAGGAAATGAAGAGAATATTGCAATTATCAGAACAATGTAAGATGGGAGATTGGTATTTGTATAAACAACATACAGAATTGAGGATTTTTGGGTCCAATTTACTACCTTACAAATTGCCCAAGTATTTGACTATCAGAGTCTTTGCATTAAAATACTTAAGACAGGTTTTAAACTCTGATTCCATTAATTTCATGGCTTCTAAAAAGAAAACTCAGTTCAAATTGAAAAATCAGATAGGTCCTTTTATTGTAAATAACAAAAATGTTGAAAAGGAAATAGAGAAAATATTGTCAGAGTTAAAATTTCAGGAAAGTTTCCATTGGAACTATGACCCTCAAGGAATTCTAAAAAATATAAGGGTCAACTGCAAACTACCTCCTTTCATACATGAGCCCAAGCTGGAGATTGAAAAATTTGCAAATCAGACAAAGTGGGTAGAAACTACATTGATAGAAATAGCCATCAATACAGAGCTAGCATAAAAGATGAATGTTACACAAACTATGGTAGTTGTAAAGAAGACTGAAACCTCTACAAAAAGAGGTAGAGATGAGGGAAAATATACAGCTGAGACCACCACAGATACTAAATTCAAGTTGATTTACAATAAAAGGCTCAAATTCAGTTCCATAAGGAAAGAAAAAGTTATTGATGTTGAAGATACAAATGAGCTTGAGGTAAATAATGATGATGCCACAGTAATAATAAATGAAACTCTTGCAGACATACAGAAGGATCAAATAGCAGGTGAACAGGATACTCAGATGATTGAAAGACAGAAAAACATGGAGGCTTCTTCCTCACAAACAGTGGAGGAAAAAGACCTAGACATCAAATAAAGGAACAAACTAATCAAACAAAAGAATGAAGAGATCAAAAGTGAGATTTACTCTCAATTTCTTAAACAGAAGCCAGGGAATCAGAACAGATTACTTATAGCATTTGATTACTCCACAAATAAAATGATCATGTCATATCTGCAACCAACTACTTCAACACCTAAGACAGTGGTAGACTACAAAAAGGTTGAGTTTGAAGTATATACATAAAATGTGCATGAATTAGACCAAATAGAATTCCACAGACATAGCTATGAGATGTTATATTCTACTGTGGTAACAAGGGCTATGAGTGCTACAAAATTGTAGAATACCATTATTAACATGTAGGATCAAATGAAGCTGGTTAAAGGCTCTTTGTATGCTAAAGATCTAAGGATTAAATCCTTAGAAGACTTAGTTTTGCAGGTAGGAGTTGATCCTTCTGATGTTCCAGCAGCAGAGATATTAATTAAAAAGAAAAATGAAGACATTGCAGCTTTGAGGAAACAACTGAAGCTTCCTCAAAGTGAACACCCTCAAACTAAAGAAATTCTTCAAGAATAGATAGAAAAAGAAGACATGATGCAGTGGATTTTCAAACTAACTGCTCAAATAAAAGAAATGGAAACACAATTGGATCAACTTATGAAAGAAAAAGAAATCGCCAAAGAAGTTGAAGCTCCAATTATCCCCTCAGTCATACCAATAATTACCACAGTTGTGGCCTCTACATTGGGAGAAAAATTAGCACCTAATGTGCCATTGGCAACTGCAGTGCCAGTGCAATAAACTACAACATCAGCAACAGATTCTTCAACCACACAGGTATAGCACACAGATGATGCAGGGCAGATAATAAAAGCTATGAAGGAATTGTCACTAAAAAAAAATGAAATTAATAGTTTAAAAAAGATGATTCAAAATATGGAAGTTTCCAACAAAACAACATTAATCAATGCCAACAATTATGAGCAAAGGGCCAAAAGACTTGAAGAGCAAATCAAAAGCCTTCAAAAAGGCTCGAGTTTAACTGCACAAATTTCTTACATAAGAAATTACCTTTGGACCAATATAATTGATGCCATTCATCTTCAATGGCCATCAATTCAAATTATCTATGAACAGAGAGACTTGCTCCTAGCAACCCAAGTTGAAATTCAAAAGACAAAAGGAGAACTAGTAGATAAACCAGCACAAGAATTGAAGCTAATTACTTTCTTGAATAGTAAAAACAGAACAGAGCTAGAAGAATTAAAGGTACAGGATAGGACAGAGACCATTTTTCAGATCAAGAAAGTTCTGACAAAGAGAAATCTAATGAACACTTTAGAGGAAAGGTGTGATGCTATGAATATTTCAATAACCAAGTTCTTAACAAAATACACTATGCTAAGACAAGCTAGTATTATAGATATTCATGTCTTCAATGAGAAGTTGATAAACCAAAAAGAGTATGACAAGAAGATAAGGGATTATGCAAAAGAACAAGTCAAAAAGCCACTACCACAGGGCTCTCCCACAGGAAAGGTTATTCTCCAATATATTGAAGACTTATTTTTTCTTCAAAATGAAATCAAGCATCTGTTTGTCTTCAAACCAAATTTTTCCAAGAATACAGATGTTGATGAGAACTTCAGGAAGCTTAAAAATGTTAAAATACCAAATGCAAAACAATGGCAGGCTTTTACAGACTTGATATAGCAATGAAAAAGGGAAAACAGTGAGGAAAGTACAGGTGAAACAGTCAAACAGAAAAATAAAATAGTCACTTGATTTTTACTGCTGGAAATGTTCTTTTTACAGCAGTAAAAGAGTAAATAAACAGAGTCAAAGTGTATCAGGATGAAAGTACAGCGTGAAAGTGTATCAGGAGGAAGAGTGTTGGTTAAAACAACTCTAATAAAGATATTTTCCAATTTCCCAGCAACCAAGACATCTAGCCAATAAAGGCTCCTTGATATTTTATATTTCCTAGAGTTATTCCTAGATCTCTCTAGGATATTTTGTAAACAATATTTTGTATAAATACTTCAATCTTTGAAGTGTTTACGGTGGAATAAAATTGTTAAGATTATTATAGACTTTTTCTGATACATTGGAGGCTTACATGTGTTGATTTCGAGGTAGAAAACTGGACAAAGCTAATTGGGCATCATAATTCAGGATTCTTGTGATAAGTTAAAGAGTAAAGTGCATCTTTTCTTGTCATTTTTTCATTTTTGAGTTCCATGCAATTTCATTATGTGTTTGATCTGTCTCAATGAGTAACTAGGAATATTACTTCAGGATTAGCTTATTGCTCCCTGTTTTAAGTAAGTTACCATTTAAATGTTTTCTGTTGATTTCCGGTGTTAGGAATCCTTCATTGCTCCTACTCTCGTTTGACTTCTGCCTCCTTCTTCCACTGTCCGGATCAAAGGATCCTTCATTGCCCTTTATCCCGACTATACCATTTCATCAAAAACCTTTTACCTAAAACTCTGAGGGTTATCTACCTTGCCCTGAATACATTTGGACCCTTTTGGCCTTGCTTTCTAGTACTGCTATCTAGACTTAGACAACATAGCCCAATGGACTAGTAGATCTCTCTCTAGTTTAATCCAAAGTAATTTTTACCCACCAAACATCTTAAAACAAAACCAAATTGAACTATCATATCTAGCCCAAAACATAAAATCAAAACAAAGATAAATCTTAAAGAGAGAGCCCTCTCTGAATTCTAGGAAGGCTAGATCCTAGGATTTGAAGTAGGTTTGTGGTTACCCCTAGTTTTCTTAAACTAAAAACCAAAATCCCACAACTTTGAGAAATTACTAGGGTGATAACAAATACAATTCTTTCTCACACCGAGAAAATCCTACACTCTACCAATCGTCTCACCCTGATCTTGCTCAAAACTAACTAGCAATTCTCAGGAAAAATTGACCAACACTTAGCAAATTCTCAACCCCTGCATAGCCTAACCTTTCTCACTCAATCCCTAGGAAATTAATCCCTATTAAATAGGATAATCAACCTTTCTCAACTAAGAAATCCATCATGAGCCTTCCTCTGACTTTATAATTGTGTCTGGGAAATTTGTTAATAATAAAACTAATAGTTTACTTCCCTTTAACCTCTGTGTCAACTGGGTCGTCATCAGAATTGACATGGATGCAGCTATTAATAGTGAATCATCAGTTACTTGGTAGATCACTACTTGTGAATTAAACCTAATTTAATTCACTTGACATCTCATTAGCTCATCACTCAGTTAAAACTAGGTAAATTGATTTTAACTCTATTAATTTGAGTTAACTGATTACACTCACACCACACTAGTGCTACAACTGCAACTGGACCCTGAAAATAATAGAATCACTCTACATGCCTCACCTTTGACCCTCAACTCGAAATTCTTGAGCTAACTAAGTTTATCTCACTTAGTTAACTGATACAAGTTGTTATGAGATGAAATTACAGTTTACTTTCAATGTAATTAAGGGATAATTGAATCAAAAGTCTCACATGGTAGCCATTTCTAAGTGCCATTTTCTGGATTTTATTTATGGATGCCAATTTCATTGTTTATTGTCGAAAATTTAAAAAAATTGAGTTCGGGTGACCATCTTGCCTATATTCCATAGTTTTGTAGGTTATGGGCATGTTTCAAGATACATCCTCCACTATCTATGCTTCCTGCTCAACATATAGTCCCAATTGATTTCTCTATATATGGGAGTAGTCTCTACTCAAATGGTTCTCTCCAAATTTCCAGCATATTATGGGATTCTTCCAAGATCCATCCCCTTCTTTAGCTTGAGCAAGTTAGGCTTCATAAGCTGTTATGAACATTTGTTGAGTTTCACCCCTATTGGTGGGGAAACTTCTTGCCTTCTCCCCAAGCCATTTCCTAGAACTTCCTTTCCTTTTTCCTCTAATTTTAGAACTTCCTTATGCCTTCAAATTATGCTTAAGCTTTAACCTGCGTCTAGACTACTCATAACTGTGATTCAAATTTATAATTACGCCCTCCAGGGTTCGTGGCTCATCAAATTTGATCCTATCCCTAAAGAACATTGGCATCCCACTAATAAATCTTTGGAATTTAGCCTTTTCCTCCTTGAGGTAAGGCACATATTGAAGCAGCTTTAGGAATTTATTAACATACTTGTCATCTAGCATCTGCCCCATTTGAGCTCATAGAAATCCTTTGACTTACAGTCAAAATATCTTTCAGACATGTATTTTTCCCTGAAGTGTTGCTCAAATTATTTCCATGATAGATTTTCTTCTCTTATGCACTGTACATTCTTTAGATCCTCCCACCAGGTATCATATTTTCCTTTCAAGTTGAAGGTAGCTACCCTTACTTTCATATTTTAAAATTAGTTATGAACTCTGAAGAACCTTTTCATCCCAAACAACCATGCTTTTGTAGCATTTTCTTCTTTTACCTCACCATAAAATGTAGGAGGCTTATATTTCTTAAATTCCTCTAGTATATACTCTCTTTCCCTTCCTCTCCCATGATGATGATGATAGTGATGACGATGTGGCCTTCTATAAGTGTCATCATACTGTTGCTCATGGTTCTTGAGTTTCCTTTATCCAGGTGGATATCGGTGGCCACCCACTTATACCATTTGGACCCGCACCATCAATTCTTGTAGCTTTTCACTTTCAGCACAACTTACTATTTTTAGCAGGTTGTCGGTTCATGAACTTTCAGAGCCGTTTGGAGACCCTAATGAGCCACGTGGATATTGGTGGCCACCCACCTATTCCATTTGGACCTGCACCATCAGTTCTTTCAGTTTTTCAGTTTCGGCACAACTTACTATTTTTAGTAGTTTTCCGGGTCCTGAACTTCCAGAGCCCTTTTGAGGCCCTAAACGATGTTTTTTGGGAAAACCGAGAGCAACATGAGTCTAAAATGGGTCGATGGACCCATGTCGCTCACACCAAAAGTTATACTCCTTGGATGGATCTTTCTAACGATATATTGAGCGCGTGAAACGGAGATCGTATGCCAAAGTTACATCCCCGGGAAGTTGAAACACCAATTTACCCAACGGGGCCGATAGTTTTGGTGCTTCATCTCATAAAGTTAGGTTTTTGGATGTTTATGGTTTTGCATTGTTTCTCAACAATAAATAGGCCTTCGAGCTTCATTGTAACATAGTTCAGAGGCATGTAGTAACCACATCTCTTCTCAGAGCTCTTCTCAGAGATAAGCTTGCCAGCGCCCTAGCTGTTTATTTCCATTATGTCTGCAAGCATATTTCTGTTATACGATATTAATGAAATGAAGTTTTATTTCCACTGCATATCTATCTTTAAGTTTATTTCTGTATATTATTACGTTCCTGCATAAATCCGGATCATTCTTTTTGAGGTGCTTAATAGAGTTCCACCTATCACATTGTCTTCATTGGACAACCGATGCCTCTTTCTAGATCTACTCTCATTTGCCCCATTGGTTCTTTCTTCCTACCCAAATGGGATTTACATGTCTCTATGGTTTGTCCCTAACTCATGTTGCATTTGTTTTTGCAGGTCGGACAGGCTTTGTAATATGACCACATTGACTTCAACTTTATTTTGTTGTGCTCTCAGAAGCCTCTCATTGTTAGCTTTGCAACTCCTTACTTATGCTCTCATGAGTCTAAACATCTCAATCCAATCAAGAGATTCTACCCCTCCTCGCTATTCAATTGATCTTTCCTCTTCATGTCCATGTTGTGCTTGGTCAGAGCTATACTGCACCATTTTACTATTCTTTCCTTGGTCTGTTGCTTCTATGTTGTACCACCCATTGTTGTTCTTATGGTCTTTAACCTTCATTTATTTGGGTCTGGGTGCCTTTCACATGATATCATATAAGTACATAACCATTAGATTCTAACAAATCTCAATACATAATAAATTTTATCACCTTGGTTTACTGATGGAAACATGTTGGTGCATAGATAGCTACAACATCACACCTTGATTAGCACATTAGTATTAGTAAAATCAAATACATCGTTAGTACCATGCTACATGCATGCAAGGACACATCAAATCGTACAGACAATCAATCCACAACAATAATCAAGGTCCTAACGCCTATCATGAGGCTTTAAGGCCTCACTAGATATTCAAGGTCTAGTGCTAATCCTTCACTTGGTCACTTCTGTGATAGAGCCCATCTAGTCTAGTGTTGAACTTGGAAGCTCTAATACCACTCTATAACATAACCCCTACTATCCCCAACCGAAACTAAAGGTAGAAGGAGGTAGTTAATAATATAACCCAACCTCCAAAGTCTAGTTATGGAGATGGGGCCTAAATTTTTTAACTTTTTTCAATGTTATGAAAACTTAGAACATACATTATCGTTCCATTCGTCTCGTCAATATTTTTCCAACAATATAAAATTTTCTTCATCTAACTCTTGGATCAATAGATATGGCCAGTTAGAGTTTGGCCACTCAAATAATGCCACATCATCTTGACTTGTAACATGGTTCCCACACGATTCCACGTGGCACCCACATGACTATTCGAGTTAGCCTCTCACTGCCACATAGTAGCATTACCTTAGCTTCTAAACCGTCCATACTGGAGTCATGTATCAACCACTCTCTACGGCTTGCAAGGCCCAACTATTTTATATATATATATATATATATATATATATATATATATATATATATATATATATATATATATATATATATATATATATATATACATATATATATATATATATATATATGTTTGTGTGTGTGTCTGTGTATTTCCGATATGCAGGTGTGGGTTGTAGGCTTTAACCTTATACAGAAATTACCTACAAATAAATTCTTAAAACATAAAATATACATTGGCATGAACATAAAACACATACAGAGAGATTTTCCCCTGGATCCCAAAACTAGGACTACTGGATTAATTTTTCATTATATTCCTTTCAATGTTACAATACACACACAGACACACATATATACATGTCGAAGCATTCATAAGCCCCAATCCATTAACCTTGGATTAAAACATAATTTTAGTTTCCTTGATCGGATCTACAAAATACCATGGGTAGAAAACCATCATGCCCAAAACCATGTGCAAAACCCATGCACAAAACCATAGGTAGGTGTGCCCACCTATTATAAGGTCCAAAAAAAATTCCCGAGGCGTTTCCCCGAACCCCATGTATGAGGGCTACCGCCCCCCTTACTACATCCACGCAACGAACAGGGTGGCTTTCGCCCCCCTCGCATGTGTGACTATTCATGGAAAGAATATAACACACACCCAACATGAGCCCACCGAGACCATGTCACCTCGAGATTAAAATCTGGGAGGCTTCCATGTTATTCCTTGCTGAAACAGATGGGGAAAACCCTTCAAGATACATGGCATTCTACTCTCCACATTAAGGCATAGTCTCCCCCCTTCCCCAGTAAATAAAATCGTTCACACCACCAAACATTTATCTCCACCAAATGGGTGCCGCACATCATGTTGCCCTAAGATTTAAATCCTGGGTGTTCTACCCTTTCCTCCATTTGAAACCTCCGAGGTGTGGGGTGACGTTAGTGATCCTAAATTCCAGGGTGACATCATCTCTTGCCACATCCTCCATGTCATATGCCACATAACTATGGATCCACCACATAGGTTTCCCATATTATTTAACTAGGGTTCTTCCCTTCATCGTTTTTTTCGGGCATTCAACCGACCCCACTATGCCACATCATTCCAGGGACTTGATTCCAGGAGTTTCCCTTGGTGCTCCCCTTAAGACTTCCAAGGAAAAAGTGTTGGGATCATTTGATGGCCACGGTGCTTACCCATCGATGACTCAGATTTCTCTTTCTTAAGTGTCTATTCACGGGATCAAAGAGGGTTTACGCCATTCTTCTTAAGTCGTGGACTTAAGAATTCCAACCATGCACCTTGTAACTATTAATGCACATATATGGACCTTCGGTTAGACCCTGACACATAGTCTACATGCATACCAGGGTGTATACAGGCCTTTTGGGTACTACTCTTGAGCTTTTCCATGACTCAGTCATGTCTATTAGGCCACTGCATGCATATGTTCATATATTTATATTATTATAACATTACACTATCTCTTCTACACACAACCTTTTTAGACCAATTTAAGTCTCATAATGAACAAAGGAGCAATCCACTCCTAAATATTAACTTAGGCAATTATCAACCCTATTTCCAGTAGTTAAAAATAACACAAAAAGAGTGGCAAAGCATTAGTATATTAGCCTTTAGGGATAAAATATCCCTCATAGTTTGTACATCATTTAGTATGATTTGTTAACATAGGAATTTAACATTCCTCAACAGTGACATGGGCATTAAATTAACATGTTACCCTGTGCAAAACACTAGTCTTCCCAGGCTTATATACTAGAAATACAAACCATCTAGCCATTATTTTAGCAAAGTTCATCATAGATATTTACCCATCTCTTCGACATTAAAGCACACAAACTATAGCTTTAAACTAAGAACTTATGATATTCAAACATTCCTTGTAGAAAAGCTATCTAGACTAGGAGTGTTATCACTCATCGCATATGTGTAAATCAATCCATATTCATGCCTTTAAGAAAACAGTTAACATTCATAGAGGAATGCCTCATTCCTCGGTGCTCCAAGCCATGAGAAAGTAGTAAATTTAACAATCATAAATCATTCATAACACAAGGGTCATAAGCAAACACTTATCTTTAATAGTTTGAACCATGCTACTGAAATTGAGACTTCAACTTTCCACCCCAACCATAGACAAGATGCAGCCAAGCCTTTCTTGCAACTGTCACCTATGAGCCAAATTCCATAGCTTGAGGTAGAGTGCTTTCATAAGAATTTTAAACCAATTTTATCATCTTAAACAGGGTGTATCAAGGCTGACTCACCTCCCCCCACTAACTATCAAAATAAAATAAACATAGTGAACCGCTTCATTCACATACAATCATCTTTCACTCAGGGAATTAAAGCAATATCATCAGCTGAAACAAGGTGTCTCAAGGCCACAATACCTTCATCCACCAGTGATTCAACTATTGCACCTCAAGCAGGGAACACTTTCCTTTAGACAAAGGGACTTATAATACAAAATATTAACATCTCTAGGGATTTGGACACGAAGAGACTCAATTTAGATGTGGAGAGAGAGATATACAATTAACAGCATGGAGGGTTTATCATCTATGTTACCTTTGAAGGAATAAGGGTGCACTTTTAAGCAACTTAGTGGAATATTCCACCTGTGTTCTTAGTCCAAATCCCATGGGACTACCATAAGATGTTATTATCCCACTAGCCTTGGGTGCCTCCACCTCCCAAAGATTATCAACCAACATAGTCTAGAGTGGAATTATTAGCCCTATAAGGCACAACCACTATTCTATTATTATCAGTTAACAAATCTCATGAGTTTCTCAACTGGATATCATCATAGCTTCTCTTCTCCCTTAATTCTCTTAGTCCTCATATTTTTTCTTTCCCTCTCAGTAATTCAAATTTCTCATCAATAGCCTCTAGGCCTTATTTATTTGTTCAACATAAGCCTCTCATTCTCCTTTCTCTATGCAATAGGAGTCTCTTAAGGCTCCTTTTCTCATCTTCCTTAGGAGTCTTCCAACCTCTTGTTCTTGTGTTTGTTCTTTCTCTATGCGCATAGGGTCTCTTCCTTCAGTGCGTGAGAGTGATTTTTCCTGCCTCTTGAGAATGATGGTTCTCTCGTCCTCCCCCCCCCCCTCTCTCACCCCCCCAGTGGTCTATAGGATCCAACTGCCTTTGTCTTTTCGTGGGTCTATGCAGGCCTTCCTTGTGGCCAACACAACGCATACTTTTTCATAATTTTTTTCATTTTCTTGGTTTTTAATTTTTCCTAACATGAACATGGGCCTGTCCATATTTTCAGCAGACTTAGTAACACATTGAAGTCCATTAAAACCACTCAGTAAACCCATGAATGATATTTAAACAACCCACTTCCTAAGGAAATGGAATCTGTGTCCCTCTCCATCCATTTTTATTTGTATGGTTGCATAATTACAAGGGAATTATTTACAATTACAAGGGGAATTAACCCACAGGGGATGTCACAATGTGTCACTGTGCCAACAATGGTCGCGCATTCAGTGTGGATCAAAACTGATTCATCTATGGTCTAACATAGCAAAAAATCATATAATTATAATGCAATATACCATCAGTCCTATACATAAAATAAAAAATAATATAGATATTCTTGTTTTGTTCAATCATAATATCATGAGCATCCAAAAAACTATAACATGGGAAAAATATATATATAATGTATGTGCCATACAAAATGGCTGCTAAGCAACATATATAGTATATAAATAAGTGAAAAATTGAATGTGTTGCCCCTCTCCAAAGGGGTGTATCTGATACAAGAGCTGGATTGTTCCATGAAACTCTAGCACTAGCCAAATACTCTGATCCAGGAAGAGGCCTTCTTTAGAAAGGTGATCAACGGTCTTGTTCCGCTCCTTGTAAACATGGAAGCGTGTGAAAGATGTAAAATATAATTAAGTGATACATTGAGTGTCCTCCAAGATGTCAACAAGTAATAAATTTCCGCACATTTGAATCTTGTTAAGCCAGTTAACCACAATCATAGAGTCCCAAAAGCATTGAAGATGAGTAACATCCCTTTCGACAAAAAACGATATAAGAACACAACATGCATTGACCTTAGCCCAATTATTTGATCCCTAGCCCAAACCTAACTGAAAATGAAAATAATGATGATCATTTAGGTGAAGAACAAAGCCACCACCACAAATGGGATCATCTCTTTGTGAGGCAACATCAAAGAAGCCCCAAGGCTACGATGGATCCAGATCCACATGAACAACATGCTGAGTAGAGTGAGGAGACAACCACTTAGAAAAATGAGAAAGAATCACAAGGCCCTTGACAACAAATATATCCAGGTTAGTTAGGTGGAAATGTGTATGTTGAGAGAGAAAAAATGTAAATATTGAGGAGAAAAATATGTGTGTGTGCGTGTAAGGATGAATGTTGTAGTTGTGTGTGTACGGGGAAAACAAGTCTCTTTGTTGAATGAGAAAATAAGAGTGACTATGAAAGTATAAGAGGGGTAGCAAGTGTGAGTGTTGTGATAGTGAGTATGAGGAGGCAATGAGTTTGAATGTTGAAGATTATAAGAAAGTAAGAGTAAGCGTGAATGTATGAGTGATTGTGCCAACAAAAGAGCATGAGGGTGGAAACAAATTTGTGACAACAATGTTGAGTGGTAACAAGTGACAATGAGATTATTTGATAACAATTGGTAGTGGGCCTTGGTGACAACAATGCTGAGTGACATCAAGTGACAATGGGATTGTGTAACAACAAAGAAAAGTGGCAACAAATGTAAATGTGACTGTGTGACAACATGTAGGAATGTTGAGAAGTAGATTACAAGGATAACGTCGAGGAGAAAGATCAAATCAAATAATTGAGTGTACAAATAAGATTTATTGGTACTAAAAGTCTAGGCTAAATTGCTAAAGTGTCCAGGGAGTTGTTGAATCAGAGAAAGAAAATTAGATCTGAGAGGATATCTGAAGCATAAAAATCAAGATTATAGGGGATTGGTGTCTCCTACAAGTTGGTGCTTGAAAATTCACTGGAGATTGGTTTCTCTAGTAGGTTAGTGCCTGCAAATTTAGTGGGGATTGGTGTCTCCAACAAGTTGGTTCCTGCAAAGAAAGGGGGATTGGTGTTCCCTATAAGTTAGTGCCTACAAAATTAATTTTAATTGGAGTTGGTGCTCATAAATGAAATTAATCAAAAGAAATTTTGTGGTTTTCTCTCGAATGGGTTTCAACATACATCATGTGTTATTCTTTTTGTATGATTTGTTGTGTTTGATTATTCTTTAAATTGTTAAAAAGTGTATTATATTGATTCACTCTCCTCCTCTCAGTATAATCTTGATTCCAGTTGTTATCACTCCAATAATTCTCAAGGGTTGTTAGATGTTTGATTTTGGTTTAAAGAATATTATAGCTAACCACAAACCTACTTTTAAGCTTTAGGATCTAGTGTTCCTAATGCTCAGAGAGGGCTCTCTCTATATGATTTATCTTTGTTGATTTTAGTTGATTTTAGGCTAGTTATGTAGGATTACTTGGGATTTTGATTTTGATTTGGTTTGGTGGTGAAATCACTTACTCAGATGGATAGATGTAGGTCTGATTACCATTGGGCTAATGGATTCAATGTGTCAAGCAGTCAGATCAGGATCAAGGTCTAAAGAAAATGTTTACAGGGCAAGATAGCTGGGTCATTTCAGATCTTCAGGCTGATAGTGAAAATGGTTTCAGTCAGGATAAGAAACAAAAGGGATGAATGAAAAGACAGAGATCAATCGAAACTACGGAACAATTAAGAATTCCCTAATCTCAATTTCAATATAAAAACATGCAAATGATAAATAGTTCAAGACATAGTGCTTTTAACATATTCTGAAATAACATTCCTAATTTATCATTTAGATTTAGAAAAACATACAATTATTGATGAAAACTTCAGAAAGAAACAATTGAACAGGTAGAAATTACTTCACTATAATAGCCCAACACATGAATCCTGTAATATGATGCTTTATTGCTTTAATCCAATATGCTGACTTGAAATTGGTACAATCACCCTTAGGTTCAGAATAGTACAACTATAGAAATGTTCAGCAATTCATCCACCCTCAATACTTCCAAATGAGAAGTATTTATACAAAAACTCTTACAAAATATCCTAAAACAAACTTGGGAATTATTCATGGAAAAAGAAATATCTTCATGCAAGAAGATAGTGACAACTATCTAAATAATGCAAGTTGTCCCTGCTTTTATTGAAATTACTGTTTGTTGTCTTCAATTTGTTGCTGATTTCTCTCTTTGCTGTTCAACGAAGGTTGCATTTAGGCGATGAAGTGTCCTCTACACTGGCAGTTTTATCTCTGCTTTGAAATTTTTTATTTGACTTTAGCTTTGAATTTAAATTGATACTCTTTAACATAATACTCTTTCACCTTTTGACTGTTGTTTTACTTTTTATCATTCATTGTTCACTGTTTTGTTTTCACTGAAAGACTGGTATCGCTCTATTTTTACTGCAAACTATTTTTACTGCTATTTTCTTCACAGTAAATCAGTCATTTTTTCCCAAAGTTCTGCCTCTGGCAATTTGATCTTCATCATCCTCCTGAATATTTCATCTACTTCAGTATACTTTGAGAATGTAGATTTGTTAACAAATATGTGTTTCACCTCATGTTGTAGGTAGAAAATATTCTCAAAGTTTTTGTAAAGTACCTTCCCTATTGGAATACCTTGTGAGGTAGGCAAATTAGCTTGATCCTTGGTAACTTCTCTCATTTTCTTATCATAGTCATTCTGCTTCATTAATTTATCATGAATCACCAGAGGATTGGGAAGGCCTTTCTGTCTTAGGACATCAAATTTCATCATGAACCTTGTGATGGCCACCTCCATATTCTGGCATTTCTCTTCTAGCTGTATCATCAAATTATTTTTAGAAATAACCTTCCTAATTTCTAGGATGGTTTCTATTCTGTCATTAATTCCAATTTCTTCTAGCTCTTTCTTGTTCTTAGAATTAATAAATTTGATGATTTCAAGAGCTTCTTCGGGATTTTTACCTAGTTCTTCTTTTATCTTTTGAATGACTTATTTTGCTACTTTGAATAAGTCTTTCCGTTCATAAATAACTTGGATTGATGGCCAAATATCATTGACAACTTCAATGATATCGGCCCATAGCTATTGCCTGACTTGTGCCGTGGGTTCTTTCAATGTTAGATCTTTTTATAATTTCTTCAATTACTCATTCAACCTGTTTGCCCTTTGTTCTTCATTCTTGTGCATTATCTTAGCAAGTTTCTTTTCATCTTCCAGATTATTTAGTTGTTCTTTAAGTCTGTTAATTTCATTTGTCTGAATAGACATATCCTACATTGTTTTAATTAACTTGCTTGCTTCATCTGTAGGTTGTGTTGTTGTTGTTGAAGACTCTGCTGTTGAAGTTGTTGTTGAATTGACAGACAATGTTGTGGCCATTAGGACTTTAGGAGCCAATGATTCTGCAAGTGTAGAAGGCACAGTTGTGGTGACTACAGGAATTAATGTGACTGGAACTTCTTCTGCTCTGTCATTTTTCTCCTGGACCAACTTGTCCATTTCATTCTCCATTTCCTTTATCTGGGCAGTAAACTGTAGAATGATACTCATTATCTCATATTTCTGATTTGTATCCTACAACACTTCCTTTGCTTGAGGATGTTCTGTAGGAGGCAACTTAAGTTGCTTCTTTAATGCAACAATGTCTGCATTTTTCTTCTTAATCAATTCATTTGCAACTTTGACATTACTAGGATCAAATCCTACTTCAATAATCAAATCTTCAAGTGATTTGATTCTATTTTTCTTAGCCTATGAGGATGCTTTTTCCAACTTGAGCTGATCTTTGATGTTTGCAAGAGTATTTTGGAGCTTCTAAACACTCATTGCCTTGTTTGTCATTTTTGAATAAAGAATTTCACCAGCTTGTTTGTGAAATTCAATCTGATCAATGGGATGAAGGTCATTTTCTTGAACTTCATATGATGATTTTTTGTAATCAGCTGATGATTTAGGATGCTTTACTTTAGGTTGCAGGAAGGTCATCTACATTTTTCTAGTCTTGTAGCCAAAAGCATAAAGCAATTTTCTTTGGTTACTGGGTGACTGCTTCCAATAATGATTATATGTATCAGTCTTCACAACGTCATTTTTCATCTTTATTTCTCTGTATTTCTGCATAATGTCCATATCCTTCTCTGTTGGTTTGCTGGAAGATGAAATTTCAACATTGTGTTGCTTCTAAATAAGCTAAGTTTTAGAAGTTGAAGGTTGATGTTCTTCTTTAATTTCTGTAGTAGGGGCATTGTCCTTTGATATTGTATTTGTGTCAATCACTTCTATAGTTTCCACTTCTTCATTGATAGGATTTAATTTAGGCTTCTTCCTATACATTAATTTAAATTTTGTTTATGTGGTTGTCTCTGCAGTATATGATCCTTCCTCTTTGATTCTCTTTGATATTTTATCTTCTTGGGCTAGAGTCTGCAAGGTTTTACTAGTATCACCTTGCTTCTCTGCCTTTGTCAAGGTGCTCTCCAACCATTCAGACTGACTGGAGAATTTTTCAATTTCTGGTTTCTTCTCACGTACATAAGGAGTGAGTTTGCATTTAATTCTCAGTTTACTTATCACTCCAAGAGGATCATAATACCATAGAAAACTATGACTGAACTTGAACTCTTGCAAATACTTTTCAGCCTCTGGACCTGCATCTCTATTGTTACAGATAAAAGGGCCAACCTAATTTTTCAATTTGAATTGTGTTTTCTTCTTTGCTACCAAGAAATTAATTGCATTTGAATTAAGGATCTGTCTAACGTACTCAAGGGAAAATAACCTCATTGGGAGGTATTTAGGCAATTTATATGGCAGCAAACTTGATCCATATACTCTTATCTCTATATGGTTTTGGTACAAGTACCAATCTCCTGTTCTATTATGCTCTGACAACTGCAATACCTTTTTAATCTCCTCACTGATTCTGGGCTGCATGCTGCTTTTCAGTAAATTGACTATAGGATGAATGAAAGAATCAGTAAAATCTGTATAGGTAGACTGTGTGGAGTCTTTTCTTATTAAAGGAGCCCAAAATATGACTGACTGTGGGTTACCTTCAACATCAAACTTTTGAAGGTTGAGGACAAATTTGTCAGACTGAAAATACAAGAACATGTGAAATAGGACTGATGAATACTTAAAAACACCTTCAGAAGTCATTTTGACCAACTGTTCATGAATATTATCAGCAAGGTATTGGGAAAAATTAAAAATGGTAGCAGAAGGCTAACCAGGTGTGAAAGTAGACAAAACACCTAGCACTGCAACATCAACATGTTCATCTGTAAAATAACCAAGAATAAAAGACAACATACTAATGATATGTCTGGCTCTTTCAAAAAAATTTGCTGATGGGTAAGTGTTGGGTACTAGATTTGTATACTTTTCTCTCCCATTTTCGCCCACCTTTCTATCTCTTTGTGTCATTATTATTCTTAAACACACGAGGTAAACCCATTTCTCTTACTTTACATGGGATATTTGATTAATGAAGTAATAGTCCAGGAGGTTTTACCTTTTTGCAAATGTTAACTTCGATATTTTTACAAATTCAGCAAAAGCAGGAAGGTTACAGCTGTGAGTTGTGGAGCGGCTCATGATTCCCAGCATTTCCTTCACTTGTTGCTACAACGCAACAAACTCCATTTCACCCCAGCGACATGTCAGGCTTTTTCATGGTTTCCTTCTTGGAAATTAGGTTGTTTTTACAACGAATTGTATAATTGTAGATATGTAGTTGTTGGAGGAAATCTGTGATTTCCTGAACAGGTGTATAAAGAGGGCATGCGGGCTGTGAATCGGGGTTAAGCCCAGCACATACAGAATTTGTAACAATATATTCAGCAATTAATTGAATGCACATCACTCTGTTGTTTCACTTGTAATTTGTGAGTTTGCCGCAGCCCTGATCAAAGAGTTGGGCCCACTCTTCTGATCAGATGCTGCATTACCTTTCTTTCCATTGATTTCATGTTTTGGTTTGATTCTATTATTGTTTTTCCAGTGTAATATTTCAATTGCTGTGAATGTCTTTTTAATTCTGCAATCTATTTTAATTGTTGTTATAGTAGTCTACGTGTTTATGGATTTAAGCCTATGATCTACAACAATTCATGTGTTTTCTCCTGCATATACTATGTCATTAGTCTTGAAATAACTAACGTCCTCGGGTTGATAATTTATGTGGAAAAATGGTTTGAATATTGTTCACATCTAGACACCAACATTTTGGCACCGTTGCCGGGGAAGGCTAACAGGTGCAAGAACAGGATCTGCAATTGATTTAAGGGTCGATCTCTCGTCTCGGGGGGGGAATTTATTACCCTACTTCGAGTCCTGAGCGTAGTGCTTTGTGTTTTCTTTTCCTGTTTTTTATTTTTTTCTTTAGAATTGATCCCTCGTCTTGGGGAGGGCATTTTGCTACCCCGCCCTAAGTCCTAGGCATAGTTTTCAGCTTTTTTCTTTTTTATTCTTTTCTGAAGGGCCAACTTATCGGCCTGAGGAGGGTATTTGATTACCCTACTTCAGGTCTTGAGATTTGATTTTCTTCTTTTAGTTTATTGTTTGTTTGAACCTACTCTCTCGTTCCGAGGAGGAAGCTATTTGTCCTGCTCCAGGTCCAGAGCGCTTTTGCTACTTTTATGAACCCTCTTCACAAATTGTATGAACAAGGATCTGAATAAGAGGGGCAGAGGAAGACCCCCAAAGAAAGGAAAGGATCTGGGAAGGAAGACATATATTCTAGAGATTATTGAAAAATCTAAATCTGAGGCATCATCTCGCACTGCTGTTAGGGTAAGGGTTCAGACGAAGTCAGAAGGGCAGTCTGTGGAGCAACCAATTCCATCCACGGTACCAGAGGGAATTCTTTCGATGAAGGAAGAAATAATAAATAGGTTACCAGTGGAGGAAACATCCTTGCCGTCAGCAGAAGGGGAAGAAATAGCATGTAGAGGATCATAAGAACTGAGCAATTCTAATTGGGAAGAAGAACCTCCAAAAGGGTTTTCATCGCCATGAGACCAAGGGAGTGTTGTAAAAACTCCTGCAGTCGAATCAAACAATTCCGATTTGGAGAGAGAATTCCTTAAGGATTTCGCGTCACCAAAGGACTAGCAGAGTTTAGTGAAACCTCCTACAGTTGAATCACTCCAAATACCAGTTGTAGAACTAGTTGAAGTCCCAAGTGAGTATTGGAGAGTATTTATGGCACATGTAAGTTCTTCTATTGATTTTCCAATCAAAAATGTTGCAGTTGATGCACCGATGAGACCCATCCCTTTAACAGCTCTGCCTAGTTTCCATGGGCTTTCTTCTGAATACCCTGATACGTTCCTCTTCGAATTTGACATTGTTTGTCGAGGATATGATTATATTGTCGATGCTTAGAAATTAAAAATATTTCCTGCTACCTTAAAAGGGACAGCCCTGAGATGGTTCATGGGTTTAGGAGGGAGCACAATTACCTCATGGGAGGGGATGAAAGAAGCATTCTTGGAGAAATACCAAGATTACTATAAATCTCGTGACATTAAGGAGGAAATCTTTAAGTTTGCACAGAAAGAGGACGAAAACATGGGAGACTGTGTGGAACGATTCAAATACATATTGCAGAGATTAGGCCATAGTGACCTAGATAAGGACATTCTGAATATCATTCTTCTCTGGGCACTTTTGGAATATTCCCTGCAACTTCTGAACATAGTAGGAAAGGGGGACATTTCAAAAGAAGACTTTGACAATGTCTGTGACTATTGCATTAAGTGTTCACAGGGGGCTGCAAGGATTGGACAAGGAATTCGGTCATCAAATACTTCCGGTTGAGGAATTACAAATACAGAAAATGGAAACCTACTAGATAACCTAAGGATGGATATCCTGAGCACATTATCCACCCAGATGAACACTCTACAAGCAAAACAAAAACAAATGGAGCTGGAAAATATTATGGCTATATTCTGCCCACAGTGCAGAAAGAAGCATCCTTTGAACGAATGCCCATTAAACACAGTGGAAGCCTGCACAATCTGTGAATAGACTCATGTGACCAGCTCATGTCCTTCCTTGCCTGGACTGAGGCAGTTTTTCAAGGGGCAAGTGAAGAAAATGTGGTAGACCAACTATACTTCATGGGGCAGGAAAAGCCATGGAAACCTCGACCACCGGCTATGAGCCCAGGTATGTTTCAAGACCCATCTCAATATTTTAATAATTTTAATATGGGTCCCCAATCTGTACCTTTTTCAGCTATGTGGTCTCAATATCAGTATCCCCCATGGCAACAATGGGTTCCCCGGGCCAGTTCAAATCCTTCATGGAATCAGAACTGGCTTGGACCCTCTCCTACTGGTCAGTTTCCTCAATCTATGCCTCAACAACAACTTCAGTCGCCCTCCAATGTACCTCTAGGAAATCTAGCCCTTAGACCCCAGCTTCCTATCCAACCCAATCTGAATCCTAATAATAAAGGGGTCCAACAAAGAGATACTCTTAACCTTCCATCTTATAGTATTTCTACCGCGGGACTTAATGAGATAAACCTACGATCTGGGCAGGTAGTAAATTCTCCCACTTCACCTATTATTATAGAACAGATTGAAAGTGAAGATACAGAACTAGAATAGAGGACAGTTGGAGATAAAACAGACCAAAACATAATGAACCAGACACCTCCCCAATCTGTTCCTAATCAGGGTCATTCAACTTCTCCTCCATATCCTGAAAGACTGACCTTGAATAAACCAAACCCTCAAGCAGAGTTTGATTTCCTAGGGGAATTACAAAATCTTTTTGTTAAAATACCCCTACTACAGGCTATGAGGGATGTACCTATATATGCTAAAACTATCAAAGAGTACTGCTCTAAGAAACTAGGGAAGAAACCTAAGGATCCATTAACCATTCATGTGATGGGAAGATTATCTGATATCATGTTAGGAAAGATCATGCCTGTAAAATATGGAGACCTAGGAAACCCAATTCTCACAGTATAGATCAATGGTTTTGAAATCCCAAATGTACTGGTAGTTTTGGGAGTTTCCATCAACATTATCACCTCTGAAACAATGAACACATTAGGTCTTGGAGACATTAGACCAACCCCTATTATTTTGGAATTAGCATATAGGTCTACAATTAAACTGGTAGGGAAATTGGAAGATGTGATTATTTCAGTAGATTCATGGCATTATCCTATGGACCTCCTTGTATTACAGACTCGATCTTCAGTTGGTGGTCATCCATTGATCCTGGGAAGACCTTGGCTCGCAACTACTAACGCCTACATAGGGTGCCGATCTAGGCATATGATCATATCAAATGGGACAGTTACAAAAAATCTTATTCTTTATCCTCCCGCAGAGCCTAGTCCATCTAAAAAATTATTAACCAGACAGAAACCTCTACCAATAGAAGAGCCTGAACCTGAAAATGAATAAGCTAGACCAATCCTTACTATTGGGCAGGCTCTTCAATTTAAAACAGAAACCGAGGATGATGCCATTAATGCTTTTATTAATGATCCCAGTTCTGTTTCCAATTCAACTCGTCAAATTTTAGAATCTTTTATGAGCTGTGAAACACAAGAAAACATTGGACCAGAAGATGAAATTGAAGACATTCCTGTAACCTCATCCCATGATAGTATTCCAATTGAGATTGAACCAGGGAAAATGCTTAATATCAACCCAAATCTGTCTGAATCCCAGACAAAACATCTTTTGAAAGTCCTTCAAGGTCATTAGGAAGCTTTTTCCTGGGATTATACCAACATGAAGGGGATTCCTACTAACTTATGTACTCATCATATTTATATTAAGGAATATTGCCACCCTGTAAGACAGCCCCAATGGAGAATGAACCCTGCTCTCAAGAACATTGTCAAAGAAGAATTACAAAAATTATTGGATGTAGGATTCATTTACCCCATCTTAGATAGCCAACGGGTATCTCCGCTAGTGATTGTTCCCAAAAAGAGTGGTAAATGGTGGATCTGTGTAGATTTCAGGGAACTAAATAAGGCAACTCAAAAAGACCATTTCCCTTTGCCATTCATTGACGAAGTCCTACATACCTTGGCTGGGAAGAAGTTCTTTTCCTTCCTAGACGGATTTAGTGGATATAACCAGATCCAAATAGCCCCGAAAGACTAGGATAAAACAACTTTCACATGCCCATGGGGAACCTTTGCTAACAAGGTCCTCCCATTTGGCCTGTGTAATGCTCCTGCCACCTTCCAGAGGGAAATTCTGGGAATATTTTCTGATTTGGTTGATGATAGCATTGAAATCTATATGGATGATTTTACTCCATATGGAAACACATTTGAGGAAGGATTGGAAAATTTGGAGAAAGTACTCAAAATATGTAAGCAGGCCCATGTATCTCTGAGTACAGTCAAATGCCATATGATGAGAGAAGAAGGAATAGTATTGGGACATTTTCTCTCAGTTGCTGGAATTCGAGTTGATCTAGCTAAAGTAGAAGTAATATTACACTTCCCGGTACCAAAAACACCTACACAGGTATGTAGCTTTATTGGTTGTGTTGGTTGTTACAGACGCTTTATAAATTTTTTTGCTAAAATAGCACATCCACTTTTTCAATTGCTAACAAAAGATGCAGAATTCTTGTGGACTGAAGACTGTGAGACAACTTTCATGAAAATTAAGGAGCTAGTTTGTAAGGCTCCAATCCTCCGAGGACTTGATTGGGCATTACCATTTCACATACATGCTGATGCTTCTCAGACAACAGTAGGAGCTGTTTTAGGACAACAGGTAGACAAAACACCGTATGTGATTTATTATGTCAACAAGAATTTAATTCCTGCTGAGCTGAATTACACGGTGACGGAAAAAGAATTCCTGGCTGTCATTTATGTTGTCAATAATTTCCGGCACTACATCACCGGGTATCCTACTTTTGTACATATTGTTCACGCAGCAATCAGGTATTTGATGAATAAACCTATTACTCCTGTCCGTGTTACAAGATGGTTGCTATTGCTTCAATAATTTGATATCACAATAGTAGATAAACCAGGAAAAGATAACATAGTTGATGATTTCCTATCTAGAATGGATAACAATGAAGAATGCACACCTATAGAAGATAGTTTTCCCGATCAACATGTTTTTGCAGTTTCTACTAAACCTCCGTGGTATACAGATATTGCTAACTATCTTGCTACATGGAAAGTGCCTCCTCATTTTTCATACAGGGAACAGTGAAAAATTATTCATCACAGTGCTCGATATTTTTGGATGGCAAGGTACCTTTTTCATACAAGAGCTGATAAGTAGATTCGGCATTGTCTATCTGAGGATGATATTTATGAAGTATTGAAGGTTGCCCATGATGGCCCATGTGGAAGGAATTTTTTAGACAAAAGAACAGACCATAAGGTGCTACAAATGGGATATTATTGGCCTTATATATTTTGGGATGCACAGAATTATGTCAGGAGGTGTTATAGTTGCCAACGTATGGGGCAACCGAGTCAAGCTGATGAAATTCCTTTGCAGGCACAGGTAGTCCTCGAACTTTTTGAGAAATGGGTTATTCACTTTGTTGGACCCTTTAACCCACCCTCCCAGCAAAAGGTCCACATATTTGTCTATACTCATTATGTGACTAAGTGGGTAGAAGCCAAAGCTATTGCGAAAGCAACAGAGCAGGTGGTCTCGGATTTTCTATTTGAAGAATTTTTTTCTCGTTACGGTACTCCAAGAGAGATAGTCTCAGATGGAGGAGTACAATTCACATCACACATGATAGTAAAGCTTATGCAGAAATATGGGGTCAGGCACAGGGTGACGTCTCCATACCACCCCCAGGCGAACGGACAAGTGGAAAGCACAAACAAGACATTGGAAAATATCTTGACAAAAACTGTGGCATACCATCATCAGGATTGGGCTCAGAAGCTACCTAAAGCTCTCTGGGCGTACATAATAACATGGCAAAATAAAACTGGGTTTTCACCATTCAAGTTGGTTTATGGAAAATCCCTGTTGTTTCCAATAAAATTTGAAATCAGTGCGCTCAGAGCAACTCTTGAAGTTGGTTTGGATCTGTCAGATGCCCAGAAATACCGACTGGCCCAGCTCAATGAACTAGATGAAATCCGTTCAATGGTTGTCCAGAGAACTACTGCTATTCAGTAGCAGAGAATGAAATGGCACGATAATTTTATTAAGAATGAGGTGTTTCAGAGGGGAGATTGGGCACTACTCTATGAATCCCTCTTTAAATATTTTAAGGGAAAGCTTTTCACTCACTGGATGGGACCTTATGGGGTGGATGTTGTATTTGATAATGGAATAGTCAGGCTAGTCACAATTGATGATACACATGCTTAATTCTTAGCCAATGGACATCGCCTGAGATTATACCACCGCCCAGCCTCTAAGGATGCTTTCATTAAACACCTCTCTGATTTGAAGGTTATCAACGCAGAGAACTCTTCCTCTACATCCTTGCCCTAAAAAGAAAAAAGAAAAAAGAAAAATAAAATAAATAATAAATAATAATAATAATAATAGTAAAAGAATAAAGAATTATATTTTTACTATTTATCATGTTGTATTTTTGCAGGAGTTACTACTAAGGAGTAAAAATAAAGGAATTTTTTTTCAAGTATCGATTGCTGCTACTCATGATGTTGTTACTGGTTGCTGCGACTCATGATGTTGTTACTTGGTTGCTGCTACTCATGATGTTGTTACTCGGTTGTTGTTATTCATGGTGTTGTTACTCGGTTGCTGCTACTCATGATGTTGTTACTCGGTTGCTGCTACTCATGGTGTTGTTACTTGGTTACTGCTGCTCATGATGTTGTTACTCAGTTGCTTCTATTCATGGTGTTGTTACTCGGTTGTTGCTACTCATGATGCTATTACACGGTTGCTGCTACTCATGATGCTATTACTCAGTTGCTTCTACTCATGATGTTGTTACTCGGGTGCTGCTACTCAATGTTGTTACTCGCACTGTTGTTACTCCAGATGTTGTTACACCGAATGTTGTTACTCATACTGTTGTTACTCCAAACGCTACTACTCGCACTGTTGTTACTCCAGATGTTGTTACACCAAATGATGTTACTCGCACTGCTATTACTCCAGATGTTTCTACTCACACTGCTATTACTCTAGATGTTGTTACACCAGATGTTGTTACTCCTGATGTTGCTACTCGCACTGCTACTACTCCAAATGTTGTTACTCTGAATGCTGCTACTCATACTATTGTTACTCCAACCACATCATTACTGCGCCGTCATCCTACCAACCGTCACTTCATCTAGGTAGGCCGCCAAGTACGCCTCCATGTGACTTTTACCGATTTAATTAAATATCCCATGTGAAGACTTTAATGCCACGGACGGAAAACTTTAAGTTGGGGGGAGTGCCCTCATAATTTAATGACGGCGTAATGATGGTTCCGTAAGCCATTATTATAAATACGTGTGTGGTACACCCTACGATCCTAGTCAATACTCCATATGATCATTAAAAGCATATTGGGATCTGTAACATGTCCTTTCCACTCCATATGAAATAATTTCTATTTTATTCACCACATGAACCATACATTTTTATGATTTTCCTCGGTTTTTGAGAATTACCATCCGTATTTACCGTTATCACCTTTCATTTTCGCCATGTTGTTTTTCTGAATTTGGTATCCACCATTTTTCCCAACGGTCTGCTGTTCCAAGAAGTGTTGTTACGATTCCCCACAGTATGGGCGGACTCTCTGTACGGCATGAGCCTGAAAATACAGCTTCGGTCCGCAGTAATCAAGAGGTATGCAAAATATTTGTCAATGCAGGGTGGGATACCTAATTCGACAGATTGCAGAGGTTTTACAGGGGAACCGCAATGGATTTTACACTTAATTTGGACGAGAATCACTTGCGGGTCAGAGGACTGGAAGTTCCTGTCACAGAAGAGGTAATTGCAGAAGTTAGTGGGCTAAGACAGCAAGGGTAGCAGTGGTTTGCTCGAAGATTTTCTCTCTCGGAGTTTCCCGAATTATTCTTGCAGGCAGGGGAAAGTGTCGTTCAAATGGGCAGAGGATATGAGCGCAAGACTGTGCCATATCCTTGGAACAAAGTCGCAGGTTTTGTAATGAAATACATAACTTGCAAATGCCGGGCCACAACTCTGTTTAAATATCATTTTAAAATTCTTACGCACCTTCGATTTCCATAGGCTCAGGTGCATACCTTAAACATGCCCTTCTTGCTATTGAAACAGTTGCAGCACATGGCACAGTCTGCTCAGCGTTTGCGCCGGATGCTGACAGTGCTCTCCAACCATGGATTGGTGCGTTTACTGGTCATGCATGCAATAAACAAATTTCGGGTCTCCTGGGAAGAACTCTGTGGATCCTCAGAAGAGGAGATAGCAGCTATTGTTGCTGCCAGAGAAGAGGAACCAGTCTCTCCGGCTGGTTTAGCAGAAGAATAACATTCAGAGGAATTGATCAAGAGTAACCCGAAGAAATGGAAATGGAGGTTGATCAGGAGGAACTCGAAGAAGTGGAAATGGAGGTTGATCAGGAAGAGCCTGAAGATATGAGAATAGAGGAGATAATTGGCGACACAGTCGAGGTTGTCACACAAGAACCAACCTTGCCTGATAAGCCCATAGATGAAGGAATTATGGATATCGTGCATGAAATCGAGACTATCATACAGTTGTCAACATTTGTCAATGAAGAACAGGGAAGTGAAATGGAAGATAGAGGGATGGCAAGTGATGCTATTTTGCAAGAAACAACATCACCTTCCCGAGCAGATATGGATATTGAAACAATTGGGGGTGTTACACAAGAACCACCCCCGATTCAGCTAGAACAGGGAAACAGAGAAGCAATTCATGAGGAACAAGAAAATAGATAAGGAATAAACCACGAGGTCGATAATGTTCCACAAGAACCAGTATCGACCTCAGAAGAAGAAGTAATGCACATAGGATAGGAGGAAAAAAGGGAAACAACCCTCGGAACCGACGTTGTGCCACAAGAACCAACGTCGACCCTGATTGAAGTAAAAACGCATGAAAATCTGGTTCAAGCTGGAAACATGGATGATGAAGCCACTCCCTGCTCTTTGTTCCAGTCCATGATGCCGAGAGGGGAAAGGGGATTCCGCTCACCCCAATGATTAATGAAGGAAATAGTTGTTCCACCAGAGCTTAAATTTGTTGACCTAGGAGAAGACATGGCCAATATCGGCCCAACCATTGCTGAATCTCTATTGGAGCACTCAGAGGCTCACAAAGAAGATAGGGTTCCTATAGAAACACCAGAACATAGAGTGGTCGATGGGAATGTTGACCAGACGGTAGGAGTCCCTAAAGTGAATATAGAGGAAGAAGCCCCTGGAGATAGGGAGCCCAGCCAGAAAGGCTTAACAAAAGAATCAGCTGATAATAGCGGCAACATTCCACCGCCTCCTAAGCCTGTCATAGGCCCAGAAACTGAATTTATTGTCAAACAAGAATGGATTGAATAGTGTGAGAAAAGAAGATTACCTCTCAAGAAGAGGTATCAGCTGCAGTTCAGTGAAACCATGAGATTGAAAAGGGAGGTTCGAGAGTTGAAAAGGAAAGTTTCTCAGCTGAAAAAGAAGATAAAAATCAACAAATGGAGGGCAGTAAAGCCAAAAATTGAGGTCTCCTCTGTAGCTACACAGACTGGCCCAATTGAAGAGTTGTTTGAAGGTTGCGAATTTTTCTTGGCCGCTGAAATCCATAAGTGGTAGTCTACTGCGAGTGACCATAAGAAAGAAACAATGCGGGTTTGAGAACAGGCTGTCGGGATCATCACAGGATACATAGACCAGTTAGATAAGGCGCAGTTGAATAAAGCTAAACAGAAGGCCATAATAGAAGAATTGGAAGAGCAAGTGCAGCTGCTGCAACCAGATAAGGAGAAGATGTACTCCCTGGCACAACATGTAATGGCCTGCAGACCTCTTGCACATAGATATGCCTTATTCCTTCACGAACAATTTCTTTTCTTTTGTCTTGAAAGTATGTATAAGGAGATTTGGTACGAGATTGAGGACCCCATTCAATTTCTCTGTATCTTAAAAATTCATGATATCATAGGAAAACACTTAATGTGCAAGCTCTACATTCATGGGTATTTCTTGAGGCATGATCAATATTTTGACCCCGTTCCATTCATGGGGGACATTCATTTAAGAGCTTTTACTTCATATACCATCAATCAGATTAAGTGGAGAAAGGCCTGTGATACGTTTGAAGAGAACCAAGTCGAAAGGACTCTAATGATGAGGAAGGAACATGGCCATTCATCAAACATTTATAACAATCATTACACATTTCTACAGATTGAGGGGTGTAGAGAACACATGTTGGAAACCTAGAAATGGTGTGTTGACCTATGTGTCAGACAGATTACAATGTTCCATAAGGAAGCGCTGGATAGTTGTCAGAGAAGGTGGATGTTGTCATCCTCAGCTGTCAGAGGACGAGAGCCATTTGGAGCACCTAACTTTGCACGGGCTCTAGAGAGGATGCCATGTTTTGTAGCATGCATTCAGACCTGTGGGGTCAGAAGGATGGGGCTGAGGTTTTAGTTTCCCCTTATTTGGTTGCCAGCCGAGAAATATACTCCTGCATACAACATTGATCCAGATTGGTGGAAGGATGTCGTTTTGACGGAAGGTTATAAACCCCCTAGGATGGAAATGTCTAAAGAATATGATCTCACACAGCTTCATGCTAGTCATGGTCAGTCCAACCCAGATCTGAGGAGACGACGAGCTACATGAGGACATGTAGATAGACCAGTTGGGGGGATATGTTGGGTACCGGATTTGTATACTTTTCTATCCCATTTTCGCCCACCTTTCTATCTCTTTGTGTCATTATTATTCTTAAACACACGAGGTAAACCCCTTTCTCTTACTTTACATGGGATATTTGATTAATGAAGTAATAGTCCAGGAGGTTTTACCTTTTTTCAAATGTTAACTCTGATATTTTTACAGATTCAACAAAAACAGGAAGGTTACAGTTGTGAGTCGTGGAGCAGCTCCTAATTCCCATCGTTGCCTCCACTTGTTGCTACAGTGCAACAGACTCTGTTTCACCCCAGCGACATGTCAGGATTTTTCATGGTTTCCTTCCTTCTTGGCAATTAGGTTGCTGTTACAACAAATTGTATAATTGTAGATATGTAGTTGTTGGAGGAAATCTGCGATTTCCTGAACAGGTGTATAAAGAGGGCCTGCAGGCTGTGAATCGGGGTTAAGCCCAGCACATACATATTTTGTAACAATATATTCTGCAATTAATTGAATGTACAACACTCTACTATTTCACCTGTAATTTGTGAGTTCGCCGCAGCCCTGATCAGAGAGTTGGGCCCACTCTTCTGATCAAGTGTTGCGTTACCTTTCTTTCCATTGATTTCATGTTTTGGTTTGATTTTGTTACTGTTGTTCCAGTGTAATATTTCAAATGTTGTGAACGTATTTTTAATTCTAAAATCTATTTTAATTGCCGTTACATTAGTCTATGTTTTTATGGATTTAAGCCTGTGATCTACAGCAGGTCATGTGATTTCTCCTGCATATATTGTGTCGTTGGTCTTGAAATAACTAAGGTCCTCAGGTTGATAATTTATGTGGAAAAAGGGTTTTAATATTGTTCACATCCGGACACCAACAGTAAGGAGGATTTATCTTGGGAATTTCTACAGAAGAAGGCATGAAAGTATGGAATATCTGGAACCTCTTAGGGAAGTCCAGATTCAGGTATAACTGAGTGAGGGCCTCAATGGACAAAGGTGTTTCATCTGGCATGGATTGGATCTAGAGCATTTGATTGATTGACTCAACAATAATGGTAAATAGAATTTCCTTTTCAGGGTTTATTATGGCTCTCTGGTAAGGGAAATAGCAGGATTGACAGAGTCTGGTCACTTATGGGCATTTGAAAGTGTGTGGGACAACATACTTTGGTAAATTTGACTCCCAAATAAAAATTTCGTCAACATAATCTATGGATTTTTAATGGCTCCAGCAGTGGAGCTCAAGAAGGTTAAATTCATTGACTGTGTCCTTAATCTTGAAATCTATATCAGCCAAGGGAGTATGTTCTACATATACAACATGGGGTTGTAGAGGATTGACAGATACTGCTGCTTTGGAAGCCATTTTTCTGTTAATTTCTTTAATGGATTAATATTTTGAGTTAGAAAAACTGATTTAGGCCTATAGAAGCACCTCTGAAAAATTCTAATAGTTTGTAGACTTATTTAAGAAGCCAATTGGTCAATTTATTACTCTCTGTAATAAAAAACAGCCTCAGGTCTTGGAAATCCTGAAAAAATAGGTCCACGGTTTGCAGAAAAAGGGATTTGGGAAGCTACAGGGATTCCTTTTAGGTCTGCAAAGGTTTAGACCAATCAAATTGTATTCTCTCTGATTAAAAACACTTTTTAGGACCTCAGAATTCTGTAAAAGAATGCTTAGGGTATGCAGAAAAGGATTTTGGAAGGCAAGAGGGCTTTCTTGGTCTGCTAGGCTTCTATTTGAATTCAGTTACTAATTATTTTATTTTTAGATCAAGAAATAGGTCTTTTCTTTGAGGAATATCTGGGAAAAACGAAGATTTGCTTTGCAGAAGGGTTATGGGGTTGCAGAAGGCTTCTCTGAGGCTTCATAGGTCTTTATAGTGCTTCTGAATGTCTTTTGCAACAATTGTAGCAGCGAATTGGTTAAATTATGTTTCAATTTGGCTTAAAAAAGAGTCGACAACAATTTTTTCGTTCTGAAATGCTTCTTCTACGGAAAACTGTAATAGAAAGGATGAAAAGGCACAATTGGGCAGTTTATATGCAATTTTAATCAACAATATTTACATTGAATGCGCGATCAATTTTGAATAGACATGGTGGTTTGCGCAACGGGCAGGAGAAAACATTTAGTGGTTTTCGCATGAACGAAAGTGGTCAGACGGTATTTTTTGGGTCGATGCGATCAAATGGGAATTGGCCACATAGCAGGGAGGAGAGCTCCGTAAACCACGCATTTCGCAAGGTCTGGGGTGTGTTAATGATTGGGCAAAGGAATGTGTGATAAAGGATTGGGGCCATCGGATATGATTGGTTTAGATCCGACGGTTGGGAAGATGCGACAGAGTCATTGGGTTTTAAAAGGCATGGGGCCCGAGATATTTCAACCAATGCGATATGTTATATGTATAAAAGATATGGTTTAATATACATAGGGCCGGGACTATTATGATAGGCGAGGATAGTAGGTGGGTCCGGGATATATCACAACGTGTGGAATTAAACCATAGGTTATATATATAAATAATGGGTTGGGAATAATATACAAAGGAATTATTTTAATATGGGATAAAAGGTTTAATGCGGGATTTAAATATAATAAAGTCAAGCGTTAATACAAAATGAATGGGGGGTCAAATACACTAATTTCTAAAAATAGTTTTAAAAACAGGCCGATTCGAATCGGGCCAAGCCTGGTTGACCGAGCCATTAGGCTTACCGGTCCGACCAGGCAGAAGAAATGGCCAGTCGGTCGGTTTGTTACCGAGCCGACCGGTTTTTGTACCGACTCGGCCGGCTCGGTAACAAATCGACCGACTAGGCCTTGTCCGAGTTAACTCGGCCTAGCCAATTCCGCCGGCCGGTGGGCCCAAAAAAAACGATTTTTATGGACTTCAAACCCAATTTAATTTTGTTGTTAGGTTTGTTTTAGGTTTTCTAACCCCTCCCCATGCTATTTAACTAACCCAACCCCTCTCAATACCTCACATATTTCTCATTCAATTTGCTTGAGCATTTGTGAGAGTTTTCTGAAGAGTTGTGGAGTTGGTTTTGGAGCAGCTTTGAGGAGTCTTTTGAGCAAGATTTGGAGCAGTAGTGAGGAGCTTATTGGGCAAGCTTTGGAGCAGCATTGAGCTAGAGGAAGCTAGAGGCTATAGGTATTTATTTTTTCTCTTCTAAATCTGCCTTTTTTTGTTTTATTTATTTAGCAAATCTGAAAATGGTAAAACATAGTTTTTGGTGAAAGAAATGAACATAGAATGAATAGTTTTTTTTTTTTTCATGTTCAGATTTAAACATTTTATTTCTAAGTCAAAAACTCAGTCCAAAATGGCTCCTAGAGCAAAAGATGCTGCTTGGGCATATGCTGAAATGGTTGGAGATCAAATGTTTTGCAAATTTTGCAAGAAAAAAATTAAGGAGGGTGGAGGGGGCATTCATAGACTGAAACTACATTTGGCTAGTGTTAAAGGCCAAATTACTGCATGTGAAGCACCAAACATTGGGGAAATTAGGAAGTAGTTGAAAGAACAATTTGACAAGTTTGAGCAAGAGAAAAATAGGCAAAAATAAATACAGGCTGAAATTGGGAGGAAGAGGAATCTACAACATATGATGGCTGCCAACTCAAGTTTTGAATCTTTTGATTATGAGGGTTCCTCATCTATCCCTTCCACTGATGCATCAAAAAACCCCTTTCACTATGTTCCTCCCTCTATGGAGTCTATTTCTGACAAGGGTAAGGGTGAAATGAGAAATAAGGGTACTATTAAAAGTTTTTTTGTGCCCTCATCTCCCTCTGATAGTGCAACTGCATATGGTCTTAGTCCTCCAACTGTGCAGCCCACTTTAGATGCTCATTGGAAAAAATAATTGAGAGATGTTGCTTGTGAGTACATTGCTAGATGGTGGTATGATGTTGATATTCCCTTCAATGCTACTCGTTCACCATATTATGAACCTATTTTTGATGCCATATATGTTGCTGGAAAGGGCTTCAAACCTCCTACTATGCATGAGTTAAGAGGATCTTTTTTGCAAAGAGAGATTTCAAACATTGATGATTATTTGAAAGAGTTCAAAAACTCATGGGCACGTACAGGATGTACCATCATGTCAGATGGATGGACTGATCATAGGAACCGTACCATCATAAACTTTCTTGTCTTTTGCCCACGGGGAACCATGTTTCTAAGATCAGTTGATGCATCTGATAGGGTGAAAGATGCACAGTTGTTGTTACAACTTTTGGATGAGGTTGTTTAAGAGGTGGAGGTGGAAAATTTTGTTCAAATCATCACAGACAATGCCTCTAACTATGTTCTTGCTGGTAAATTGTTAGAGGAAAAACACCCAACCATCTTTTGGACCCCATGTGCTGCACATTGCATAGACCTCATGCTTGAGGATATTGGAAAAATAGACTGGATCAAGAACACTTTAGAGCATGCCAAATGCATCACAAAATATATTTACAATCACTCATGGATTCTGAGTCTGATGAGGAAATACACAGGGGGAAAGGAACTTATTCGGCCTTCCATCACTAGATTTGCAACACATTTTTTGACATTGCAATCTATGTTTGCCCAACATAGAAAATTGCAAAAGATGTTTTCTAGTGATGAATGGAATGAATGTCAGTGGGCTCGCAAACAGGATGGCAAAGATGTGAAAAGGAAAGTCAATGAAGAAATATTTTGGAAAAGGGCAGTAGAGATTGTGAAACTTGCTGAGCCACTGGTTAAGGTGTTGCGCTTGGTGGATGGGGAAAGATTGGCCATGGGCTTCATTTATGAGGCTATGGATCAAGCAAAGGAGCAAATAAGGGCAGCATAAAAGTACAGAATGGTTAAGTATGGGCCCATTTGGGAAATCATTGATCAGAGATGGAACGATCAACTCCATCGCCCGATACATGCAGCTGGGTATTTTCTAAACCCAAGGTATCATTATAAAGCTCAGGAAACAAGAGCTTTGACTAGGGAGTTTAGAGATGGATTGATTGACTGCATTGATCGCATGATCCCCACAGATCAGAGTGAGCAGTTGAAGATACACAAGGAGATCACTATGTTCAACCAAGCCACTGGTACCTTTGGCAAGAACCTTGCAAGGATTGCAAGGGAATCAAATGAGCCAGGTAAACAAAGAATTTCAATTTTCACATTTATATTTTATAATTTATTATTTTGTATAATTGTTTATAAAATTATAATTTCAATTTCAAAGTTGGATATAAATTTTTGAGCTAACTGAAACTCATTTTTTGTAGCACAATTGTGGGAGGCATTTGGTAGCCACTATCCTGAATTGCAGAGGTTTGCAATCCGCATTTTGAGTCAAACTTGTAGTGCTTCTGGGTGTGAGCGCAATTGGTCTGTCTTTGAGAGGATTCACTCAAAGAGGAGAAACCGTTTGGAGCAAAAACGGTTAAATGATCTAGTGTATGTCTATTAGAACCTCTGACTAAGACGCAACCAATTGCTAAACAAAAGACCTGATTCAGATCCCATTGTGTTGGAGGATATTGATCCAACATCAGATTGGGTAGTGGAGTCTTGTCCACCAGAGTTTGACATAGACGGGGAGAGTCCGCTTGACTTCGATTTAGAGATGGAGGCGGCTATGCTCAATGTAGATCCACTAGTAGCAGACCCAGTCCCAAGCCATCCAGTTGCAGGTGCAGGCACTTCCTCTAGTTAGCCATGACGGAGACGCATAACTCGTCTATCTGATTCTCAATGTGGTAAGGGCAAGGGTATAGTTCCAGTTGAGGATGTTGATTCAGAGGAGGAGGCGAAGCGAGAGTTGTCTGCTCAACTTAGTGGTCCTAAATTGATGTCATAAATTTTCAACCAGGGCTAGTAAACTGTTGAAGTGAAGTGCACTATATGTGCCTAGGTATCTGTTTCTCACTACGTTGTGTTTAGTGTTTTTTCAATGTTTTTGGTTTTGTGTTTTTATTCTAAGAAGAAAAGAACTAAGTGTTGGTAAAGAGAATTTGTTGGTCACACTAAAACAGAGCAAAACCTATTCTAAACTATGTATGGCACTTGATAACAGAAAATGCAAAACTTCAACAAGAAAAATAACTCATAGCAAGAAAATAACTCATGACATGAACTCAATAACTCATAACATGAACTCAATCCAATTCATTCATTAGAAATATGTTGGAATAACTTAGGAAAAGGATAAGTTTAATGCAATGAGGTTCTTCTAAGTAAACAACCACTTACAATATCACAAAAATCTCATCCATGGTTAGAAATTTGTTGGAACACAATTGGAAAAGATTTTTTGTAGCATAGTAAGGAACCCTACTCTAAGTTAACTTATGAAACTGAAATTAATCCATTCTACAACTTAAATTATCACTACTAAGCCTTATTCGAAAGTTAGAAATCTTTTGGAATAGTTTTGGGAAAAAGGCTATTGGTAAAATTATAAGAGATTGCAGAACAATCAAGGCCTTGAACTGAAATCACTAATTCCTGTCCATATGATGATGTGTTGGAAGAGATTAATAACAAGAGTAGTTTGTAAATAATGAAGGCCTTGAAGTCTAATAGAACAGAACTAGCATTCAACTAACTAATGAAACTTGAAATACATTAAACAAAACTAAACAAGAATGCAATCAATCAAACTTGAAATATAGTGAACATAATTGAACTAGAGTGCCATTAACCTCCGGAGTATTACAACTGAACTAAAATGCAACTAATCTCTGAGATACTACAGCCCTATCTCGTCCAGTATTAGTGATATTTTGGAACAATTTGTAAGAACAAGACTGGCTGTAACATTCAATGTAAATGAGCATAAAACATAAAGTTCAGAAAAATGCAACTAATTCCTAAAATACTACAGTTATATCTCATTCAATGTTAGTGATATTTTGGAATAATTCGTAAGAATAAGACTGGCTGTAGCATCCACTGCAAGTGAGTATAAAAAACAGAGTTCAGAAAATTGTTTAAATTAGGAATGAAACAAGGTTAAAGTTACTTATCTAAACCATATGCACAAAGCTTCTCGGGCAGTAGGGGGCCTCTACCATCGGATTAGCATACAAATCTCCTCAAGATTGCCTCAGATCTTGCAATAAAGTGATAACTTCTTCATTAAAGGAAAAATACTTCAAAAACAGAGTATTACGGTCTTTTGAGATCTAGCAACAAAACATAAATCTAGCTAACTGTCTCTCGGTCTCCCGAGTCATTCTTATAAGAAAATTATATAACTTCCCTTGAGAGGAAATAGGGATAAGTGTCTTTCCCAATTAAAATCAAATTAGAACTGTGGTGGAGGCCTCGTACTGTGATTAAAGACATATGTACAGTCCTTGTCCTGTTAGAAGTCTATCTCTTAGTTTTGGTTTCCCACGTGCATAACCACTTGGAGATTTATGCTCAGACTTCGTAGAGAGCAAGGAATGATGTGGATGAGGTCTGAAATTCAACCATATGCGTTTTTCTTTGAGGTGACACCTGGAACCTGTGTGAACACGAAGATAGCTGCGGAACAGGCAACTAGCTACAGAATGACTGCATTCTGTAGCTAAGTCTAGTCAAAAATTACTACAACAACAAAACCATAAAAGTGTAGCAAGTTAGTCATTATATACATTATTAAAGTAACTTTAATCAATCCTATTGATCATTTAAGTCTGTAATTGATAAGGGACAAAGGAAATGAAGTGAAATGTGGTGAAAGAAAAGGACATCTTTGGGCTCAACAAGAGTTTTCCTCCTCTAGTTCAAAGTTTGAGGTAGAGGACATTGGCTTGTCACAGTCAGATGACTAGCTTTAGTTACTAGTTAGTAGTGACTATTCATGTTTTGTTGTAGAGGCCATTTCGAGCCTCCTTAGTTATGTTTTTTGTTTTTATCTCTATATCATCATCATGTATTGGTCCTTGGACAGTGCACTGGGTGCAATTTTGATATAATGGATATATTCATGAGCCTACTTTGATCATATGTTGTCTTTTGTCTATATTGTAATGCTTTGTGTTTGGAAACATGAATAAAAATCTTTAAATTTATGTTTTTGTACAAAAAAATAATATTTAATGTATTTTTTACAAAAACCAAGTCATTGAAACCGAGTCGACCGAGTCGGAGTCGACACTCGGCCTGGTAGCTGACCGATTCCATTTTTTAAAACTATGGTTCTAACATAAAACTTATGTCGGGAGTGAATATTTACACAATAGGTCCCGACAGAAAGATTTAGTTATTTAAACTCAGGATAAGGGTTTTTTTTTTGGTATTTTTAAATGAAAAGGGAAATTAGTAAAGGGGTTTACTTTTCCCAATGAAAAATGTGTATTTTAACTTAGGAAAAGGGGCTTTTTTCAAGGGGGAAAAGACTGAAATAAGGGGAAAGAGTAAAAATGAAGGGGATGGGGGTATTTTTACAAGGGAAATTATTTTTAAAGGAAGTTAGTAAATGAAATGACCAATTTTCTGCTATCCATGCTTGTGAAAACTGCTTCTACCTACCCATCTGCTATCTTAACATTTTTTCTTCATTTACATGGGTGCATTTGAGCTTGCAAACCCTTTTTCATTTTTCTTTTAAACATCAAACTAACTAATTCTATCCTTATTTCTTCCAAGGGCTCAGATTAAACTATTGAGCTCCTTATTATTCTCTACATAACCACTGATCTACCAAGTTTAAACAGTTTGGCTAGATTTTTATTCTCTATCTATCAACATAAAATTTAAAGCATGAAAAGTCAAGATTAAGCAATTTGACTTTCATGTATTGTGGCATTTTTAACAAGTTGCTCACAATCTTTATTTTGCAATAAAAGTAAATAGTAGTGGCATTTGAATTTGCATCACTTTCATGTTTTATTTTATTTATTTTTTGTTTGGGGTTCATTTTCATATTCTTTTTTATCTTTTTTCTTTCAAGTCCTTTGATTTTTCTTTTAGGACTTTTACCCTCTTTACATTTTTTATTTTTCTAATATGGGAAACAATTTGCAGAAAGCATAGTATGTACATATTACAAGACTAATCAAAGTCAATTCAAAATTATGAATCATATTATTATAGGACCCTAACACCAACAATTACATGGCTTCCCTTGGATAGGAAATTCTCAATATGACTTTATTCTACTCTCTCTTGGGGAGTTCTTACATATTTATAGCTATGTTTCACAAGGACCCATCCTTGCCAAAAAAATACCTTGTACCTGGCGTTTTGGCGACTTTTACAGGGGTTGGGAACGTCCCCAATTTTTTGGGGACAACATTGGGGACTTGGGGATGTCCAAGCCATTCCCAATCCATCCTGAGAAGATTTTGGAGACTTTTTGAGTACTATTCCACCATCCTAGAGGAAAAAATGATATGTTCATCCCTTGTCTGATAATAATCATAAAATCCAAGTAATGAAAATGGGGACAATTCATCGACTGGCCTTGGTATTGATTCACTGATTGGAAAAACTGTCAATGGAATGCTTGATGGATCATTTCCTGCACAATATCTCATTATTGTTATGATTGGAGGAAGTGATACATTTCTCAGAGCAATATTTGGACCTGGCATTTCAATGCCACTTTCCACAAATAAATGATGTTGCAACAAAAGTTAAACATATATATATAGACACGAATACTAGTTTTTCTTCATAGCCATCTTCACCTCCACCACGAACTCAAGTTACCTTGTCAGAAGTATATGAGTTAGCTTTTGTTATCAAAACATCACAACAAAGCCAACAATTGTGACAAAGGTGGAAGTAGCCTGTGAAAACAAACATGAAGATCTTCATATTCACTAGCAACATGAATTTTTTGGGTGGAGAAAACTCTAATAATGAAGATATCCATATTCCCTAGCAACATGGATTTTTAGATGTAGAGAACATTGTTAGTGAGATGCTGGACTCTGTTACTCAAGATTACCTCCATCATTTATATGGCTATAGGATAGAAGTGAAAATGACTGAAATATATATATATATATATATATATATATATATATATATATATATATGTTGGGAAAAATACTGAGAGGGGGGGGTGAATCAGTATTTAGGGCAAACTGAAACTTTTTAGTTTTTCATGTTCTAAAACCCATACGCTACTTTGCTGAAGCCAACTAGCGTATACGCGGATACCCTTCATAAAACTCGCGTATACACAGAGATCTAATTATGCCATTAGTTCTTCACTTATATCATTCCATCATTCATTCATTAGATGTTCTATAAATAGTAAACATGTAATAAGAAATTTAATAAACCATCACACATGAAATTTGCTGAATAATAAATAATTATCCACCGAGACTATCCCGGTCACATACTATTTGATCTTCATACACAACACATAATCTCTTCCACTCAATCAACTCAGATCATCACACCTGTGGAAATAAAATCAAGCGATAACACATCAAATCATCATACACATTAACACAGTATGTATGGGGAAAGCTTATAGCTGAAAACCCCGCAGCTATTGTGTATATTATAATGGAGGAAACTGATAAGTAACTCAAGATACCTCACAAGGCCAAGTACCAAGATTTCTCATACAAATATTTCACAATCTAGCTCAGTTTTGAACAGGTTACTGGTTCAAAACTCACCGTCAATTGCCTTGCCTCTATTGCGTGTTTCAATGCTATGGGATGGCCTCTTTATATAGATAAACCACCAGCCTGAACTGCGCAATCCTCATGGGCTTACTCCTCCTATCTCTGTGTTGCAAATAGCAACAGTATAGTCACAACTGATAGCTAACTCCACCCTTTCATCTACCTCTTTCACTGGTCTCCACTGAACTGATCATACACTGTAGTGAACTGATGTGTTCTTGAGTTGAATAATGAGTTACTAATTAATGAATTAAATAATATTTAATTCACTCCACTCATAACTAATTGATTGGCTAGTTAAACTAATCTCAACCAGTTCAACTAAAATAAACAGAACACAACTCCACTAGCTGTCTCATTAACTCCTCCAAACTTCTGCCACTGAAGTCCAACTGAAGTCAACCATGCATGATGCCATCAAACCCTTGGAAACCACGTGATTCCTCTGTCAGATGCATGAGCCACTTCTGTAGCTCGAACTGAAGTGCTCCAAGAGAGTAAACTGTTGTTTATAGTCTAAATATTATTAAGGGTAAATAATATTTGACTTCCCTGTTTTAAGGAGAGGCAGTCTAAAAATAGACTTCGACCTCTTTGACCTAAAAAATAGTCTCATATATTTTTACCAACATGACACATACTTCAAGAATCTCAAACTGGAATCCCCGAACCATGCTCCATATGTCTAAAAATAGACATAGTCTAAAAATAGATTTTGCGCCAGAATTTGCCTGCGGGCCCACTTAGTGAAGGCGACTTCATTTCACTAAGCTCCATCATCTTGCCGCATTCTCAACACTCCCTCTCAGCAAGATATGGATTATCTGCAACCCCTATCCTGCCTCTGTGGAATTCGAACTTGCTCCTGGTGAGCGCCTTCGTCAGGATGTCGGCATCCTAATCCTCCGTGGGAACATATGAAAGCATCATGATTCTCCGCTAAACACAATCTCTGATATGATGGTACCTGATGTCGATGTGTTTGGACCTATCATGAAATATTGGATTAGCTGAGAGTTTAATGCAACTCTGGTTATCACAGTAGATCACTGTAGGCTCCAAATGCAACCTGAACAAACCTGCGAGGATCTTCCTCATCCAAATAGCCTCGCATGCAGCCAAGCTAGCTGCCATGTACTCAGCCTCTGCTGAACTGAGTGCCACAGATCTCTGCTTCCTGCTGTACCAGGAAACTGCTATCGACCCAATGCTGAAAACTCCTCCAGAAGTGCTCTTCCGGTCCGTTGGACTCCCTGCCCAATCTGCATCAGTGAAGCCAGAAAGCTTCACTCCATCCTCCTGTCTGTACCATAGACCATATCCCGATGTGCCTCTGATATAGCGCAATACATGCTTGCCTGCCTTCCAAAAGAGCTTGGTAGGCTTAACCATAGCTTGCGAAATCTGGTTAACTGCATAGCATATATCGGGTCGTGTATTGACCAGATACATAAGCGACCCCACTAACTGTCGATAGACAGTGGCATCCACTACCTCCGCTGAAGTAGCATCCTCCTTCCTCCAACCACCAGGAAGAGGAGTGTCAACAGGCTTGCAGCCTTGCATGTTGAACCTCTCCAGAATCTCCCGGGCATACTTGCCCCGAGAAACAAACAGTCCTCCACTGCGCTGCCAAATCTCCAATCCCAGGAAATAATGAAGGATGCCCAGGTCCTTCATCTCAAACTCTCGTGCAAGATCCTCCTTGCATGAAAGTATCAACTGCTCGTCGCCAGTCAAAATCAGATCATCTACATACAATACAATGATCAACAGCTTCCCCTCCACCACAATCTGGTACAGGTTTGGATCCGCCTCACTCTTGGAGAATCCAAGCCCGGTGAAGTAGTTGTCTATCCGAGTGTACCAAGCACGAGGTGCTTGCTTCAGCCCGTACAGTGCTCTCTTGAGTCGGCACACATGCGACTCACTGCTGAAGATCTCAAAACCTTCAAGTTACTCTATGTACACCTCCTCCTCAATAACTCCATTGAGGAACGCAGTCTTCACATCCATCTGATGAATGTGCCACCCCATCTGCGCTGAGAGAGCAAGGATCGTCCGTATGGAAGAGTACCTTGCGACAGGTGCAAAAGTCTCCTCATAGTCAATCCCCTCGATCTGTGAGAAGCCACGGGCGACAAATCTCGCCTTGTACTTCTTCACACTCCCGTCAGCCGCCTGCTTCACCTTGTAGATCCATCGCGAACCTACAACTGATTTCCCAACCGGTCTTGGGACAATCTCCCATGCACTGTTCCTGATGATCGAATCATATTCTTCGATCATGGCATCAACCCATGCGGGTTCGTCCACAGCTTCCTCAAAAGAGGATGGCTCCGTCACAACACATTGACTCACAAGAGCCATGTATCCAGTGTACCGATCCGGTGACTGTCTCTGTCTGCGCTGTGCTGTAGGTGGTCCTACAACCTTCTCTGCATCCCGAGCCAGTCGCTCAGCTTCTGTACTGCGCATGCGCCCTCTGATGGTTGGCGCTGCTTGGGTGGTTTCTTCCACCTCCTGAACCTCCTCTTGTGGCTGATCCACATCCGGAAGCTCCTCCTTAGGAACTAACAGCTCCTCATCTGCATGCAAGTGTAGCTCCCTCTCAAGCGAACACCGCATGGCTTTCTCCTCCTGAAATTTTATATCCCGTCGCACAACAGTCTTGCGACTGTCTGACAAATACACCTGGTAGTTGTGAGGTGTAT